>CP099846.1:19709620-20199620 GCA_030062745.1 Capitulum mitella
GAAATATTTGAAAGTACAAGCATCGATTAGATGACGTTGCATACACATTCCACGCATGTGTGAGTCTAAAATGACTGGAGGCGTCTAATTCAGAGTTCACGTTGTCTCCTTTTCATTCACAATCTAAGAAATCAGAAATATAACCGTAAAATATCTCAGTGGTGGGGTGTTTTAGACTTTCTCACTCCCTCCCCCAAGATCGTTGGTCATGTCGAGCACATGAAGCATCAACATGAGCTGTAAAACCTGCCGGCCAACACGTGAAACTTAGTGTTGTATAGATGTCGCTAGTGATGGATTACCGAAATCAGGTGTAGATGTCGCTCAGACCATTTTGGTAATTTGGGTTGTGAGAGTACTTTTCACAAAAGCACTACCTATTCACAAAAGTGCAACCTTGTCACCACATCTCACCACCTATCCCTGGCACAAAAGACGATGTGGTGTTGATGCTCTGCTACGTAGGTTGGCAGGTGGCAAAGCTTAACTAAAAACACGCTAATACGAGCCCACTCCAACAGAAAGCTGACACCTTCGTCCCCAACCAGGACTGACCCGGCTCATCTGCTAAGCTCTGAGAAGAACACACACACACACGCATACGCAAAAGAACCACATTCCGCCTCGTTCACGGTTCACTGTGTTTGGAAGATGCGAAACAGCTGCAAAAGCCTCGCATTCATGAGTGAATGGCTCATGAGACATGTGCAATGCATGGGGACTTGTGCTGTAGAACAGAATGCAAAACTATTATAGCTGTCATGAAATCTGAGAAATCGGTGACGCAGTGTTTTATGCTACAGGACCAGCTGCATTCATGGAAGGGCTTTCAGGAACGTGAATTACATAAGCGTCATTTTTTGGCATTATGATCGTGCTATTCTCCACGAAAATAGATCTGCCTACTCTCAGCGTGGAAACTCTTCAGAAGACAAATCCATCTACGAAACCTTCTCAACTACGTTTCTTTTCCTCATTTTCTTCAGTTGTGGCCAAGCGCCCTCAGCGACTAGCGTATCCCAAAGTACGTGAAATCCCTCTGCAGGCCCTCAGCCTACGCCAATGGGAGTTGTGCCAGTTGGTAACCACTTCATTACTACTGTCTCTTAGTGCAAACCATAAGTTTTAAAATGGCCCTAACTTTACTTCTGTCGTTAAAATAGTCGACACCACCACTTAATTTCACATTACACTCATTGTCTGGATCGCCTTTGTATACCTCAATTGTATTGTATTGTATTGTATTAAGCTGAATTGTATTGTATTGTATGTCTGAAAGTGCACAAGTGGTCAGGTGGAAGGAGTTTGCGCCAAAAAGTAGACGTGCTTTTCATGGGAAGCGATTCCATGGATTCCTGTTCAGTTCTCTCGTGAGATCCATTCCAGTTAACATTTTAATGGCAAAGAGATGGGAAATTGAGACGTTGCACTGCAATTCCGCCAGGGCTTAGGCAACGCAGCTCTGAACTGAGACGTTTATCAGCTGTATTCACGCACCAAACACCACAGAGTACCTCTGCACACAATAACACATAGCCGCTCCGCCTGCCGTCCGTTCCACTGTAAATCCAACACTCCAACACTGAAACACGAGCACTCCGCCAGCCCGCGCACGAACCGGAGGAGAGGAGGTTCCCGCTCAGAAGTCCAGCGCGCAGATGAGCGCCACGCCGCGCTTGATCCAGTGTTCCTGCGGCAGTTCGGTGGGCAGCTCTACCGAGAGCACGTAGTTGGTGCTGTGCCCAGTGGTGCTGAGGGTGCCGGCGCGCGTCAGCGTCTTGTAGACGGGGCACAGGTAGAAGCCGGCCGTCGGCGGGCTCCGGTTCTCCACCGGCACCAGCCACAGGGTCGGCATGGCCGTGTAGAGCTCGCGGGGCCGCGACTCGCCCAGCTCGCCGGCGGCCGCGTCCCAGGCAGCGCCCTCCAGGAACAGGCCGCGCACGTAGCAGCCGTCGGCCGGCGGCTCGGCCGGCTCGGCGGCTAGCACGCTGAAGCCGAACGCCACCGTGTCGATGCTGACCACGTGGCGGCGCGCGAAGTTCTGGAGCGTGCCGGTCAGGAACGCCTGCGGACGGTGATGGTCAGCCTGGCGGCCGCTTTTGGCCACTCTTCGGATGTGTGGGAGGATTGCCGCAAATAGGAGATGAGAAAGCAAAACACCGAAGTGAGGCGGGTTGCTGGGATCTTACCCCACCTCAGGTAGTCACGCTTGGAAAGACGAAGAGACGTTAGGAGACTCCTGTGCCGAGGAGCGGTTCTACGAAATCCGTACTGAACTGCGGTTGTCTTTATGAAACCCAAAGGCCTCGTCTAGAGATAACTTGCAAATAAGGGTATCGATCTGTATTCTTTTAAGAGGGCCCTAGCCCGTACAATGTTGATTTGGGCCCACCCAATGTTGGTTTGGTCCCCCAATATTTTCCGCTGTTTTTAAAGGGAAATGAGTAAAAATGACGAAAAGGATGGCCACGATGGATAACAGATAGGCAGGAAGTAAAGAATAAAGTCTAAATCAATGTCTCTATCTATCTTTCTATCTTCTATCTAACACCTATATACATGGGGAGAAATGTAATTTATCATTTGATAAAAAGCAAAAAAAGTTACAAATTTCCGTTAGTCAAAACAAAGCGGACTAAATCCGTTGACAGCTCCACATTTGGGGAAGGTTAGGTTGTCGGACCTTCGGCTCGGCTTCCACAATCATTCGCGGAAACCGACGTCCCTGCTTGTAAATCCATGGTTTCGACTGCCATATCCTTCACAGCGTGACGCAGGTGAGGGTATGTTCTCAGCCTAATGATGTAATCTTTGGGTTTTCAATAAAACAATGACATACGTCATTACCAACACAAAAGTACACTAAGGTCTTTTTTAACAACAAGAACAGATCATTTTGGATCAAGTCGATAGACATGCGTGATATTTTCTAACCGCTGTAGAGACCTGGGGGAAAAAGAAGCCGGAAATCCAGTAGACGGTCGGCATGCCGTTGTCGATCCAGTTTCGGATGAACTGCATCCTGAGGATCAGGTCCTCCACCCAGGCCCCCAGGGGCTTCAGCGACGGGTACGCCTTGCTGGCCCACATCTCCGGCACCTGTGACGAACGAGAACACGGATATTGCGAAGGACAGCAGCCGTCACCTGATTCGGTGCTGGACTGCGGCCTCAAACATCTCGTATGCGGACAGTAGGCGACTGTCGAGGTGAGACGAAGCAGTTCCGTATACTGACCGCGACAAATCTGTAATTGCTTCTTACATAGGAAGCTGACATCCCAAGGTATTTCAGACTGTTGGGTTACATCTGTCTATATCGACAGTAGAGCAACCGCATGAAGCGGGATTTGTACTAAAACTTCTTCATTTCACCTGTCCGAGGTCGGTGATCCACGAATAGTAAGATTCACCTGCGCGATGCATTATGTGATTGGAACTTCTTTTTCAGATGAATATGCTTAACCTGGACAAAGTATTAGCCTAAATAGTAGAATAATACATAAGTCCTACGCGTATCTTACGTAAAATCTCCGTGCATCTTATTATACTTTGTCAATTAAACTAAAAAGTCAGCTGAAAAGTGCAAAAACAAGTTGAATCCATTTTGTAACCGAAGGTAATATACCTTAGAGTTGAAAAGGGATGTGGCCATGCGCTCCAGTCCCTGCGACATAACCACCAGGCCCTTCAGCGCGCGCAGCAGTTCGTGCAGAGAAGACTTAATGACCTGCAGCAGGCCGTTGTAGCGGATGGCCTCCTGAACCAGGACAGTGTTCATGGACTCGCTGTACATCACCGGGTACCTGGCCAGTAGAGGACGACGTGGTTCAGACATCAGTCATCTGCATTTGCATCGTGATGCATTCGCCGTACATCGACGGGTACCTGGAGATGCAAAAGACGTCACATTACAGACTTACATTGTCCGTATCCGTATGTGATGTGTTTAATTGTCCGTTGCGGATACCAGCATAATACGAAGAACGCAATATATGGAATCGTACTGGTACGTGTCACTTTTGCGACGTTTACTTTCACACATTTCTGTATTTTCCGTTTAGATTTGTGTTACAGGCAAAACTTCACATGGTTTTACAGTACGCCACTGTCGGCCGACCAGCGGCCCGTGCGGGCGTCTCACTTCTCCGAGATGACGGCCACGTCGAAGCCGTCGGCGACCTTCTGCAGGATCTGGCGGGCCGCCTGTTCGGACACGTCGTCCGCCGAGGCGCCCTGCTGGCCGCCGGAGCGCGGCTGCAGCAGCAGTAGCGTGTTCAGGCACGAGAACGTCTCGTTCTGGGCGAACGTGATGTCGGCGTTGGCGTGCAGGCCGAACAGCTCCGGCGAGTCGTTGATGGGTAGGCTGCGAATGTAGCTAAGGTATTCATCGTAGGCGACGTTGGCGTCCACCTGGTGGTACACGCCCGTCGCGTCGAACAGGTGATCGTCCGACAGCACCTGTGGCAGGAAAACGAGCTTAGTGAATAGTGATGTAAGAACTCCTTAAACCACTCCAGGCCTAAATTCGTTTGCCAGCATGGCTGTCCTGAAAAGTTAAGGAAAATAAGCAAGTATGTAACCTCAGGTTCCGTACCTGTACCTTCACAAGTAGGTAAAGCCACCTGAGCAGTTCCGTTTATATGTAACGCAGCAGCATATTTCGGCCTCATCATGTCGTTACCACATGCCACGGACGACAGCAGAACCACTGTTCACACCCAGAGTTCAGAGAGCCGGTCTGTGTCAGGGTCTGTGCAGTTGTGTACTTCTCGAACGGTGACCGATTTTCCCGGCCGGTGGGATGCGTTATCACCGGACACCCGTTCTGCCTGTCGCCTGTAAGCTGCAGCCCACATCAGGCGGCCAGACCGGCGCGCCGTCTGACCTCGGGTCGGTAATAGTCTCCGAGCACGGTCAGGATGCAGCGCCGGTCCTGGTCGTCCGTGACGCGGCCGCCGTAGTTGATGTGGCCGGCCGTGTAACGCAGCACCTGGCGGCGGCGCGGGCATCAGCCGACTGCGACGCTCCGCTGACAAACATGGCACGGGGTATCATCTCGGCGCGGGGCGGAGGTCGCGGTAGGAATGAGCTGCATTTCGCGCTGTATTCTGTAAACCGCTCCAAAATGGCGTCATGAGTTTCGCAAAGCAGGACCACTGGGAGACAGGGAGGACGCATCATTACTAGGACGCAGAATGTCAACATGATGCGGACAGGTATGGCCAAGTTCCCGCCAAACGTACCGGGAACGGAATGTCGTCATACTCCTCCAGGAACATCTGCAGCTGCGAGATGCATATCCTGAGGTCGCCGTCGGTGAAGGCGTACGGGATGTTGAATCCCAGCGGCCCGAATTTCCTCCGCTCCAGGCAGATGGCGTTGAAGAGGGTCAGCGAGAAGAGCAGGCGGCGCAGCGTCTGGGATTTGTCGCCGATCGAATCCAGCATCTCGGGCGTTATCAGGCTGAGGTAGGCCTTGAGCATGTTGGCCTTGACGCCACGCGGCGGTTCGATGGTCATCTTCATACCGTTCTGCAGCACCGACAGCGGAAACGAGCTGGACGGGGTCGACGTCAGCCACAGCCGGAAGTCTTTGTGCAGCGTCTCGGGCGTCATCGACTCCACCAGGCGCTCCATCGTTGGCATCCAAGACGGCGCCAGGTGGCAGTTCTGGAAGAACACCCAGCGACCCTTCTCGATGCCCTGCTTCATGAGTCCCTCGGCGCGCGGCCCCTGGCCCTGGCCCAGCGAGATGGCCAGGATCTTCCGCGAGAAGCCCTTCTCCTCGGCGAACTTGTAGAGCGCCGCGGCCGGGTCGGTGCCGGCCGACAGCACCAGGATCAGAGGCGTGATCGGACCGCCGTCCTTGAAAATCTCCGCCAGACTGGACGTCTGCGGCTCCACGAACCGGTCGCCCAGGTGCTTGGCCACGAAATCCTGCATGCCGTTGGTGACGCGGTCCGGGCGCAGGCAGCGCAGCAGCACCAGCCGCTGGAAGTCCTCCAGATTCCCCCAGTCGCCGGGCAGCTCCTCCCTGTGCGGCTCCGCGCTCTCGAAGATCGCCCGGAACTTGCGCGCGGTCTTGTAGTCGGCCATGTCGGCAGGCAGCTGCTTGAACACGGGCAGGTGGTAGGCGACGGCCAGGATCTCGCGCCAGCAGCGCTCCGGCAGCCACTCGGCGGCCGGGTTGTCGTGCACCTCCTCGGAGGGCGCCCCGCCGGCCAGCAGGTAGCGGTACTCCTCAATGTCGATGCTGCCCAGCTCGGTCATGATCCGGATGGCCATCAGGAAGGCAAACAGCAGCTTGTGTCGCTCGAACAGCGACCGGCAGATGTTCTGATACAGGCTGTAGGTAAAGTACTCGTTGATGTTCTCTACGCGCACCGGCACGCTGTCCGACTGGTCCGCGGACTGCATGGCGTTGTTGAACGTCATCAGAAACCACTCCAACGAGTACTGGTACATGGGGTCTATCTGAGACAGGCTGGACACGCAGAAGAACAGGATCCTGGCTCGGACGGATACTGGGATGTACAGCGCGCGCGTCACGTTGATGTCCCTCTCCGTCTGTTCGGCAACCTCCACCTTGGCTTTGATCTCGGTCGACTTGGCCTTTGAGACGTCCAGTGTCTCAATAAGCTCAATGTCGTCCACAGGGGAGCCTTCTGAAGAACTCAACTTGTACAGAATCTTATCCTCTAGCTCCTTCAGCTCCTGTTTCATCGCTGCGTTCGAGATGATCAAATTGTTCCTCGTCTCCTCGAGATCAGGTCTCTCCTCGGCCACCACAACTCCCAGCAGCTGGTCCTGCAGTCCACTCTCCACCAGGGTAAAGTTGATGATGTTGACCTTGGTGCACACCTCCGGGGAGTAGTGCGGGTTCGGGATCTTGGTGGTGATGTACAGCTTGAAGTCCTTGTGGTACGGCACCATCGAGTCTCCCAGCTTGATGGCCCACGAGCCGGCCTGTTTCACGAGCTGTTTCGTCAGGATCGGATCCAGCGCCGGGTCGAGTTCCTCCCCGACGTTTTCCAGCAGGCAAGGCTTGCCGAAGCGTATGCTGTTCTCCAGCGTGCGCAGGTAGTCTTTTTCGGAGAGCCGCGTCACCTCCATGTCGTTTTTCGCCTCCATGTTTTTGGCCCACTTGTTGGCCTGGCCCTGGGGGTCGATGAACAGCGGCCAGCGCTCGGACGAGCTCATGATGAGCGCGTTGTCTGTCGACACCGTGTCCTTGGGCAGGCCGGCCAGCTGCCAGTTCCTGATGACGATCTGGTCGCCGAGCGTCTCCTGCAGGCTGGCCGAGGCTGTGTGCCGCATGGCCAGCTCGGTCATCTTCTGTTTCCAGAGGACCACCAGGTTCTGGCGGTACTCGCCGGTGAAAGGGCCGAGATAGGCGACCACGCCGGCCGCCAACAGCACGTCGCCGACTACGGAGTCCAGCAGACTGTCGAAAGAGGCCACCGTCTCCGCCCAGCGGTCCTTTTCGCCTGCCAGGCCGCCTATGAGCTTGTCGGCGCGCTCAAGCCGCTGCTGGCATTGTTCCGACTTGTCCTCCAGCTCCTTCTTGTGCGCCACGCATGCCTCCAGCTCGGTGTTTAATTGCGCCAGCCCGTCCTCCACGCCCTTCAGCTGCGTCTTGGCCTCGCTCAGCACCGCCTCGGTGGCCGCCAGCGATTCCTGCGCGGCGGCTAGCGCCACCCGCTTCGGCGCCACCGCCTTGTTGACGAAGTGGTACTTGTACATGGCGCGACACCACATGCAGAGCGAGGTACACGCCTTGCTGACCTTGGACACGGCTTGCGGCATAAACGCGTCGTTCTGGATGTACGGCGTCAGTTTGGCGATGACGTCGTCCGGGATGTTGTCTTTGTCGTAGTCGAAAAGCGACGAGAGGAACTTGGCCGGGTCCTGCAGCAACGCCTTACCCGGCTCCCAGTAGTCGTCCAGCTTTTGGCCAGGCATGTCGCCCGGTATCCGTTTGGGCTTGATGAGCCTGAGGATGCAGACCGCCTCCATGACCAGCTTCACGCCCTCCGGCGGACGCTGCATGGCGCGAACCTGGCGGCGACGAATCGAGAGTCAGGTGGCCTCGCAGATGTCGGAGCGGAACAGCATTGTAGCGGTCCCAACTTTTGTGGACTTTAAACATTAGGTCTGTACCGCCCCATGGAAATGGTTACTTTGAGACACCCGACATATGCCCTGCCCATTACTGGGTTTTGATTGTTCATTCCCTTGGCCTGCCTGAACCACAGAGTACTGGCATTGATTTAGCACGGGTGGGAAAAAGAACATGAAATCGCTCTATTTACCACAAAACTTTTCGACATAATGACTATACACAGAGTTGTGTAAACGATAATCCTGGCCGAGTGAAATCATCATTGAAAACGGTTCTGCAGCCGTGCCGCTCGCCCTCTTCCCTCTCCGATCAGCTCGGTGACACCGCACCCACCTCGACGACATCGTTCTTGTTGAGCGACTTGAGACTGGCCAGTGCCGCCTCCAGTGCCGGCATAGCCTCATCCAGGTCCTTCTGTGCGTCAGCAGCGATGGCCGCTGACTCATCCTTCTGCTTCTGCGCCTCTTCCTCCTTCTTTTTCACTACCGTTCGCGTCTCCTCGGCCACTTTCGTGTCCACCTCGATCTTCTTCATAGTCTCCTACTCACGACACAGGGAGAACAAGTTGTAACATCCTGGTACAAAGGAAATGTCGAAAAGGACTTGGCAAGTTTGTGTTGAAGACACGATTCGAAGAAAAATGGGTAAAGCTCAGATCACAGAAAATTAGTATTCAACCTATACGTCAGACTATCATGGAACTGTGCCGTATCTATCTGTCTGCTTTTAGCTCGAAATCGCCACCCACCTCTGCCACTACGGCGGCCTGCTCCAGCTCGGGCTGCATCGCCTCCAGCTCCACCTGCATCACGGCCACATCCTTCCCAGTCTGCAGCAGTTTGTCGAGTCCGCTGCGCAGCCGATTCTTGCCCTGCTTGAGCGTCTCCTGCTGGCGGCCGAGCAGCGACGCGAAGCACGTCAGCAACGTGAGGAACGACTTGGGCGTGACGTAGTTGTGGCGCGACAGCTCCAACAGGAAGAGCCGCGTGCTCTCGGCCACGTCCGTGTGAATCGCCGAGAACATGGTCACCACGCCCTCGCGCAGCGCGTCGTCGTGCGGCATCGCCGCGATGTCGTCCAGGTGGTGGCGCGCCACCGCGTCCAGCGCCTCTGGCGGCCAGTCGGCGAACCAGTCGATGGTGCAGCAGTTGACCAGCGCCGGGAACTGCCGCAGCCGCGCCCGAAACGCCTCGCCGATCGGACTCATGGTGACCACCACACGCAGATTGGCGCGCACGCGACGGATGAAGGCGGCGTACAGGTTGGCCGTGGTGGGCGGCAGACCCTGCTCCTGCAGGATGCCGCGCACCGACTGGAAGATCTCCTCCACCTCGTCCGAGGCGAACAGGTTGGGCACGTCTCCCGAGTTGAGCAGGCTGTTGATGTCCTCCATGAAGATCTCCGACTTGATCTGCGTGTCCGAGAAGAGGAACACCGTCTGCTCGTCCGCCATGCCCGCCTTCTTCAGGATCTGCGGCAGGCGACAGGTTGTGTAGGTCACACACTGCGACCACGTGGATGACATTTTATGGAGACAGAACCCGTGGCCGACGATTGAGTTTTCCATAATATAGGTGGGTGTAATGGGACTGACGTTATAAAAACAGCACAGATATTTCGGCACAGATTCGGAAAACTTATGATGAAGACAGGACGTCGTCATGCGTAAAAGAAATGATGCCATTTTCAAACGAATATTTCTCGGTAAACGATGGGGTCTCTTCTACTTATTCGGGTGAAAAAGTGCGATTTTTTGTTTTGTTTCAAATGCAACCTATGTGTCCAGACGGCATAAGTGTGCCATTAGACATAAAAGGGACGGCAACCACGAAACAATCATTTGGACACCAGCTTAAAGTACACCGTATCAACTATCTCTCTGCCATTTGACGTGGTAGATGTAGTGAGATGGCATGTTCTGTACGCATGTCATCTCAACTACCACCACTCCCCTCGCCGCGAGGTCGTCGTTGGACCCAACGCTGAGCTCTCTCACCTCTTTGAGGTCGTCTTTCCAGTCGGGCACGCCGTACGTCTTGGTGAGCTCGATGCTGATGCAGGAGCAGTCGGCGATGTGAGAGGAGAAGCGCGTCAGTGACTGTCGTCCGCTGCCGCCCATTCCCAGCAGCAGCACGTTGCCCCGCGGCTGTCGGAGCACGCGTGCTATCCGGAACAGGTGCTTGATAGCGTCCATGAAGAACACTATGTCCAGAGGCGTGGTGGACACCTGCCGGCAGGGATCCGCATGACGTTCGGACGCAGCAGCGACGGCATCAACTATAGGAGTACAAAACTATGGCAAAACGTTACCCAAGAGTCGTTTGACACAGATAACACTCATCAAGCATTTATCAAACAGCCAAATTCTGGCCGTGACACCGACGCAGAATCGGCGTTCTCGGCGCAACTTTCCCCAAAAATCGATTCAAGAGCTGCTGAATATCTCATGTGTAGAATGACGACCGTGATTGTCCCTATTTCGTTCAAGGCAATGTCGTGCGTTGTCTTTCTGTTCCAACTTTTCGTTCCAACTTTTCTTATCTTAGGTTCAAAATAAATGGTGCTTTCGAAACTTTAGCAACCGTGTCGATCTAGTGCCTATCACTGGCAAACATTTTGAACTTTTGAACACTTATACGAGCCTAAGTCTTCACACGACAAATCAGCAAAAGGAAAAAAGCGGATTTGGACCAGTGTAAATGTAGGCGATGCTGCAAACATGGAAAACAGGGTTTTGCTCAGCGCTAAGGCAATTTAATGCATGCATAAATACCTGATTGTAGTCATCTATGTAGTCTTTCAGGACTCTCCTTAGCTTAGTTTCGTCTGAAAAACAAGCACCCGGTAGCAAAGCACCCAGCCACTTTCAGGAGCATCGCTGGTCACGTAACTGAGTGGAGAGATCAGTACCACGTAAACTTTTTGGCCGCTTATGCAACATAAGCTGTTTGAGATGTAGCAGTTTTCTGTGCTGAGCTGGCGTGCACTACTCTCCATTTTGTAACATCTTATTTCCACATTTTATATGGTCCTCGTGGTTATTCTACATTCGAAATGCAACATTATGCAAACATACAGCCTGTGCCCAAATTAACCCTCCGTACAGCAGGTAGTCAAAGGCGGGTGATAAGTGTATTTCCATTCAAAACTTATCCTTAACTTTTCCCTCCTTTGACACTGTCACAACTGACCAGTGACTTCGGAGTAGGGCTTGTTCTCCGAATTGGGGTACATGAGGTCGCCGAAGAGGATGGGGTCACGGTTGAGCACTTCCTCCGGTTTCAGTTTGAAGCGGTCTTTGATCTCATTTCTGATGAGTTGGTCCAGCCAGTTACGATCCTCGTCACAGACCAGTCGATCTTGGAACACTCGGCATGTTTCATGATACCTGGCAGAGTAAAACGCAATGGGAGCATAAAGAAAACTGTAAGAAAGTAGATCAGCTTGTGCGTTTTGTTGTGGTATTTCACATTGGGGAAATACTTATATCGTCTTGCCCTAATACTTAGCAGTTATAAACCCAAAGACTCATTGGTCAACACAGAATCATTCATTAAAGGATCGCTTCTCAGTCAGCTAATCGAAAATGAAATGGAATTGCGCAACCGTTGCACACTAAGCAGCAGGCAAACCACATCATACCCTTCCTCCTGTGTAACCTTCGAAGGTATTAGCGCTACCAGACAAGGAGATATCACGGGATGTTTCCACCCACAGGGTGAACCAGAGCTCACCACAGCCGCAGCATGGTGGGCAGATCTTCTATCTTGCTGGCTGCCGCCATCCAGATGCCCTGGAATACCTTGCTGAGGTCGCGCAGGTTGAAGGTGTAGTGGGACTTTGCCGGTGTCGGCAGCAGCTGCGCCGTCAGCTGGGTGTACATGTCGACGCTGGAGGAGACGATGTTGTCGCAGCAGGAGACCAGGTCCGGCAGCTGGGACAGCCACACCGACAGGATCGAGCCGTAGATGTGGTGCTTGCTCTCGTCCTCCACCTGAGGCAGGCGCACTGAGGGATAACACGACTGGACGGGTTACTAACTCGTGACGATGTGTTAATTTTGCTGTACTTGAACCTCTGAGAGCGCGATTTGTTTGTGATTTTTAGACACGGCGTTCGATATGACGCATGGTCATATGAAATGTTTCATGTGGCTATAATATTGGCAGACACATTAGGTTCGCGTGATTAAAGTTTTTGGTCTCAGAAATTGTGGTCTTTACAGAACTGAAACCAATCAGCCAAGAAAGAAACGTGTCTCACGGTCCAAATACGTTCCTTGCCTTTGAAGGCATTTCGGATATCACCACGCTTCATCAACACATGCCTTTTCCCAAAGGGCAAGGTGACGTGTCGACTAGCTCACCTCAGGGAAGGAGATGGTGCAGAAATGCCGAAGAAGCCTGGGCGACACTGGGTTCCGCCCTCCACCCGGAGGTCCCATGGCAGCGATGTAGTTAACGTCAACAAGCGTCCTGAAGTCTCCAATCTGCTTCCGGTCGTACCTGGCCATCGACAAGACATTGCATCAGTGCCCTATAGTAAGAAGTACAGTACTAACGGCGTTTTTCGGCGCTCCACATAACATTATAACACTGGTGGTCGTCGAACCTTTATACACCACTCTTTCAAGAAGTGCGTTACAACTGATGTCAAAGAAGTATTCAAATATTACTTCTGGTTTGTGCTGACGTACCTCCTTTCCTCTTTCCCTGACGTTTGCGCTTTCTGTTCGCAATTTTACCTCTGAAATATTCATGTCTGGATGGACAAAAAACACAGCTAACCCACCCAGCCAATGTCAGGGAATGTCAAACCGCCTACGAGGACACTGAGGCCAAGCAGGCGATTCCTCCTCCCGTTTAAAGCCAAACCCCCTGAAAATGTACACTCCCATCCATCACGTGCCGTCACGCGTTTGCTGTTACTGACCAGCCGCCGAAGTCCGCCCACTGCCTGATGAGCTCGAGTGGTGGCTGGGCGCCATACGTCTCCAGTGCCGGCATGTTCAGATCGTCGATGAAGAACACAAGCTGCTTGCCGATAGGGGGACCGAACTGACCCTTCCTGCGGCGGTCCAGCTTCGAATCGATCAGGTCCTGCGTCTGGTTGGCCGACGTGCGCGCCGAGAACGTGATGAACTCGCTGAGGAAGGTGGCCGGCATGCCCGTCATCAGCTTCTCGCTGATGGTAGCCGTCTTGGAGGTGCCTGTGTTGCCGACGCAGAGCACGGGCATGAAGTTGGTTAGGTACATGCCGATCAGACTGGCGTTGCGCACGATGTCCATGGTCGGGATCAGGATGTCGGTGAACTGGGAGGAGACGGTGAGGGAGAGCTCGATACCGCCGGCCAGCCAGTGTTCCCAGCTGGGCGGCTGCACGGCCGTGTCCTCGACGTCTGCGCTGAAGAAGCCGCCGTCCGTCAGCTGGTAGTCGTACACCAGGCCCTCGTCGGGGAACGGCAGATCGTGGCCGTCGGCAGCCATCTTGTCTCGCACCCAGCGGTCCATCACGCGGCGTCCGGCGTTGTCACACGTGCCGGCCACGCTCCAGACGAAGGCGAACACCATCCACGGAGTGACCATGGCCGGCAGCAGCTGCAGCCGCTCCACCGCGTAGTGCCGCTTGGCCAGCGGAGCGAAGCAGGCTGACATCAGCCGCAGCAGTGTGGCGCACAAGTTCGAGTCGACCGTCGTTACCACCTCCTTGGTGTTGGAGCGCATGTGCGCAATGCCCGGCTCGAGCCAGCTGTTGCAGAGCGCTCGCAGCGTGTCCGCGTGGGGTGTCATCGCGTCGGGCAGCGTGGTCAGCCAGGACTCGACCAGCGCGGGCAGGCCAAGTCCGCTCGGCTCCAGGTAGACCATGCCGCAGCGGCTGACGGTGGCCGGCGACGCCTGTGCCAAGTCGCCCACCTCGAACATCATCGTCTGCGTGGCGTCCAGCTTGATGATCTCGCCGCTGCTCAGGCACAGCTTCTTGTTGTCGTCCAGCACCGTGTTCATGTTCTCGATCCAGACGGCGTCGACGGGGCCGTCGAACATGTACCACTTCTTGTCGGTGCTCTCTGCCGCGCAGCCGGCGCGAATCAACGACGACAGGATGCCGTCCGTCCACTCGTGCGTCATGTCGTCGAACTCGCCGTACAGCTGGCCCATCGTGATCGACTTGGGGTTCAGCACGTCCACGAGCACGGGCGTGAACGGCTGTCCGTCCGGACCGAGCTTGCCCTTGATACGCGTGATGGCCGCCTGTAGTGTCTCGTAGCATCGCGTCTTGCCCGAGCCAGTCGGCCCCACCAGCATCAGGCCGTGCCTCACCACGGTCGTCTCGTACAGCTGGATGCATTTCTTGATGAAGGTTGGCACCGGCTGCAGGTTGTGTCGTTGGCACTCGCGCACCAGCGATGCCTCCAGGTCTTCATACTTGATCTCCTCTTCCTGCACGCGCGGGAACAGGTCGCTGATGATGCCCGTGAAGAGCTTCAGATCCTCCTGCAGAAACTTGGGGACGTTGACGTCTTTTAGGGCGCGCAGGACAATCAGCTCCTCGCCCATGGTCGGATTTTGGCGCTTCAGGTTGCCGGCGGCAGCAATCACCGTCTTGACGGCGCGCATGCCGAAGTCGTAGTGGTCCTGCGTGCTCAGCTGCTCCGAGCTGAGCTTGAACGTGCTGGTGATCTTGTTGGCCAGCGCGCGGGCGTTCCCGAAGCCGAACGAGAAGAGCGAGATCTCGGCGATGAGGGTGTAATTGGGCACCATCATGGCAACCGGGCGGAATAGCGCGCTGAGGTTGTCCGGCAGCTCTGTCCGCCCGGCGTACCCGGGGTTCATCGTAATGAACACCGAGCAGGACGGTTTCAGCTGCAGCTCGACGCCTTCGAACATAAAACGGTCCAGTTTGGCGACCAGCGCCTTCTGGATGCAGCTGATCTGCTGCGCCACCACCGACAACACTTCGATGTCGATTCGGTTGAACTCGTCGAAGCAGGCCCATGCGCCGGCCGCCGCCAGGCCCTTGAAAAACTTCCCCATGGCCATGAAGTCGAGCTGGTCGGAGCAGTTGAAGACCACGCACTGGACGGCCATGGCCTTGCCCAGGTCCTTGGTGGTCTCTGTCTTGCCTGTGCCGGCCGGCCCTGCGGGCGCGCCGCCGAACTGTAGGTGCAGCGCCCCCGTCAGCGTCAGGTAGCAGCGGTCAGTCAGGGGCGTGATCACCAGCCGGCCAGTGTTGCCCAGGTATTCGAACCCGTACCCGAACTCTGCGTTTACGTGCTTCAGACGCAAATCTTCCTCAATCCAGTAGTACCTGGCAATAAAGGGCGAGTGGTTGAACGTCACTATGGGATTTATTTCGAGATTAACCCTATTCCCGGCAGGGGAGAGGGGAGTGGATCAGAGCCCCTTGTCTTTTTTTTTTTTTGCTTGTCAATTCCAGGGTTTTTGAGACGGCTTCACAAAACTTCGCCATTTTTCCAACCTATTCTTTCTTCGTAATGTAACGAAATTTCGTAATTCTGTTCTGCGCAGGGTCGGAACCAGGCAACGTCTTTGATAAGTATCTGAGGCCATTTTTGGCCCTGTTGAAGGTAAAATAAAGATGGATGCGAAAAGTAGCTTTTTTAAGATGAAACTTAAGACTTTATATGGCTGCATAGATAAATAGCTGGGCAAGCATATAAATATCACATCATTTTCCTGAGGTCACTTCACAAGGTCAGGTCAACGTCAAAAGTTAAATTTGGTCTTTGATAATTTTAAATAAAAATAGAAATAAAACAAAAAAATAGCAATAATTTTTAGGCTATTTCTCCATATGCCACATCCAGGATATATGCAACGTAGAATGGTGCTCTCTACTTACGTATTAAGTTTTAGGTCGATATCAAGTCGGGTAACGGAGCGATGACCTAAAATGTAAACGCAAGTAACCTATATCACGATAGCAGTAAAATGAAGTTTTAAGAACAGAGTAAATTCAAGTGTTTGGGAGGGTTTACAAACAAAATAAAACGCACTTAAGTTCTCTCCATGCGACTCTAAGGCCATAAGAGGTCATTTAAGGTCAAAGGCTTTAGGCTGACCTGATAAACATGTGACCATGACAGTTCCCCCTGGTTTATGTTACTAGCACTGCCTTTGCTAACATTATACAAACAATATAATACGATTTGCACTTCTTCAGCATAACATGACTCACAAAAGCCCAAAAAAGTTGTTTTAACGTTTCTGTTTAATCGGTAAGAAAACTAATCCTCCTATTTTCAAAACCCTGTGAGCGCCTATGAATTTCCTCAAAATTTCAAATGTGAGAGACAATGGTACAAGACGTTTTCTTAAGTTCTCCAATCATGCGGATTTCATTAAAATTGGTCCATAAACAGCAGAAGTATAACATCGAGAAACATCCCCCATTTTCACTTTTTTCGTCTCCGTCCCCATCCCTTTCAGGATTTTGAGGTCTTCTTTCTGTAAAAATGTAAGGAAAATTGATTGTCGTTTGTTGCGATGAAATCGAACGTGTAGTTTCTCAAGATCTTGAGGGGCCCGAATATCCCCTCCCCGGTCAGGAACCGGCCATACCATCTAGCCCTCCGGGAATAAGGTTGAGCAAAAAAGAGAATAGCAACTTAGTTCAGAATCCGTTCTCAACAGCTGCTTACTAGTGTTGTTTTGCAATAACAGCCTATAAACAAACAGCGGTATCTTCAATGAAAAAACATGCATAAGTTAACCCATAGGAACTTGGTTCCATGAACATGTCAGTTGAACCTTTGCCAGTAACAATGCACTAATATTTGATATAAACATAGCAATGAATAACACACTCTTGCACCAGCGTATTGGAAAGTCAAATGCAAATGCCATCGAAGCGGATATCATTCACAAACAGATAAATTTAGAACAATATTTGATGAGTGAACAACGAGTATTGCTAACAATTTCGTATTTTCCAACGCATCCGATCCAGGCGTTCACCTGAGCTGTCCGATCCAGGAGAAGTTGTTGACGTCCGTGACGCCGTCTTTCACCATCTGCTGGACGACGTCCCGCGCGTGCACTTCGATCACGATTAGGGCCGACAGAATGTTCCTCTGCAGACCCGTCAGGTCGGTCTTGATCAGATTACGCAGGTCATCCAGCTGCTCCAGCTGCAGCTCGTACCTAAAGATGAGTGGACCATCATGGCGCCATGGATCGCTGAAGCATGACGCATGACGCTGAAGGCGCTGTGGATCATCACGGAGCACACATTGAGTGATGGCCATTTTTACGGCGCATTTTAAATCGGCAGCCTTTGCGCCGGCGCCGGTACCGGTGCGGCATCAGTCTGCCTGAGGAGCACGGCCGTCTGATCAGCCTCGTTACCCGTCCTTGAGAGCGCCGGCCGCAATCGCCTGGTCGGTGTTGGCCGACCAGACGCTCTGGCAGCCGGCGATCACCAGCTGTCCGGGCCACTGGAGCACCCAGTCGGGCCGGCCCTCCTCTGTGTACGCCGCCAGCGCCTGAGACAGCTGGTCCCTCAGCGATCCGCGCATGGTGGCCTCCACCTGAGCGTTGCACGGTCAGGAGCACGTCAACAGAGGGTACACTGACCTCTACATGAACATCACACAGCCATCGGTGTGTGATGCATGCATCGGTGCATCACAAGATCGATCATCACAATGCATCGGCAAGAGACTTGGTGGCCTCCACTTGGGTATCACCCAGTCAGGACTACAGTAACAAGTTTGGACATTACAGTCAGAACTGCATCATCAGATGGAATCAACATGATGGCCTCCACCCGGGCGTCACACAGCCATAAAACACCGCCAGGGCAGACACAATGGCATCCGCCTGGGTATCACTTAGTCAGGACCACATCGCCAGAGCAGGCATAATGGCGTTTGTCAGAGCTTTCTACAACAGTCAGGCAGGGCAGCAGGACAAAGACCACGCACATGAAATAAGAATGGGACAAAAGTCCAATTACAGACAGCATATACTGAACCTCAAATTAAACTAAAACCTTAGAAAGGCACAGCTCTTTCACCTAACAGATCGCCATAATATTAATTAGGTAACTTAATCTGGGGGCCTCCGTGATTGAGCAAGTAAGGAAGACATGTTACTTTTCCTAAAACTGGAAACTGTACATGGAATGGCTTTGAAAGCGGAATGTAAAAATATCCCACTTCCTCAATCCTTTTCCTCTCCTCTCTGTTCTTCTCGGCAAATCGCCTAGGGTCTCATGAAAACTTACATGCAGCAACCAATCCTCCACGTTACCGCGTGGGTACATGGGCTCATGGAATGGCACTATCTCGCCATCTGCAGAGGACATGGCCGTGATCTGTAGGTCCTCCTGTACATAAAAAGGCACATGATAGAGTGTTGAAGCCGCTCACTGGCATGTCACGTCCTTGCGTTTTGATCATTGTTGAGGTTTAACGTGTCAAGACCCAAGAACTTAGAAGACAACGAAAACGCGACGTGCGGAAAAGGAGTAAACTATTGGCTTGGATGCTGGTAAAAGGACCTCACTATCATTGGTGGAACATTCGTACGAACTGGGAGGGGTTCTTTCATATTCAGGGAATCTAACGTAAGGCTTGTTGGGCTTAGCGGGAAAGAAGTCATTCATTATCACAGTTTAGTCATCGTTATCAAGTTTCACTCCTGAACGGGATAACCTAAGCAATTCGTGTCAACATTTCAACGAATGTGCAAAACGATTGTGAAATACCATTCCCTCGGCCTTGCACTTACCTCAAAGGTAAGACGGGATATGCTTTCGAAACATTTCTTCAGGTGAGGCTGGACTGCTCTTGGGTTCCTCGTCTGCGACAAAATCTCCAACAGTTCCTCGTCACTCAGGAAGAAGAATCTCGGGAATGCCATCCTCTTGGTTTCCAGGTATTCACTCAGGCCTTTCTGAACCTGGTAAACAGCACCAAGGCGTCAGCATTACAGTCCCACATGCCTTTGGTTGTATTCATTGCAATATATATATATATATATATGATATAGCGCATGGAAGACAGCCATCACCCATCCGACAATATCTTTTGGCAGAGGGATAACTAGCCTGCATGAGCAGGTAAAAGCAATGAAATGCCGCGTAACGCAATTTGTTCTAGAAATGTGATCTAAAATGATGCTGTGTGCATACTCTGTCCGCAGACCTGTTCTCTCAGAGGTTTTGCGAAGGTGACGTAGTGGACGTACCTGATCAAGTAGATGGTTACAGTCTCGCAGCTTGTCCAGCAGCCTCTGATCGGGACACAGCTCCATCACCTGCTGGTTATCCATTGCTTTCTTCATGATCTTCTTCCATGTTTGCTCCATGGTCTTGTAGCGTTTGGACTCGACTGGCAGCTGCCGACTGATGTCGTCACTGCTGAATATCGGCTCCAGATACAGCCAGGACCGCTGGCAGTTCACCCACTCGTCAAACACGTCCTGTACTAGCATCAGCATCTTCTCCCACTGCGTGATCCGCTCCTCAAACGGCGCCTTGTATGGAGAGAACACCATTGACTGTGTCATCACGATGTGGTCGTCCAGTAGCTGGTAGGCCTCGTCGCTGAACTTGAGGATCGAGTGTCCGGTGTCCTTGTACGGCACAATTTCCAGCGCCATCGCCTTCCACTCGGCCTCCATCTTGTCCAGCGCCTGCTCGATGCTGTACTCCTTGCCGGCGATCTCGCCTACCTCGGCAATCTGGTCAGTGTAGTTCTGCAGGCCCATCTCCAGGCACTTCGAGAACGTCAGTGTCGCCTTCGGCACGATCTTGATGCCGATGAGCTCGGAGAGATGCTCCCAGTGCCGGTGACGCATACCAGGATTCCTCAGACCCATGATGAGCGGGATGTGCGGCTTGAACGCCTCGATCTGGTCGCTGATGTCCTCGGCAACTTTCTTGATAGCCGGCATCTCCTCGAAATTCTTGACGGCTTTATGCATGGTCTTGAACGCCTCGGTGACGTTGCGCTCGATGCCCTCGGCGTCCACGCCCTGCAGCGGGTCGTTCATCCAGCCGTCCTGCCAGCGCAGCCAGTCGCTGGCCGTCAGCCAGAGTGCGCGGTACGGCTCGCAGTCCTTGATCAGCTTGGCGATGTTGTCGTACGGAGTCACGTCCATGCCGAACAGGCGCTGCCTCTGGTTCAGCAGCTGGCCGGTCTCCTTGCACTCGTTAAGTCCCTTCCAGACGCGACGCACCTCGTTCGCCACCTCGTGCGCCTTGCTTATGTCGTTGAACGCGGTCATGCCGGCCACCAGCATGGTCAGATTGTCGACCTTGTCGTTGAGAGCCGCCTGGTCGGCAAGCTGCCGCTCCTTGAACTTGTCCTCCTCCTCCAGCAGGCGATCTGTCGACTCCTCTACCAGCTGGTCGATCTTGTATGGCCAGAACAACATGTCCCACTTTGCGCTGAAGTCTCCGTTCGAGAGAGGATGGTAGAACTCATCTATCACGTCATAGTCCTTCAAGAACCTGGCGGTGTTGTCCCTTTCCGTGTGAACCAGCTCCGGGATCGTGTCCATGAACTCCCTTACCTCCGTAACGTCCTCCATCTTTGAGCACTTGGCCGTCATTTTGGCGGCCATCTTCATGTAGTTCCTGTTCACCTCCTCGGCCTGTTCCAGGAGGATGGCAGCCAGCTTGTCAAGCGTCGCGTCGATCAGCGCCTGCTTTTTATTCAGCAACGCCGTGCGCAGAGTGTCCGTGTTGACGAAGAACGGGCCGATGGTAACAGAGGCTGGTATAGCTTTCTCAGTTTCGTCATAGTCGGCCCTCAGGGCGGCGACGTCTTCCTCAAAGTTTTGCGCCGTCGCCTCTTCGTCGTATCTCTCGGTCAGGTAGCTGTTGATATCCAGATTGTTGATCCACACATACCTGGAGTAAGCGTTGGCGTAGGCGCGCATCGGGATGGCGATTGTTTTCATGGCCAGCTCCAGGCGATCGCGTAGCACGGTGATCTCGGGGTTCATGAGGCCGATGGAGCTGAGCGGGGTGCGGTCGGGCCAGAAGATGTTGTCCAGCACGAGGGGCTCCAGCGGCGGCACTTCGTGTGTCACAGTCACGCCGTGCTCGAATACGGAGAGCATCATCGCCAAGAAGCGGTCCAGGTTGGTGGAGAACGTCGGACCGTTATCGTCAATTTGAAGTTCGACGTAGAAGAACGGCGCCGCGGAGCCCACCAGTGGGTTCTGAGTCAGGTCATCTCCCCACTCGAATTCCTCCGTGCAGGTCAGGAACTTGCCGCACATGCTCTCTATGACGCTGACAAGGGCACTGCAAGAGTCCCTCGCCAGGAAGCGCAGTGAGTCCTGCATCATTACTTTGATCAAAGCCAGGATCTTGCACAACTTGGACATGCAAAATATTTCCCATTTTTCGATAAACAGGTCAAACCAACCCTTACCGACACCCTGGAGGTTGTTGTGAAGGTGGTCGCGGAACCTTGCTAACCAGATGGTCTTCAGATAGGTCAGCACCTGCTCGTGAGAATTCATTTGAACCGTTTCGAAGTCGTCGATCTTGAGTGGCTTGGCAAGTTTTAATGTGAACAGCTGCATTTCGCGCACTTTCAGGCACTCCACATTGACGCCCTGCATGGCGAATATTGCTTCCTTCTGCGTCAAAATACTCAGCACCTTCATGATACGCAACGTTTCCACGAAATCAATGTCATATTCCCCGGTCTTGCAGAAAGTCTTCTGGCCCTGCAGCGGATTCTGCTGCGGTGGTGGATGCACCTTGACAATATTTCGCAGCTTCTCGTCCCTGTACAGGGCCGTGTCCAGGATCAGCCTGTTCTGGTACCGCATGTAGTCCAGCTGAAGCTCGTCCTGCAGCTCCAGGATTCGGTCGTTGCAGCTGCTGACTTTTAGGGGCCGACCGGGTGTAGATCTCAAATAGCCAAGGATTCTTGTCACCTGGAACAGAGCGCTGTCAGTAACAAGGCAGAACAGCCAAGAACAACTTTTTATGGATACTGTTCACACTTAACTGATAAATTTGGCAGCTCAAGCTTACGTGCACAGTAAAGCGCTCCGCGGTTCGCAAACATAATACTGTGTGCGCGTCAACGTGCCCACTTTCAAATGCTCTTTATTAAAGCACTGAGTGCTGAACATTGCTGCAATAAGCGCTCGGCTTTTGCGATGCTGCTATTTTGGGTGTCTGCTTTTAAGTTCGTCTCCTTTTTGGTACGTTCAGGTGATCATCACGTCGTGAACGAATTGCTTAGAACGCAACACGCCGATGAGCAGGATTCGAAAATCATGTCGTCGTCAATATTCAAGCGAGGTCACAGAATCCTGGTTTCCAGTTTTGGGTGAGTTAAGTTAAGTTACGTAAGTTACGCTTAAGAGCTATAAGCATCTTAAGCGTACTACTCCAGGTACCTGGACGCACCTGATTGATGTCCAGCTGGGTCACGAAGGACGTGGGCATACAGTCAACGTAAAGGTGATATCGCAGCCAGTCGTGCAGAAGCTTGCGCAGTTCGACGGCTGCCAGCACGCGCTGACAGAACCTGTTGGGGTCTTCCGCGCAGAACATTACGTAGATGCGCGGCAGCAAGAAGTACTCCTGCAGGTCGCAGCGGCGTAGCATGTACAGCTGACGCACGGGGTGGTAGCCGATGACGGCGGCCGGCGTCCACACGTGAGGCCCGCTGGACATGGTGAAGATGATGCGCTTGGCGGTGCGCACCTGGGACACCGGGTCCGTGGCGAGCGAGAGCTTGCGGGTCTGCTTCTCCTCGGGCAGCAGGGCAATGGCCGGCACCGGGTGCTGCACGCCGTCCTCCAGCGCCGTAGTCAGCCACTCCTCCGGCAGGCGCTCGTCGAAGGACGTGTCGTCGAACCAGTGAAGCGGAAGGATGCGTGCTCGGCGCACGTCCACTTCAGAGTCAAGGCCGTGGGTGGACCTCAGCGGTTCCAGATCTTCGAACTCCTCTGAGCTCTCGCTGTCACTTTGGTCGTCCCCCACGTGGTCCCCGCCCCCGTTTCCTCCCTTTTCTTCGGCTTCGTCGTCCTGTTCTGCGGTGGCCTCCAGAATAGACCGCTTTGGATGATCCTTGCCCAGCTCTTCTACGGCAAAAGATTTCCTAAGAGGATCATCTTTAGAAAACCTGTAAACCTCTATGGCAACGTTTTCGCTTATAGAATAGCGCTTTGGGCCAATGGGCTTTCTCGTATCTGACGGTTTCTGAGAATCTCTCTTCCTGAGAATGGATTTCTTCCTCGGCTGGTCTTCGTCGTTCTCATCCTCATCATGCGCCTCTTCATCATCCTCATGTCCCTGGGCCTCTCCGTCAGCTCCTTGCTCTCCTGACGTCACCCTTTCGGAGGCCCTGAAATCGTCAGGAGGAGATGCAGTTGTGGGTTCTGTTTCGACGTCGCCGGGTTCTCCATCTTGCTGATCCCCAGCACCGCCTTCAGGACTTGATATAGTGGTATCTTGAGCCGTCTTTCCGTTTCCTGGGGCCGGAGTGTCGGCCCTCTGGCTTTTAGCCGAGCCCCCAGAGCCGGACTGCTTACTCTTTGCAGAACCTGCCCCAGAATGATGACTTTCTGCAGAATTTTGTGCGTTAGAATCTTTGCTTTTAGCGGAACCATCTTTACTAGATTCGTTACTCTTGGCCGAACCTTCTTTGCTTGAACGTTTACTCCCCGCAGATCCCTCGGCACTTGAGTGCTTGCTCTTAGCGGAACCTCCCCCACTTGAGTGTTTACTTTTGGTAGACCCATCTTTATTAGAATGATTGCTCTTTGTGGAGCCTTCCTCGCTTGAATTCTTACGCTTTGAGGCGCCTTCCCCGCTTGAATGCTTACTCTTGGCCGAGCCTTCTCCGCTTGAATGCTTACTCTTCACGGAACCCTCCCCACTGGAATGCTGGCTCTTTGCAGAACCCTCTCCACTGGAGTGCTTACTCTTGGCGGAACCTTCTTCGCTGGAATGCTTGCTCTTAGCCGAGCCCTGCTTTTCCGCACCTTTCTCGGAGCCGGCCGAGTGGCTACGCCTGTCCTTGCCACTGCCCCTGCTGCCGGAGCCGGGCGCCACCGACTTCCGCGTGGGCCGGCGGCTGCCGCGGCGCGGGACGTACATGGACTGCCGCTTCACCTGGCTGACCATGTCGTCGCTGTCGTAGTCGAGAAGGCTCTCCCCGCTCAAGTATTCCTCCTCCTCCTCGGAGAGGTACGACTCGTCCGAGTCGACGCCCGACTGGGGACGGTCGGCCAGCATGCCAGCCATCACCTGCACGTAGAAACGGTCGTCAGCGACGACCGCCGGTTAACCCTCATCGGGCCGGCCCCGGATCCACCTTGGCCGGGCCGGGCGGGGCTCGGAACGCTCCCGAAAACCTCGACGCGACTATCCGTGTCACAGAAGGAAAAAATACGGCTAAAAAAGTCTTAGTGAGACTAAAAGATCTCGTTCATATAATTATTTTACCAAGTCACTGTTGTGGTATTCAGGTTGCCGGAAGTCGTCTTAGGTCCAAGTATTTGGGGTTTGAGTAAAAACGTTCATAATGAAGCATTATGTGTGACTGCAAAATGGTAAAGAGCAAAAGAAGGCCTGCTTTATCTATCTTGTGCAGCCAAAGGAAACTTCACATCAAATTTGATTATTTCAGAGGGGATGAAAATGAAGGAGAAATTTTGGGCGGACAAGGGCGGCAATATTGCTCAATGTGTGGAGGCGTGTTTTCGCTGAAATACGCCGCAAACGTGTCTGGTAGGCATATCATGGGAGATACGCCTACCAGACTATAAAGGAGATATAACTACCACTCATCACATTAAGGCCAAACAAAGTCAATCTAGGTTAACGTTTTAAAGCCGATGAACCGTACAAATCTGGTGTCTGTGGTGTCATCTGCTGCATTATAACTGATCAGAAACAAAACAGAGTGACATCCTATAACACCTATTAATATAGTGTTCCTCACGTCACTGATGCCCGATATCATTTTTGCACGCAAATCGCTTGGGCATCGTGCCTACAATTTAAGGTCTTAATTCATAGGGATTTTTTGCGATGGAAATACTTTTCGCTTGGCGACCAAACATAAGAGAGCTAGTGAGCAGTACAAACTGTGTAGAAGGACGCAACAAACACAGAACATAACAAGCATTGCTGTGTGTGTGTTTTAACTTCAGAACCGCTGAAACAGACCAACAATCTCAACAACGAACGTAAAAAAGCAAAAAGTTTACTTGTTCTTGAACTGACTTGACTTGACTTTATCTAATCTGGTGTCAATTACCTTGAGATTGCCATAAAAAAGTCTCGATATAGCTGTTGCGTCTATCATGTAATAATGTAGGAGGTGCTTCGTCAATCCATACGTCTCACGGATATGAAGCCAGTCCATCTTTTTCGGAACATAGTGATGTGGCTACTGCAGATAAATCTCTCCCTAACTATTGACCTTGGATGACAACGAATTTAAAAAAAAACTTGAACGCGGTGTAAAATGGATGCATGAAAAGATACTCAAGTTTCGTGCATCTGAATCTCTGCGTATTTGGCTATCTTAAAAAGAAAACAAACGTAGGAGAGTTCCCTTGAACCCTGCGTTCGGCGTTAATCTTCGAACAGTGTTAACAGCCCGGAAGCCAATCGAGAGACGCCAACTATCAGTGGTCGTCTCGGAACTTTGAAGATGCCAACGGAGGCTTTTATGTGTTCTACATTGAAGACATCTCATTGTCTTCTAAAATGTAATAAAGATAAGCCATATTTATGAGACAAAATTAAGTTGCAATGTCGTTACCCATCAACACTGTCCCGTGGACGCCGGCTCAGTGCTCACCTCCTCCAGGGTTGGGACGTTGGGCACCAGGTTGCGGGGCGGCGGCGGCTCGGCGCACGGGTCGGACGGCGAGCTCAGGTCGGGCGTGAGCTGGTCCAGCTCCACGCCGGCCTGGGCCAGCAGTTCGGTGAGGTCGACCTCTTCGAACTGCCGCCGGCGCCGCTCCACGGCCACCCGGCGCGGGCAGGAGCCGGTCGGCGTCTCGTACGGCATCTGCAGCTTCGGTCGGAACGAGCTCTCCGGGAAGTACCTGGAGCACGAGCACGGCTAGGGTCGGGCGGTGTCGGGAATGGCCTGGATCACGCGGCGTCCTGCCTCTTTTGGCGTCCAAATCTCGCCACACGTTAGTTATTTGGACCATTACCTCGACGCAGTGAGGCATGTGTTTTGGAATCTGACTATATGTTAGCCATAGGTGAGAGCTGCCGCTCAAGCTTCTGTGTACTTAGACCTTGTCGCCACCGACGGGATGTGACCGACGATGTGCCGTCCGGCTCCTGCAGTCAGACACGGTGCAGGCCCGAGGGCTACTGCAGGTCCCCTGACTGGTACACTCGCCACATTGTACCGCTCCAAACTGCTAAGATTCGCGATCCGAAACAGCTGTGCTATGAACAGTGACCGGGCCGCCAGGCGTCGGTCCGACCAGAGCCCGCCCGGGCACGGAGGTCTCACTTGATGGTGTCGTCGATGACGTACTCGGAGAGCAGCTCCTGGCTGTCCTGTGCAGCGGTGGCGCTCGGGTGGACGGGCACCTGTCCGGCTCCTGTCGGCGCGGCGCCCGACAGACTGTCACTCAGACTGCCGCGCAGCCTGGTTTTTGTCATTTGTCATTTGCCAGCGCAGGTGCGCGGTCATCTGATTAATGCACCTTAGTTTATTTCTGCTGGACTGTTGGGGGTCGTGATGTGGCTACTGCAGATAAACTTTCGTTCCACGAAAATCAGTGGTCCCGTGTTGGCGGTCACATTAACGATAATTCCTCGGGAATTTCAGATGCAATGACAACAGTATCGGGATGGCAGGAAAGGTAAATCATGCGACGCCGTGTTTTAGATATGATACCTACTTTGTTTCGTCACCAGGAATGCATTCATCTTTTGAGCGGTTCTAGACACTGTGCAGTTTATCAAGCACAGTATGTCAGGAAAGTAACATAATACACCACAGGGGTGTAGGAACATACAGAAAAGCGAGTGGGCGGGGGGGGGGGGTTTAAGAGACGTTTTTCCCCATAGGACTGATGCTAGATTTTCCCCAAATTGGGGGGGATGGCAGGGCACGTCTAAGTTTAGCATGTTCTGAACATCCCCTCCCCCTTCGCGCTGATTTGTCCGTTGAAAGGCAGATATTACTCACGGAAGTGGAACACCTCAGCCAGAGGACTCTGCGTCTCCAGCTTGCTCTCCCATCGCTCCTGTAAGTGCTGGAACGCCCCAGTGGTGGAGTAGGAAGAGTTTACTTCTTTTCCTTCCTCCATAGTTTTGGGGCCGGTCACTTCGGCCGAAAAATACGAATGCGCCATTGCGTCTCAGTCTTTCTGGCCTGGATTCAATTGAGGATGCCTTTTTCAATGAACTCTGCCTGTAATTGTTCCTGGTAGAATTTCACTCATCACACTTCGTTCTTACGTTTGCAAGAGTTACTCCCGTAAGGAAAGTACGAAGCGAAACATTCCACAGCCAGTAAAGTGTTGGTTTCACTTGGCAAATGCAACACGTAGTCGATGTTCTCAGGGACGGAAATGATGTCGAAAAGAAAACGCAGTTTGCTGTGCTGAGAAACACAGTTACATTGTCTCGACAAGGCTTATATGAGCGATTAGGCAAGTTACACACTTAATGATTGTGTTTTCTTAAATGTCACCGACGTTGCTGAAAATACGAACTCTTATTTTCCCAACACTCTGCTGGGAAAATTAGCGCAATCCGAAAGCCGACCAGCTAAACTTACGCTCGCGCACTTCTTCGGTGTGTACCTTTCACATCACGAAAAAAAACGAACGGTAAGCAGACGTACAACTGAAATGCAGTGTTGATGGACAGTGTCTTTTCCGGAGGACATACGAGTTTTTAGTTTGCTGAAAGCGCTAGAAGATCCGAGCTAGAATGTGAAACCCGCTTGCTTTGATTTTCTCCCAAACCCTGCTGGGAATAAGAACTGATATTTGGGCTAAATCCTCCCGGATTTAGTTCATTCCTCGAATTCTGGTCCAAGAAAAAGAAAACTCAAAATGGAGTGAGCTCATCTGTTGTTACAGCATTGCCCGACCAAGTCAATGACAAAATGATCCGTCGAGTCTGTCAGTTCTTTCGTTGTTAGACGTATCTGTCAACACGTAAGTGTTTTTATTCGGGTAAATAGCATCCTGCTAAAACCGAAACATTGTGGTCGTGTTGCGGTATTCTACCACATAGACTAAAATGAAACAGGTACATGCTCGTTCCAAGCTCGCTTATTGTGCTGGAGCAATAATTTTGGTTAAAAACACTTGTGTAGGAGCGCAGGTAAAAGTGGGTATCTTCGTCCAGGGGGCGCCAACCTCCAAGTGGGCGCCGATCTCTAGGAGAGGCACCGTCAGCTTAAAGTGAGATTGCAATGAGACTGGTCTGCACGTCGTGAGGACCGCTGACCTGCATGGGACGCGGAATACATGAATGGTATCCGACCGTTGGGGTCGCCTGATTTGTAAAGGGTGCGTTGTATGCAAAGGGCGTCTGATGATGGTGATTCGGGCTTTAGGGAAGCTCCGACTGCATGGTCACACGGCGTTCAGAAGGGCGTCTGATCTGGACGACGAGCACTTGGCCTTAAGGTGGTGCGAAATGCACTGAGTTGTTCCGGTACAACGGCATGCGGGTTGTTCCCATTGTCCTTTGTAAGGGATTTCCAAACTGGTGCGACACGACACATTTTGGGCGACTCTCATATTGCTGCAAATCATCTGGAATTCTGCTTGATAAACTTACTGTTGGCGTTACGTTTTCGAGCGCGCGCGCTACTAACGCCATACTGTGATTGACTGTGGTGCGCAGATGTTAGGTTTGGCTGCCTGGAGGTCGCCGCTGTGACTCGCGCCATCAGCATTTGACCTAGGATCATCAACAGAACACGAGGACGATGATAACTCACTCCTCAGCCATAGACGGAACGGAGCCGTACATTACCATCGCAATTGCGTCAACAGGTACTAGGGTTGGGAATCGGTAAAGGTTTTGATTCCCGTCAGCAAAGGGAATAGTTCTACCCAGTTTATCGATTATTGATGACTGTATCGATAAGGTGCGGCATACATTTTACATGGAACCTTAATGTGTGGCATGGAAGGGATACACGGAGAACTCGTAAACTCTTAATATGGTTATATCCTTTCAGTCAACCGAATTCGGGAGCAGGGGTGTCGATTTCTGTAAATGATCGGGGGCGGGGGCCGAGCCGAGGATCCGACATGTGTTGTTCAACGGATTTAGCCCACTTTATTTTGGCCAATGGGAATTTACAAGACTTTTTTGTTACTATATGACAAATAAAAAATTGCACTTATCCCGATGTATGTAGGCACATATATATATATATATATATATATATATATATATATATATATACATAGGTGGGCATCGTTACTAAAAAATGTAACCTCGTTACTCGTTACTCCGTTACTCAAAAAAGCCAGTCCGTTACTCGTTACTCCGTTACTCTGCCTTAAAAAGTAACGGAAGTTACCGTTACTCCGTTATTCCGTTACCTTTTTAAATGCAGTGAAAACCAAGCGAACGCGGGTTTTAAGTCTTTTATGCTGCTTTGTGGTTGTAAAACGCATTCCATATACAAAGGGAAGAAACAAAAAGCGCTTACCCAAAACACTCCGCTAGCTGCCCACTGCCCTCACCAGCCGTTGTAGAGTCGGCGGCGCCGGGACAACAGCCGCGGCGGGTATTCTACCACTGTTAGCCACAATGTTCAAACCAACGAATTCCTGTTCATTGCCCGCGGCGCCGACGGAGCGGGAACAACCGGCGCTGGAGCGCACGCATGCAAAATGCGACAAACAGCGGACATCTATCGACTGGGTTTGATCAACAATGCCTCTCGAAGTATCCGCCCTGAACATAATGGTCTCCGTTCAGAGCTCGTTTCGGTCTCGCGAACTTCTTGTTTTGTTTTGAAATTATGAGTGTGTACAGTTTGTGTACGAGCGCATGCGTGGAAGTAAGATTCCTGATTTCCCTGACGTTTTTTTAATACCAAACGACGAAGGACTCAAAAAAACATGACTGATATGGATTTTATTATTGTGAAATAAAAAAACTAAAAAAAGGTGCTTTAGTACCTCTTCAGCACCCTTGAAAAGACAAATTAGCTATAAAAACATGGTCATAAGTAAGATGCAACGGAGGATGTTAGCCGTTCACAAGTGGAACATTTTGGAACGACGACGTGACCTGACCTGACCCCTGTGAAAGGCCAAAATTGATATCAATAAACTCGCTATTGTCTTACGGTTCAGTATATGTCGCTTAAGTTCAGCTTTTCAGGGACAAGGTATTGTGTCTATTTACCTAATTCCAAGGACGTGTTTTGACCTTTCATGGCGTCTGGTGGCCTCAAAATTGACCTGAGGTCAAAACTCTTGAATGTTTTCGTCTCGGTTTGACAAAACCTTTCCGCCGGTGTTTTCCTTTTTTCCGTGCGATATATGGGAGCCGAGATCCTGGGAGGTGCGGAAATCCGCGCTCCTCCTCCGGCCGGGCAAAGGGCATTCTGAGCCCGGCCGGAGACGGGTTAAAAACACTTCATTTAACCCTATTCCCTGTGGGGGGGGGGCAGATTCTGCTACCCGTGTCTTTTTGCTTGTCGCTCCCACACTGTTTGCCGCAGCGCCACAAGATTTTCTGGCATTTCATGGAATTGATACACACGTGTTTTGTCAACATTTAAAAAAAAATCGGTCCCGCAGAGGCGGTTCCAAGCCCCCGTTTTCGGCGGTAATGTGCTGTGCGTGAAGCTGCAAAGTTGTGCGGTTCACTATCGTGACATTCTGAGTAGAAATAAAGATCACTGACTCATTTATATAGTCATACACATCCTAAACAATGCGTATGCACACACATTTTCAGGCGAACGCACACCCAGGTACTGAAAAAATGGGGGAGCACACTATTGTGCTTATGGTGCCCTCCCAATTTTGTTTACCTGGATCCACCTCTGCGCTACATATAAACTTAAACTGGCTTGCTAATTGTACATCTGATGTTTATATCACCCAAAACAAACAAAACAAAGGAAATTTCTTATTTCAAAAATCACCCTTCGTGCCCTCCCTGGAACTGTCTATGGTTTCTATTTTAAATTTCAGCTTTCGGTATATAAAAGACTTGGACATTCCAAGCTGAACCGTGTTATTCCCATGAAAATTGGTTGGTAAATACGGCCGCAGTGACCTTTCAAAAATCCCGAAATTTTGGAGTTTGTTTGCCCCCACGCCCTATTTTCGCAATTTTTGAATTTTTGGGGTCCGGAATTGGAGATCTCGTTGAAACATATTAAATGGCGTTCATCCCATCAACATTGGACGAATGCATCTCGAGATCTCTGGAAGGGCGGGGAGGGGAGGGGGCAGAATTGGTAATCTTCACCTTTCGGCCAATGCATATTTTTCGAAGGTGCAAACGTGGCAACGGCTCATATCATGTTTGAATTTGGGTCCTCACTTCTGCGTCTACAAAAAATGTGTCAGCCGAAAGGTGTTTTGGCCAGCTGATATTTTTTTCGGGAACGCAGGAGTGGTAACTCGAATCGCATGGACAATGTAGCCTGTCCTCCAAGTTAAAAATGATTTAACGTAACCTAACCTAAAACCTACTGTATGGTTGCAGGGATTGCCCTAAATGGGCATGTAAAACTAATTTTTTGTTAGGTTCAATTTGCCTGTTTTTTGGTTTGGTTAGCTCGTATCTGCTGAAGGCAAACATGTGTCAACTGAATCAAAATTCAAGAGTTTCCTAACCAAGTCAGCTTACACATCCAGTAGGGGCCAGTGCTTAGAAAAATACCTGAATGGGCTAAATTGTTCACACAACTTGTGTTGCCACTTCCGCGTCTCTAAAAATTACACATAAGCGTCGGCCGAAAGGTAGATTACCGCAGATCTGCCCCCCCCCCCAGGGTAATGTGAATCTCACTGCCTGCAGAGAATACGGTTAAGGCAAATAGTCCAAGCAATAGTCGACAAGCTTCAGAATTATGCTTCATTACTGACAACTTATTGTGCACATTCTGTTCTCACCTGAAAATACCGTAAATAATGCTTCCTCTTGATGTGCCTTTAGGTTTGAAAGGCTACTCTTGTGACCCTTGATTATAACCTCCTTCGGTCGGCACAGGACATACGTAAAAATGACGTTTTTCCCCTCCTCCTTAAACTCAAAGTACGTTTCTAGATGTGGCTATGGGTGACCCAGACCGGGCTCGTCCTCTGCCTCCGAAGCTGAGGCACCGTCGGACTCGGAGTCAAGGTTCTCGACCTCCAGTGGCGGCGTAAAGACGCCTTGATGGGACATTTTAGTGCCAGGTAGTTAAAATTTCAGGCCAGTCAAGAATCAATCACCCCATGGACATCACAGATCCAAGGCCATGGCGGCAGTAATCATGTGCTCAACAGCCTTGAGTGATCTTGGCGGGGAACCGTGTGGCGGTGGTAAGCAATCCGTGACTAACTTGAGACAATATTGAAAACTGCCGTCAGCTGGCTGTTCTAGTATAAATGACAATAACTTTGATATCTTTTAGCCTGAAAAATGACGACTGGGTAATTTATAATTTTAAGTCATATCAAACTTACACATAATTCAATACTTTTGTCCCAAAAGAGACCAAAGTCAGCTGGCCTTTATACTATATTATACAGCCGCCAGCTTGCCGTCAACGTTTATCAGCTGACGAATATTGTCAACAAGTCGACTCCGCGATTGTCAGCTGAGTGCGCGCCCAGCCGCGCTTGTATCGCCGCACGCTATTGGGTGTTGGCTATTCAAGTAGCCAATGGCGTGTGCCGATGCAAATAAAGCCGGGCGGTGTCTGTAAGGAGTTTAAAAAGTAACGGAGTAACGGAGTAACGGACCAAAAAGTAACGGAGTAACGGACCACAAAAGTAACTTCCGTTACTCAGTCCGTTACAGTAAAATAAAAGTAACGGGTCCGTTACTTCGTTACTCAAAAAAGTAACTTCGTTAGTAACGGAGTAACGGAGTAACGGACCAGTGCCCACCTATATATATATATATATATATATATATATATATATATATATATATATATATATATACAGAGAGAGAGAGAGAGAGAGGGAGGGAGGGAGGGAAAGAGAGAGAGAGAGAGGGAAGGGGAGAGAGAGCGTTTTTGTTACTATTACTTATTTCCCTTTAAAACAGACAGAAAATATTGGGGGGTGCCGAAACCAACGATGGATGAGCCCAAATCAACATTGCGTGGGCCAGATCCCTCAAAAGAATATAAATCAACACCCCTGTTCGGAAGACATTTTAGATGTATTTCAGTGTTATTTTAAGAAAAGTGACATAAGGTTTTTATCTGAAGTGAGCTTTCGAGAAACATTGGCATGGTTTTTCCAAACTTTATCATCACCTCTGTCAGTAGTCACAGTGGCTACGAGGTGCAGTCCAAGTAACGGCCGTTATTTTTTAAAACTCCTGATAAACAAAAATTGTTTATTAGGGTGCCATTGCGCATCATTTTCACATTATGTCTATAGCTTGGAAAAATTATAAGCTTTTAATTAAATTAGCGCTCAGGGACGTAGCCAAAGAAAGCCATGGGGCCATGTCCCCCCTGAGCCAAGCGGTCCTTACTAGATATATGACGATTTCGCAAGAATAAAGAATAGTGATCGTATACATGTTAAAAAAGCAAACATTATATGTTTTCCCGTGCGTTTAATATGAGGAAAATTACATAAAATTGCTGCTTTTTGCTATGAATTTCGTCATATACCAGTGGCATATGACAAAATTAGGCATTTACACCCCTCCCTTCCCCGAGGAAAGTCCTGGCTACGTGCCTGGTGTCGCTGCACGTCAAGGCACCACAGTCTGTTCAATCAGCGCGTTTTTTTAGACTGCTGTGCCAGCGATCGGAGATATGAGCCTCTGTGCAATGGAGCAGCGCGCAGCCATCAAATTTCTGTCTGTGCAAGGAAAGCCTGCGTTTGAGATTCATAAGGAACTCCTGGCAGTCTGCAGTAACTCCGCGCTGAGTGAAAGACGAGTTCGAAAATGGGTGCAGGCATTTAAAGCTGTAAGGAAAGACCCCAATGGCCTGCAACTTCCCGGACGGCCTCGTTCATCAATGACCGCAGAGAGTGCTGCCCGAGTCGAGGACCTCATTAAGAAGACCGAAGAACCACTGCTGAGATAGCTGAGCACCTGGGTCTCTCCCAGGGGACTGTTCATCGCATTATCACCGACGACCTTGCGATGACGAAGGTTAGTGCAAGGTCGGTGCCACGTCAGCTCGACAACGCCAAGAAGCAGGCGCGGGCTGATGCGTGCCGGTCACTTCTGGAACGTCATATGGCTGACCCAGACAATTTTTGGGCCGCGTCATCGCAATGGAGGAATTGTGGACCTCTCTGTACAGTCCAGGGAAGAAGATGCAGTCGAAGCATCGGAAACATGTGGATTTGCCGCAGCCAAAGAAGGTCCGACAGTGCGCGTCTGCGGAGAAGGTCCTCTACGCCTTTTTCTGGGATCAGGATCTGATCCAGAAGAATTTGCTGCCTGCGATCCAGCAGAAACGGCCTAGGCTGGCCAACAGCAACTTTCCTGCTTCACCAGGACAACGCTCCACCCCACAAGGTACTGTCGTGATGGACTTCCTGCTCGAGGAGCACATTGAAACCATCCCGCACCCACCCTCCTCTCCAGACCTCGCCCAGTCAGACTTCTAGCTGTTTGGAAATCTAAAAGACTGCCTCCGAGGACGTCGCTACTCCTCCAGGACAGCGTTCAGAACCGCCATCTTCCTGTGGGAGAAACATGTCCCCAAGGAAGAGTTCTTACAGAGTTTTTGGAGCTGGATGAAGGGATGGGAACGGTGGCTGCAGAAGCAGGGAGGCTATGTTGAGAAGTGAGGGAAGTTTTAGCCCTCCGCAATGACAAATATATTTTTGAGTGCCAAACGACCGTTAATTTTGGACTGCACCTAGTATGCCTCGCTATCCATGGACAATCTGAACTCCAAAAGAACTCTTCACGACTCCCACATCTGTTTTGGCATCCACGCTGCCCACGATTCGCACCATACTCAAGTTTCACTGCTGGTTTTGTTCGTGAACATGAATGTTAATTTATATCGTCTGTTCCTCTGATTAGCGCACACACCAACGTAGAAGGAAAACCCGCACCGTTCCTAATTTCTCTTTTAATTTCTTGGTAACATCTTCCTCTACTTCGGCAGCACATTTCAGCACAAGCTGGGTCACAGTTTTATGATCCTCAGGCATAACGAAGCCTCGGTTTGCTATGGCAGACCGAATAAAGGAGCTGTTTGGGACAGCGTTGAAACCAAAGCCCTTCAAAGTCACGAGTTTTACAACCATTTCTCCCAATGTGTCTTTCCTCTAGAAAGCTCTTATCTTTGGTTGGCTGCTACTTGTTCCCGCTTTCTTGGAACTTGGCCCATCTGTATCACTATCACTGATCTGAACCTTATGTTTGATCTGCGGATGATAACGGAGAAATGCAGTAATGCTTTGCACTTGAAAGTCATCTTGAACGTAGTGACCAGTGTCTGTGCCACCTATCTGAACCCTATGTTTGCTCTGCAGACAATAACGAAGTCCTGTACTAGTGCTATTTCACTTGATAATTATCTTGCACATTTTGATCGGTGATGCACACATAGACGGGCCAAATACCTAGAATGAGAAGACAAGTAGCAGCCAACCAAAGACAGAAGCATTCTTAAGAAAAGAAACATTGGGGAAAATTCTGGCAAGCCTCATGGCTTTAGATGGCATTGGTTTCAATGCTGTCACTAACAGCTCCTTTATTTGGTCTGTCGTAGCAGACGGAGGTTTCGTTATACCTGAGAATCATGAAACTCTGACCCAGCTTGTGCCGAAATATGCTGCCAAAGTGAAGGAAGATGTTACCAAGGTTTTGAAAGAGAAGCTGAGGACCGGTAAGCGATTTTCCTTGTCCACTGATGAGTACACTAGTCAGACGAACAGACGATATTTGAACATTAATGTTCACGAACAAAGCAAAAAATAGTGGAACTTGGTAAGGTAAGAATCATGGGTGGCATAGATTCCAAAGCAGCTGTGGGAGTCGCGAACAGCTCTGTTGGAGTTCAGACTATGGCACTGGATAGCAACATAATTGCTGTGGCTACTGACGGAAAGTTGGTGGCGACGAAGTTTGGAAAAACCGTGTGCGTGTTCCATGAAAGCTCACTTCAAATAAACCCTGGAACGTCATTTTGGGTTTATCAATTTTCCATGTATCCCCGCTCTAGGCCACCCCCCATCCCAACCCATTAAGGTATGGTGCAAAATCTGTCATAAACCCCACTTCATCGACAAATTTATCGATAATCGATAAAGTGCGTAGCATTCTGTCCTTCACCCATAGAAATCAAAACCTCCGTCGATTTCCAGCCCTAGTATGCTAGACTTTTTACGGTCTCTGTTGATGCAGCTGAGGTGATAAAATACTGTTCCGTTCCGCGCGGTCTGCAGCTGAGAAGTGAGATATCACCGCTCTCCTTCTCTGTTGGCAACTTTAGGTCTAGTGCTGATGGCACGAGTTATAGCGGTGACCTCCAGGCAGCCAAGCCTAACATCTGCGCACAGCAGTCAATCAGAGCATGACGTTGCAAGCGCGCGCTCGCTGGAAAACGTGCCACTGGCGGTAACTGTAAAATATAATACAATTTCAGTTGGTCTGCGGCACGGTGAACGCTTTGTGTGAATACGCTGTGGCGCACCAGTTTGGAAAGCCCTTACATAAGCCAAAGGGAAAAACTCGGTTCCCTTTGTATCGAAGAAACTTCGTGTATTTCGGACCACTCTAACCTGACGTGTAAGGGGCTCCCACCTTGTAAAATGCGCCTGGTCTGTTTGGTGTTCAAATTCTTAAGCATGGGCTCCGCCACGAGAGGGGGACGGGGAAGATGTGTCCCCTCCAGCCATCAGATTGGGGGGATTATACCCCCAATAATTGCCGAATGTAGGCTGCAATATTTGTACCCGAAAGGCCTCTGCAGCCATTGCTGGTTATCGTAAAAAACATTTTATTTTCAGTTTCTCCTTCCGGCTGTTGAATCTGGCAATAAATGGCAGCTATGTCGATATTCAAAAACGATGCAATCCGAGGCAGGACTAAGCATGGGGCCCTGCATATTAGAGTTTGTGTAACGGCTACAGGATCCAGAACTAATAGATTAAAATGCTGGAAAATACGGAAACTTGCGCCCCTATTTCCATATCGTTTGCTAAAGATGGAACAGGAAGGCAAGACACTGACGGAGCCAAATGGCAATTTTCAGGGTAATCCAAGAACTGGCATCACCTCACTATTCACGATCATTGCCCGTGACAGTGGCACCACGGGAAGCGACGGTGCAACCCATCTTGCACAGAACTACAGTAAATTCGTCTTGGCGGTCAAACTTTCGTCATTTTCCAAAACGCAACCTTAGCTGTCGGAAAGATTAAACGTAGGGACAGGAGTAAATGTAGTTGTAGGTGTAGGACAGGTTAGGTTAGCCAGATAGGGTATTATAAAATTTGGATATGCATTCAAAAGCTGCCAACAGACTTAGATTGTACGTAATCTGGCTAGGAAATGGTGCTTTTCTCTGTCTGGTCTTTGGTAGCGTCGTCGTCAGACGTCGTTTTCCTCTTGTGAGGTGAAGCCAACTGGTATAATACTGGCTTCGGTGATATTGTCTCTCATCAGTCCAAGATTTCGACATTAAACTTGTATGATATTGCATAGTGAACAATGAGTTGAAAATTAGCGTTTGCTTCCCCCTCCCCTCCCTACTCCGACTCGAACCTTGGCAAATTTGGGTGAGATCTCGTTGGAATAGTGGTGGAAAGGTTCAGCAGTTTTTGAGTGGAAGTTCAAGATTTCGGGACTGTTCTCGACATTTTGTGATGAAATGGAATTGTGCGAGCGATGTGCTATCGTTTCTGTTGTGCAGATGATGCAGGACGAATACATGCAAGACACTGGCAAACTCCTTTAATCCGTAATTTCCGCAGTCGAATGGGGAAGAACATAACGAGCCTGTACAACCTCCGAATCCAATTATCCTTTGGTGCCAGGTATATATATATATATATATATATATATATATATATATATATATATATACACACATATATATATATGTGTGTGTGTGTGTGTGTGTATATAAAGTTCCGACTTTCGCCCGCAATGTATGATTTTGAAGCAAAACGGAAGTTACATGCATCTTTAGCGAAATATAGGCGCATTTTATCCGTACAATAGTGTGAAAAACTACTTGCTACTTGTAAAAATACAAATCCAATGAGTTTTGGTCGAAATTCTGTACTTCTCTAGTTTGCTAGATTGGCTTCTGGAGCCACCTTTTCTATACCTCCCACTCAGAATAACGTGGCGGAGCCCCTGCTCACAAGGGTGCCGATCTGTACAGGAACGCCAAGTATACAATGGGGCCTGATGTACGTGGACGTCCAGTTTACACAGGACACTGCGCCCCTGAGGAGTGTCTGGTCTGCACGGGGTCGCCTGGCTTGTAAAAGACGCCAAGTTTTTCAAAGGCGCCTCATCTCTGAGGGATGAAGGGGAGCCTGGCCTGTACGGGGCGTCGACCAGGTACCTGATCTGTACGAGGGCCCTGGCTTGTAAGGTGCGCCGAGTCTACGAGGAGCATTTGTTCTGCACATGAACGTGTCTGAAGGTTGACTGTTGCTCACGAGGTAAGAGCACCCTCCCCAGAAAAAGCTCCACGGATTTCGGCCACTTTTTTGGTCCAAAGAAATGACCAAAAAATTCCTTAGATTTTAGAAGTATTTTTCAGTCTCTCAAAAAATCATTTTTTTGGCTACAGCATAAAGGGGCGCCCGCTCCACGTGTTAAAAAGCGGGGGCGTCTCCCTCCCGTGCCCCGCAGCTCTTACACCCAAGCGTCAAAAAAGCTACCGCGTGCTTTTACGCAATATGCTTCAGCCGGCGCCTTTTACACTCCACTAGTCATGTACCCTTATTGGCACCACAGGTCACATATGACTCCAGGCGCTTGTCGAACAAAGTAAAATCAGCATTTTCATTGCACTGGGAAGCTGTGGTTTCCTGACGAATGCCAGACAGAGTATCACAGTCCGCCACGGGTACCCGGCAACTCCCCCGGTCAAAGGCAACCGGGAGACTTGATGACAAAACCATTCAATGACGTTCGGCCGTTTCTGGGTCCCATCAGCGAAACGTACCCGACACCAAGTACGAGACGATATATATGTATATATATATATATATATATATATATATATATATTCTTTGTAGTTTGTCCAATGTTTCGTATTAAAGCTGTCATATTTATTGGCAAATCGCAAATTAAGTCGCCAATATTCATGCGATAGTTAAATTACACTGGGTTGGCTATATATACAAAGAATATATATATATATATATGTATATATTGTTGGTTAACTTTGTTAACTTTAAATTTAACTTTAAGTTTTTTTAACTTTAACTTTGATAACTTTTCGGCGTGTATATGAAGGTTTAAAACTTTTGGCTGTGAGTTACTGGCCGGCAGGGCACAGTGGAACAGTAACTAGACTAAGGGTTGTACCAAGCATGTCAAGGCAAACGAGAAAATGCAGGTAAGCCGAAGAATGCAGAAACTACTAGAATACGACAGCAGGGTCAAAAACAATGTGCATGCCATTTCAGACTGAGGGAAGAAGGCTTATCTGACTCACCTTTTAAAAGCATAAAAACTGTTCAGCTGTCTCACAGCCATCGGGAGCAAATTCCAGATGGCAGTCGAGTGCAGATATCCTTTGTGTGTTCTCAAGCCTTCATCGGCGAGTTTGCAAAAGGAGACTGATGGTTACTCGTACAGTCCACCAGATTCGCCCTCCAGCTACTTGCACTACAAAAGTCCCTTACTACATCACAGGTATCCATCACACCTTTAGATGAGGGCTTAGGCCTGTGTTTTGGGTGACTATCGTGAAGAGACTTGGTTCTGCTGTCCGTTCTGAGAAGCTCTACAATCAATGAATGTCATGTTGGTGCCGACTGTGACAGGAGATAGTACTATGTTCAGAGCATGTTGACTTCGTGCACGAAAAATGCTCAACAGTCAGCGCCAGTAAGTGTCATGTGCAATCAAGCACGACTCCGTATGTCCAATGCAAATTATATTTGCTGTTGACTGGAGTACCTGATGTAAGAAACAGGTTCTCGAAATAGAATTTAGCATTTCTTGATGCCGTTTCTGATGTGTCGTGTAACTATGATAGTATGTCTGGACCTGCACTGCTTTTTTATTTATCCTTGAATTAAGTACAAAAAACGACATTGAAATCACGGAACATATTTTGAGGAAAACTTAAGAAATAGCGTGACATCTGTGTGAAACCGATGCTTCTACCTAACATGTCTTCAGAAGTCATCTAAAAATGTCGAAGTCGTTACCAGTGTGTTGTACGAGCCGTCCGAAAGAGGGCCCCGACAACGTTCCGAAAGATGTCGCTGATGATCCGTGGGCTCGTGTTTACGGCATGGGTAATACTCATTGAGCAGTATGTCCGACCGCCACGCCGCCACGGGAAAAAATCTGCCTTTGAAAACACCTTGTATCAGCCTTTAGTTTCAACTTGTCATTTGAGGGGCTAGAACTGTAACCCTCATCGTGCACTGTGGCTATGATGAGGATTATGACCACGATATTTTTTAAACGTTTTTTTTTACTCCAGAAGCAAACAGACATGTTAAAAGAATGAGACGAAGGCAGTACGGCAGAAAAAAACTCTTCATGAGACGGCAGCACGAAGGAGAAGTCCTCGAAACACGGTAGCGCTAACTTCCTCCATCACGTTTCGTTGAGATCGGAAGGATAGATCTACAGGAAAAAGACAAAATGTCCACCATTAGATTTTGGTTGACCTGGATTATCTTAATCCCGGCTACCTGCAGTTTTGGGTTGTACGTCCATCTGACAAGTTAGCTTCCTACAGTATTTTGCAACCGGCTACCTCGCAGCGACCGATCCATACAGAACATAGCACCTGTCCTACGGCCTGACTCGCGTGCGGCGTCCGCCTCCGTCGACCATTGATCAGCCATGCGACCGGCCTCCCGAATTTACCGCGCTGTAGTAGAAAAAGTTACGGACCGATTTTGCCGTATAAAAGGCAAAATGTTTGTTAGGAGCACAATAGAAGATAGGCCGAATTTCGGAGTTTGCCCTTATTACCGGGGTAGTTCGGTGCAAAAACATCATGAATGAGGACATATATATTACTGACCGGGTTTGGGAAGGAAAAATTGAAGCCGAGGTCTTCACAAAACAGAAGACAACAGGCGAAGTCGAGTTCCCAGTGCTTTTAAATAATGAGATTTCAGTTTTTATCTCACAGCAATGCCAGTAAGATCAAGAGTAAGATATTTCGTAGCATTAGAAATATCTTGATATTTCCTACACACTGTTCTGCATTACGGAAGAAAGAGCACATTTGACATAGTTGAAGATGTATAAGGGAGTGAGGAGTGTTACATACCTGGGAGAATTAATGAAATGACCAAGAAAGCAGTGAATGAAACCAAGATCACTACCATCCAGGCAGAGTTTTGGGTGGCTTAAACACAAAATGAAGTTGAATGTCTAGGTTTCTCAGAGGACCCGGAAGACATGGAGTCTCAGATATCGGATGTTGTGATGTCAAGCTTGGCGTGATATCAAGCAAACCATGAAAAGGGGAGGCAGAAATGACTCTCAGATAAGTTCAGTCTACAACATGTTCTCACTACTCGGAAGTTACTTGTAAGATGAAGAATATCCTCACCACTTGGAGAACGTTAAAAAATTCGCTGGTGCCCGGAATGCGAAAACTGCCATAATGAAAAGGCTGAAGGCAATAGGCAAAGGTATCAGACCAGGGGCGTAGCTCTGTATACCTTTGGTATGGAGCTTTCCATACCAAAGGAAATTATTGATATGGAATTTCATACCAATATCTTGACCCGTCCATGTATTTCCTTGCTTAAGAAAATGAAGCACTGTAAATACGTTATCAATGCAGAATTTGAGGATTTGACAAATCTCTTTTTCCATACCAAAATTTATTCCAACTCTGTGCCCATGTATCAGACCATGTCGATCCAAGGCCTCCACGTTTAATGAGGAGGAAAAGCTTTGGCCAAGCGGTCAGCTCGGATTCCAATCGCCTCTTTCGCTGCTACGGACGGTGTGACACTACATTGTGCTACTGTTGGGAGCAGAGGTCGTCACGAGGCTCGCCAAATGCAGTGGGGCGACATATCTGTCGAAAAAGACGAGTCAGGTAGCGATTTTCTTCTATTCAAAGAACGCCTGACCAAGACCAGAGCAGGAATGAGCGGCGCATGCGCATTCCTACCAAAGGCTTTCGAAAATCACGATAATCCAGTGCGATGCCCAGTCAAGGCCGAAGAATTCGTACGCCGTCGTCCGTCGTCGCCGTCGTCGTCAATCTTGCACGCCCAACTCCCCATTCTTTCTGGCTATCAATCACCGACGAGCACCAGACAGCCTCATCTGGCTCATGAACGACCCATTGGGAATAAACTCCGGGAACTCTAATGCACACGGGATGTAAAGCAGCTGGGATACCGGGTAAAAAAAAAACGAACTAAAGCGTACGAATGGCAACCATCAAGAGGGCTTTAAACGTTGATTACCCAGCGGCGTCTGTAGCGCTCTTATCTGGACACAAGTCCGTAGAGCGCCTCGCTCACTCTACCGATGTAGCTGTGGATGTCCAAAAGGCCACGTCGAACAGTACATTAAACCGAGAGCGTTTGCAGTGCAGCAAACAAAACGGAACGAAGCGGTGACTATATCAGCCAGCCACAGCCAGTTCATGTTCCACAACTGTACAAACATGACAATACAGCAAGCGAAACTGTGAGAAAAGCATTCGTTAAGCGTATTATTTGTTACGCATCCATGATAACTTGTGATGCAAGATGCTACTTTCTTACGTGTGCCACTGCCAACGAGCTGAATTCACGGTTGTACGTTCCCTAACTTCCATAGTTCCTTGCCATATACTGCAGGCATGTTGTATTGAGCACGTTTGTATTTATTTATTTTTGTCCACAGGTAACCACAGATACACTGTTTACATGCCCGGGTCATTTATATCATTTCACGATATTTATATTGTTAATTCCATCTCCTTCAAACCGCAGCCCTCACTCAAACATGGAGGTCCAAGATAGCATGATCACTGCCCATGCTTTCCTAGATTCCCGCATTTTTCTGATGGTGGCGCTTCTGAATCTCCTCCCTTCTGGACCAGTCTCTCAGTTCGGACTGATCGCTCCCGTGTTACTGTCTCTTCGTATACTCGTTCTAGGTACTGTGCTGTGGATCCCAGCTCCTCAGGCTGGTCGCCATCCTGAACTGTCGCGCCCAGTTGGCGGGGACCGTCGGCGCCGCGGCAGTCGGCCCCATACCGGCTCATCTCACTGGACAATGGCCCTGTCGCCGTCTGTTTGGCGTCGTCGGCGGCCATCGGCGTGTCGGCCGGCGGGGGGCCTCTATCGGTCAGCTGATCGACCCTGGAGCGGCCCGCGCCGGCAGGAGGCGCCGCCATCGGCCGCAAGACAAATGACGACCGCGGGCCGCCCGCCGGCGGCAGCGGTCGCCCACCGTCTATCAGAAGCGCGCGCTGGCGTGAGAGCTCAGCGGCCCGCGCTCTCAGGTAGTGGCCCGCTGTGACAGCGCTCCGCTCTAGGACAGCACCGGTCATGGAGAAGGTCGCACCTGCGGAACAGTCGAAATGAAAAACAGTTGGCATGAAAGGAACCGTTCGCCGTGTTTTATTAAGGCTGTGGCCCGCTCCGGCTACGGGGAGTTTTTCTGCAACTCCCGGAATCGGAGAGCTCATGCTCCTCTTCTGGCGCTGCAGGCCGCAGACAAACGGGACAGAACTGTTATCAGGTCGTCTTGTAACCAGGCAGACCACAGAGCCGACGATACTCCGACCTCATCGAATGCTGCACAGCGAGCGGCCTGGCCTGCATGCAAACGTCCTGCATGACACACATTGCAAACGGGGAATATCAAATGGATGCATAGAAAAGCCGCCATGGTCTGTCGCCGCCGGTGCCAGGTGATTAAACCTTATGTAGGATGCGGGGAATTTCAATTGCGTTATGCTAATCGGCCGATGCCCGCACCCACGCCGCGTAAACTTCAGACGAAACGCCCGCAGACGGAATGCGGGACCGACGGCCGCCGCCGGAGGGCACGAGTGCCCGGAACGACCCGTCAGCGATGATCGGTCTGCCATAATGCGATTCATGGCCTCTCGATGAAACTTCCCATACTGCATTTCGGCTTAATGGCCGACTTCGGGAAAAGGTGTGCTGGAACGCCATGTGTAAGCTTTGAGGAAACGCGAATCCTGAATATTCGGAAACACGGGCAAATATGTTGTGACAATGAAAAAAAACAAGCAACGACAAGAGTCCACGTCACTGATTACCGTCCGAATTCCGCACTTGCTGAAAGGTAGATTGCTGGCGTCATCCGTTATAATTTATTCAATCCGAATTTTCCCCAAGCTTGGTAGTTTTCAAACACGACAACATAAGGCAACCGAAGGTACTCACAAGCAGGTGCATTCAGCTAGAGCTATACGCGTGCCTGTCGGCTGACCCGTTTTACGTCCCCTGTCCGATCAGGTAAGCACCCATGCGAATAAAGTTAGACTTTAAAAACAGTGTTAATGCACGTAGCGCATCAGTTCACAATTTCATTTGTGGTCATACGAGATATTGAAGACCTCGGTCCTACGCTGTTTGTTTTATGGCATAGCTACTACCGTCCCAATGTTTGTGAAGGCCGCAATTTTTTTTTTTTATAAAAAAAAAAAAAAGGGGGGAAGGGGAAAAAATGGCATGCCAGCGTCAGCATTTCTATCTTACCCCTATTTTTGTAGTGGGTCCTGGTGGTTTGTCTGAACTCGAGTCTTATAATTGTTTGACATGATTGATATTTGATAGTTTTGACACTTTGATATAACTGCTTAATTGTTTGTTTCTTCACACTGTTTGCTGTTACCGCCTCGGGCGCTACGTCACCTCCGCCCTCCGCACATCAGAGCCGTCACCAGACTTCGTCGGCGCTGGTTTATCCCAGCATGCGCAGAACGAGACCTCAGTGGGAAGTGGCAAGCTCAAGAGTTTCCGAAAGTCTGCAACACGCTTCCGTCGGGTGACATCCCTGTCATATCGTTCCCTTGTTTCGAGGCATCTCATACGACTGCTCGGAATCTATTACGCAAGGTCTCATTTTAGAGGATATCCGACGGCTAAGCAACTGTAGTGCCGGCGGACGGGACTGCTGGAGTCTGCGAAACTCCGCTGGATTGTGAAGTCCTGTTACAGAGCCCACCGATCTTTTTTTTGGGGTCTGGAGACGCATCTAGTACAGGCGCGCGGGACTTCCTAGTTAAATGCCGTTTGGCAACAAAAGATCCCGTTTGCCTTATACTGAATACGTAGAGGTAGAAACGGGGAAATCTTAGGCCCTATTGTTGCTTCATTAAGAGCCGAAGTCATAATATTTTCACTGAACACAAGAGGACTTCAGGTTAAACGCACGTGGTCCACTTCTTATCTCATACCACATCCTCTCGGATAAGTGGGAAGGGTAGGACTGATCTGTGAAGATCCCATGAAACTGAAGGTTCCAGGGCGGACCATCGTTATGATCAGATAACCAGGGGTTGACATTCCAGTAATGCCACAACATTTCCTGGTGCTGGTGGATATGCGATGGAGAGACAAACGTCAAATGGATGGACAAACAACAGGATGACACAGTGCCGTGAGGAAGGTAAGCAGCCCGTGGCGACGCTTACTTGTTTTTACATGGGGAAATGTACGCTTTAGAGCCTGCAAGGACCCTCACGTCTGCAAAGACGGCCACAGCTGTAAACGTCGCTATATCGATGCTCCGCGCTGCTCACCACTTCACTGGTTCATATAGATCACACTTGCGATGGCATTCGCAACATGACACTCGCGATAAATCTCACAAACGCCTCCACGCTTAGGCTCACACCGAAATCCACTCATCCAGTCTCGCGCAGCGGCTGATGGCCTCGCACGAGCTCGGATGTCTAAAGCGGCCCGCGAGAGACAAATGTCGGCGCAGCCGCCGGTCGCGTCAGGTGACAAATCGCCGCACTTTCAGTCCGTGTCGGCGACAGGCGTGGACTGTCGGCCGCTATGCCGGGGCCCCAGCTCCTGAGTGTACCCCTGGTTCAGAGTACCACCCCAGCTCCTGAGTGCATCCCTGGTTCAGAGTACCACCCCAGCTCCTGAGTGTACCCCTGGTTCAGAGTACCGTCCCATGTCCTGGGTGCAACCATGGTTCAGAGTACCGGCTGGGCCTCGACAGACGACTAACTCAGGTACGCCAGCCACAGCTGACGACTAATGGCGCGGCGTAAAGGGAGGAAGGGAAAAGGCAGAGGAGGCAGAGAGCGCGGCAGAGACGGCAGAGGAAAAGCCAAGGACGTGGTAAAGGTGGCAGAGGCGGCAGACTGACCGACAAACGGCCTGGCGACCAGACTCGATAGTTCGTCGGCGTCGTCTGCCTGCGTGAGATGGACGGGAGGTGTATTGAACCGCCGAGACACAGGTCCCAATACTCCCGACAGACCGGCCATACGGCTGGCTCAGGGGAGCGCCGTGATCCTCAGATCACCACGTCCCGGGGACACTGTTTATCAGGAGCATTCGAAAAGTCGTGCGGCCGCAGCGCCTTACGTCTTGAGACCAAAGATGTTCGCGTCGGAGACTTATTTCCTCAGATCAAATCACGCAAACTATGATCTAAATACAAAAATGGATATGAATGTTTTACTCACGTAAGAAAATGTTCCTGATAACGAATGTTCCATGCACTTCTCTGCATGTACGTGCGTACTGCCGTTATTATTCCGTTCGGATTCGGACGAGATGTAAGCCCTGGGCGCATTCGGTGTGTTCGAGATCGTTTCCATTTACGCCTCACTCACGTCACGAACCCCTCAAGATCAATGACGCTGTTTTGCAGCAACAGGTACGCACCATTAGTCCAGCTTAGCCAACATGTGCCACGTCTGTCATGACGGCGCAGCCGTGCAGAAATAGTTGCTATCACAGTCCTCTCTTTTATGAAATGAGAGCCAAGCTGAAATAAATCGTCCGAAATCCAAGGATAACCGAGTCGTCGAGAGATGTCAGAAACGGTGAGAAAGTTTACAAAGTAGGTGCGTCGACGAAAGCTGAGTGGGTCTCGATAAAGTTCCTGAATATTTGTCCGTGTCCGTTTTAATCGTGTTCGTCGTACTTAATCGCTTTGATCGTTTTAAATATTTCAATTTAAGCCCGAGCGTGCTGAAGCGGTAAAGTTGGGGTCGGAGTCCATGCTAAGCCGAACACGACTGCAGGAAAATATTTGCAGGGTACCAAGGAAAACACAGCCGAAACCCCCTGGAGAGCCTTTCCGCCAATAATGATCGCTCCGTCCGGCAGACGATGTCTCTCCGGGCTGCGTTTTTACGGGGACGGTAAACATGGCCACGGCTCGGCCTGCGCCAAACCAAACAGTGGCCGGCTCAGGGGTGGTCGCACTGACGGAGGCGGCCGGCAGGACCGGGGCCGGGCCGAATTTCGCCGGGCGTGGGTCATCGGGAACTGGCCGAATGTCCGGGCCGGGAGTCCACCGGGAATCGTCGATCAGTGTCCAGCGGCTATTAGCTCCGGACTGGTACAACACGACGCTGACGGATCGCCGCCAGCCGAGCTCGCGGTTACTGCAGCGCTGATTCCAAAAACATTCGCCGGCGAGGTGATGGATGATCGGAGAAAATATGTGATTCAGGAAGGTGTCTGCTGGCCTCGAAACTCAAGCTCTGATGATGCTTGATGCTCTGAAGCCAAGAAATCCGGTTAAAGGCAGGCTCAGAGGTGGTCGGCAATATTTGTTTTCTGCCTGTAACTGCACTTACATGCAATGTTAGTACATACAAGAAATTTATTTCGCGGGAGTTTTTTTCCGTGTGTGCCCTGAACACAGAATCAGCGAAGACTGCAACGCTTTTTAATCTTATCCTTGTCAAAGTGGTGGTTGTCCATCATTTATCGCCAATCAAACATATGCGCATTATAAAACAACCTCCACAGCACCTAAAGGGAGTGATTGGCGTATTGTTCACGTCGATCGATTTATCACGAGGCTCATTATGTATGCATTCTTCCGATAAACCTTCACGAAAAGTCCATTCGACGCATTCAAAGCCACCTATACGTCACAGTTTCGAGACGTACAAATTCCACAAGAGGAAACTTTTAAGCCACGCTGGCAGCGACGCTGTCACGCACGAGCCTGCCTCACCATCGCTAAGGAGTGACGGGTCACGGAGCCACGGGTCCACGTCCACATAGCCGATCGAGATGCATCCAATCACACAATGTTTGCGTGTGTTTTTGCACCGCAAAACTATTGGGCCCAAAAATTTAAAGGTGTTATGTAATACGCCAGGAAGCATGATATGGTAACGTGATGACAAGATGCCGTTTTTTTTTGTTACTGCGGTCGAACAGTTACTCCGTTCGCCACTTGCTTAAAACTCACAAAGTGCACTGCAAAGCTGATCTAACGTATCCATCATTGTACAATTCAGGTGGGTACTACCGCACCACCGATTGGTCGGCTTCGTTGCTGTTTGGCTTCAGTTGTACAAAGTGCGACCATCCAGTGGACGATGTTTGCACTTGGTACTAGCTAGACTTTGAGATTTCAACTTCGCTGGTGAATATTAGCACTGCACAGTTCATTCGCTAAGAAGCAAACAGGTGTGCGCTGTTGATTTGGTCCTTACTCCTCCCATAATCCAGGCTTTATGTGTTTTGTTACTCATCCACAAAACAACGAAGGTTGTGAGGTGGGCAGAGTTGATAAGTGCAGTTAGTACGAGGACTCACACTTCGCCATGTCACAGCTTCCTGACGAACGGTCATAATTACATTTTTCAGTCTTTTATTGGTTTTCGTCCGCCATTGTCGTCAATTTGTCGTAGAGATAGATTTTATACTAATGCGACATAGGCGGTGCAAATAGCCAAGGACGAATGCTAGTGTCTCGTTCCTCTTGTTTTAACTCCTCCCTGTCAGTGCTGTCATATTGTTCTGGAGATCACCGGTGGTCTCACTCTCGTTTAGCTCCACTCATGCTTCGTCATGAGGGAGGAGCCCCGTAATGGCGTGACAAGACCGTGCAATAAACTGCCACCTGAAACGTAGTATCTGTCAACGCTGCTCGGTGTACTTCGTCCTTCCACTCCTCGCGCGCATTGTTCGGAACATCGAGTGCTATGACAACCATTCATTCGACGATACCCTCCAAAACAATCAAAAAACATCCAGCATTTCCACAAGGAGATACAAGGGGTTGGCTATGATGCATTGGCGCCAACAAAACCGCACGCCAACACACACACACACACACACACACACACACACACGCACGCACACACATTACCAGTACATACAAACACGCACACATATAGGAAAGCACGACTGGCGCCTCTGACGCGTCAGGTCTAACCTGGACGCATGTTTGTGAGAGGGCAGCCCTGGCGGTGCGCTGGTTCATCCGACAGGCGGAGTCTGCACTGCCCTCTGCCGCGGGAGGAGGGTAAAGCGGCCGGTGAGGCGGTGGCAAAAGAGAGGCCACTCCTTACAAGAAGGTGCGACAGTCAGGGAACGAGCTCCATTCCGACGACGCCGAGAGCTGAGTCTGAGAGACTGGTGGGAGGGAGGCGCTCCTTTCTGACACACACCACGTCTGGAAAAAGAGAGAGAGGGGGGAGGCGGAAGAGAGGAGATATTAAATGAGGAGGGGAGTGGGGAGGAAATGGAGAGAAAAAGAGAGGGCGCAGCCACTGATGGATCCAGTGAAATCCATCGTGGGCATCCCCCATTTTATTGGAAAAGGGGGCCAAAAGTCATTCGGCCCTCTTTTCGGACGAAGAAGTGTAGTTTTTCATTTAGAAACATTTCAGAGACAATACACGCTAATTTTCGAAAATGGCAACACAGTGTGGCTGAAATCCAAGGAGAAATAACAATTTAGGGATAGGTTAGGCTATACAGATGGTTTAGGGGTAGGTTAGGCCACACAGATGGGGATTTATCTCCCCCCCTCACTTTAACACATGGTCTGGATCCGCCCTAGGGCAAAGTGGAGAAGAAGAATAATGAGAGGACTGGTAAGACGGACAGCGCAAGATACAACAGAACACAAGGAGCGGGATGGTGAGAGAAAAACCGAGCAGATGAAGTCCGATTGGAAAGGTCGTCAGGCTGGTGCAACTGGCTGGCGCTGAGTCGCCCTGGCGGTCACATGACCTGCAGACCATACTGCGCGGTGATGGTGCCCAGATGACGGCACCTCCGCCGGCGATGACGTTGGCGCTGGCCCCGGTGACGACAGGGCCTGGACAGTCGGAGGCGCGCCCCTCGGAGACAAAGGGGGCGCTGAGTGGTCCGCGCGCCTGACGTCAGCCACCACAAACCGGCGTGGAGCAGTAGCGTGCAGTCAGAATTTTGATGGGGGGGTCAGGAGGCAAACAGCGCATCGGAAAATACTAAACGTTGCCATTGAAACCAAATTAATTGTAAAGTAAAGGAAATATTGGTGCTGAGGAGAGCCAATTTACTTCTGACCAGAGGCAGCGCTGGGCTCTCAGAGATGCATAAGCAGTTAAAAAAAAATAGTGTGTAAGTTCCATTCATCTATACGTGATTGGTTTTCAAGTTTTCGCTTTATTTCTGTCGTTTCGCATAGCATTTTTTCCAAATTATGTAAACATTCAGTACATAAATAACGCCCTCGCCAGGATGGACTATGACACTCTCTGGACCCATTTTAATGTTGGCAATATGAAATCTCGCTGTGTGCAATATGACCTCATGTTTTTGTACAATGTCTGCCATGCGAGACTCGGCAGCCCTGAGCTGCTGTCAGCGCTCGACATGGCTGTGCGGCGGCGCCCATCGCGTACCCCTGCGCTGTGGAGCATCCCCATTGTTCGGGGAAATACCGTTCAGCGCAGCCTGTTTATTCGTGTACCCACCTTGTGCGATACCTGCCTGATTTATTTTAGAAATGTCGACATTTCAAGGTGTACTATGTGCTTCTATAAATCAAACACGAACAGCTTCTGGAGCTGGTATGATCATATCTGCAAATTAGCCATTTGGTCATGTCTCACTGGTGTTTTAATGTTACTGAGTCTGTATCGTATTTTGACTGTTTTTTTTTTAACGTTTGACTGCATCAGTAATTGGGCGACTGTTCCTGTTGTGCTTGCAATGACACAATACAATACAGTACATCAACCCGTGGCTGCATTTTTTTATGAGAAACGCATCCGAACTTTGGGTATATGAGAAGTGCGCTTTATATAAGAACCACCAATAGTCGTGGCCCCATTTGCAAACGGATTTCAATGGCATGCCTACAAGCCCATAATGCGAATACCTGACAATGCTGCTGTAGGTTGCAATCCACTGTACTCTTTGAAACTAACATTGTCAGATATTTTTTTTCCTGGACGATGGTGTATGTTGAAATATTCTAAGGTTGTTTTTCACTAAACTGAGTTTAGAATAAATTTCCATCGGAACTGGAGCTAACAGCTATAAAACATTTGAATTAGCATAGCATCAAAACCAGCACATGACAAGTATTGATAGCCGCAGCTGTTGAGAAAAGCTTTCTTTAACCGACGTGGACCGGTTAAACATCGACAGCTCCCTGTATCTTTACGACTGCGTAATTTTAGAGCCTGTAGCTGGGTGATAATGCTCTGAGCGTGCCGGCCGCGCCAGCCTGCCGCTTAGACAACATGAATCAAATCCCATTTGACGTCAACGAGACGTGCCTCTAGTATTAATGCGACGCGGGATACATCCGCTCTCTTGCCATAAATACCGCATTCTTAGTCATTTGGCGTTCACCTAGACGTAAACATCATCCCAATGTTTTTCATCAAAAAGAGATTAGCAATTTATCTCGAGGTTACACTCTGCAAGGATTTACCAAGAGGCTCTGTTCTGGTAAAAGTATAAACAAAAGTAAAGTGTATTTGTAGTTAAGGCCACGGTAAGAACGAAACGACCTCGTTTTGCCGCGTTGTCCTGAAACATGTCCTCAGATGGCCGTGCCTCTGTTCGAGTTGGCCGGAGGTTTTCTGCTGACTGAGGGAAACGTTGACAGACAGACAGACAAACGACACACGCTGGAGTAGCACAGTCTGGCTGCTGTTCTCAGTATACATGGGCTTTACGGATACCAGCAGGATGCCAAGTGTAAGCGCAAAACCTGAGGCATAGAAAACTTGGCATAGAAGGCAATACAGTACTGAACACTCAGCTTATCTCACCAACTGCTCCACCACCAGTCAACCCACCGTCTGCGTTAACCCTCGCCTGGCTGGCCTCTGGATCCACGTTCGTAGGGCTGGGGTGGGGTTTCATGACACCCACAGGATCTCAGGAGTTATGAATTCTACAGAAAAAGAAAAATACCTTTGGAAATCCTTTGGCGAAACTAGAAGAAAACACCCGACTTTTTAAATGCGGACAATATTAAGGCCACCAGAGATCGTCTTAGTTCAAATTAGCCCCCTTGCATTTTTTTTGCAGAAGCTTTGATAACCAAGGCTTCTAGGCGGCTCTAAAGGGGTTTACCAATAAACTATGACGGGCGGAAAGGGGTACTTGAGGCTAAAGATGACAATATCAAATAAAGTTAGAAATGAAGGCAAAAAGCTGCCTTTTTGTAAGGGCAGGACTCTTGTTTCTCTCTGAATGCATATGCATATGTATACGTCTTGATTGGAATACGTCGCAAATGTGTTTGTCACGCATATGAAATCCGCAACAATCATATCAAAGTCAGACAAGGTCAACCTGGGTCAGCCTGGGTAGCATTAACACCTGAACGTCGGGCGTTTCCGGTGTCCGTCGTATCATCCGCCACATTATCATCGATCACATAAGGCACAGCATACAACCCTATGACATCGGATAACGCAATATCTCTTCTACATCCCGAAATCCGCGTCCCGAAGCATTTTTCACGTAACTCACTCAGATACCGGGTGACGGGCAAGGCCGCAATGCAAAAGCCTAACACTTGACGGAAAGTGCTGTCAAGGTTGTTTACTTTGACGACCAAAAAGAAGAGGATTGGGGCAATATATATATATATATATATATATATATATATATATATATATATATATAATATGTATATATGCATACATACATATAAATATATATATTTATTTATATGATAATATATATATATATATATATATATATATATAAATTTATTATATTATATATATATATAGTATATATATCGTATATACATACAATATATTATATATATATATATATATATATATATATATAAACATAAGCTGTATAGAAGGGAACCATAGGCATAGATTTTATGGCATGTGGTCATACAAAGTGTATTCGCATTCGAAACAGATGGTTCCAAGACAGAAAGTCAAAAGTCAAAGTCAAAGGACAAAAAGTCAGACGTGAAAAAGCTAAATGGAAAAAAGGCGAAAAAAATAAAGTCAAATGCAAAAAGTCAAAAAAGCAGAAAAATCGAAATGACAAAAGTCAGGGGGAAAAGTCAAATAGGCAAAAACTAGAGAGAGATAAAAGTAAAATGAAGAAAAGTCAAAAAACAATGTCAAACGTAAAGTCAATTAAGGAAAATGTCCAAAGGTATAAGGAAAGCCTATATAATCAAAAAGTCATATAGGCGGAAACTCAAGAGGGATAAAAGTAAAATGAAGAAAAGTAAAAAAAACAATGTCAAACATAAAATGTCAGTTAAAGAAAATGTCCAAAGGTATAGGCAGCCAACAGATAAACGTCAAAAAGACAACCAGTGAAAAGGACCAAAACCCAGAGGGATAAAGGTCACAAGGATAAAAGGCGAGTGCGAAAAGTCAAAAAGAGTAATTGTCAAAAATAATAAGTTAAAGGAGTTAAACGTTGACGAGACAGAGGTCAAGAGGATGAAAATGAGATGTAAGAGGTTAAAAAGGTAATCAGACAACAACATCGATAAAAAGCGGGTGGACAAAACGGTCAGTTCAAACTGTAAGATAGGTAAGATTTCAAAGTACACAAATCCACATGGGCAGTTCTGTCGAAAGACTTTTTAATTGGCATCATAGCCGGGCATATGGCATCATTGTCAAAATTCCGTCTGCCATGATAATCGCCAAAGCGGTATGGCACGGCTGGGCTATGCCAGGTCATTGGGGATTCCTGCTGTGAAACTGCTCTTGCTCAGATGCGGATGTTGGAAGGCTGTTTTCTACACCAAGGATCAACGACCTAGAGCGAGCAGTTTAACACCAGTTGGGCTACCAGACAGGATACCAGATTTTTGGACCTCTGAGATCCATATAACTTAGCAACGTGCCAAGCGACGTTTGAAAACGCACTTCATGCGTTTTCTCAGAGTGCGTATCTAAGTCTCAGAAGCACCAAGCTAATTCCACAATCTAAACAGTAAAAGTAAAAAGGCCGAAAGTTCAGCTGATCTAAGGCCAACGACCTGGAATTCCAGAAAAATTCGGAATTACAGAATTGCTCTATTTTCCATCGTCTATCAATACGCGAAGTTTTATTTCAATTCATACATTTCACGAAATGCTATGCCACATTCATACTTTTCAGATGGTCTTACATGACCTCTCCTAGGTCAATGACCTAGGGCGACCCTGAGTAGAAAAACGGGTCAACATGTGAAATGATGCCAGGTTGCCCTAAGTTTTCTATCTCTGTGTCTTTTCGTTTTTTGACCAGCATCAGAAGACCGGAGGAGGGCTCTCATGACCCCCGGCTCGACGAAATTTACCCTTATCCGGCAGGAAGGGTCGTTGTAGGAATCCCCTACAGCGAACCCTCAGTTTTTCTTGAATAACTTTTTAGTGACAGGAGACAGAGCGCCGATTTTTTTTCTGTAGCTGAGTTTGCTGATATGTCGTGACCTGTGATCTTTTTGTCAAGACCATGTCAGTCGTGTTTTTAACTAAATCGAGCAATACGTTTCATTTTTTGGATATTCGGTACTGCAATGTTGCATTACATATTCCCGTGATACGTGCTGGTGCCGATGACCTGATTTTAGCGTATGGGAAGGGTCAAGTCATCAGATGTCAAGCTAGGTCAAACGTGAATATCAAACATTGACGTCAAACGCCATTGTGGTTTTGTGCACGGGATAAGTGATACCTGAACTTGCAAGGATGTTTTATTACGATCCAGCAAGTCGACATTATTCTGAAGAGCATCGTTTGACAAAATGTAAAACCAATTTGTAGGTCAAGGCCACGCTAGGTCAGAGAAAATCGAAAATTCAAAAAATCGGAATTCGATTGCGCCTCTAGCGGTGACCTTCACCAACTATCGCGGCCACCAAAATGATATGCCAGGATGACCCGTGTGCCCACCTACCTGCACACCAAATTTGGCGGCTCCAGCTTAAGTGGTTTTTGACAAGGAGCGATTTCCGTAAAACGACATGAGCGTCCCTGGTGGTGGCTTTAGGAACTAAGGCGACCGCGACCCTAAATAGGCGACCCCTCCCAGCCCGAGGAGAACCGACGTACCAAGTTCGGAACGCTTGTCGTCGCTTGTTTGACCTGTGACCCGACAAAAATATGATGACACTATCATGTCTCGTACTGTGAATTCCAGCTATGATGACATTTTCGTGATCTGAGAGGACACCCATTGAGCTAGACCCAGAAAATGCATACATTTACCGATGGCGAAGATAACGACCAACACCCTGGTGCTTATATAATTGATTTGTTTTCGAAGTTTAAAAATTATATTGCTAAGGAAACTTGGACATATTTTGGCATGGCCTCTATGGGATCATTACCATGATCTGGAAGGTGACCTGCTGACCTAAAACCAAAAGCCGAACATTGCTGAATTGCTTACCTGACAAGCAACAGAATGTTTTTGCCACCTTACTCTTCCTCTCTCTGTCCCAAAGCTAGTAGGTAGGGGTCTTTATAGGATCCCCCGTCGGGCAAGGGTTAGTCGATGGTCAGAATGTCGTTTACCTAACAAAAGGAGCAATCTTAATGGCATGAGTCCAACTCCTAGTAGGGAGGGGTCGTTTTAGGATACCCGCGGGGCAAGGGTTAGTCGATGGCCAGAATGTCGTTTACCCAATAAAAGGAGCAATCTTAATGGTATGAGTCTAACTCCTGCTTTGAACCGAATACCGTCTAGTGGCCTCCTGGCATGGACACGTGCATACAGTTGACTACCTGGATTTCTGGGCCATTATTATCGCCTACAAATAGTCAAAAGCACGAAAGACGCATGAAATAGCTTAACAAGGACTATGCTGTGGTGCAGCTAAATATTTTCCCCTACTTTCCTTTCTCCACCTGCCAGCATTGTTGACAACAGTAGAAATCACTTCGTGAGCTCTTCCACAGATTGGCAACGTCGACTGTGACGTCACACATTGAATATGGAAGCGTTACCAGCCAACGGCTGCAATATCTTAGTAACTGACAGGATCACAGAGCCACCTCAGAACGAGGACAGGAGCATTAGCACACTTTCAGGCGGCATATATGCCTGGTCATGTTGCCTGCATGTCTGCTTGCCGTAATTGGCAGCCTAACGATGGTCGATAGGCCGCGGCGGCTGGCACTGGTCTGCCAAGGATGCCTTTAATCTCCTGTTGCTGAGTCGTCGCTGGCGTAGGCTGGAAGCTGGAACCGTGACGCCTGCGGCGGGACGCCGCCTGACCAAACTGTGGCGCTCAGGGAGGGCAGCTCGGCCTGTCGCACCCCCGACACGGCGGAGCGGCAGTGGCGCGGAGGACAGCGCCCGGTTCACATTCACGTCTTGTTACCGTGTCTTATCGCCGGCAGTACTCGGTAATGGATTCCTGTCGCCATGTCCTAGTCCCGGCGCCACAGACCGTGTAAACAGATGGCACAGACTGCACAGCTAACAAGCGCCAGCTGCTAACGGAGCCGAGACAAAATACTCTTATCGTTGACACACAAAGCAGCGGATAGATTTCCAACGGCCTCGACCGTCTTCTGGTGCTGGTTTGTGTTAGCAGGGCGAATATCTTCGGCAACGACAATGCCATCCCTGCCGAGGACTCCTCGACATTTTGGTTTGTTTGTTATCGGCGACCGGACCGGTCCTCAATTGCCTGATGTCTAGATCGGTTATCATCGGAGGCCAATGTTAACGAGGCTGTTACCAAGTTGGCGTGGATCACCAATTACGAAGTTCCTACCGGAACTCCTTATCAATCGATCGCGGAGGGCAGAGACAGTAAACAGACGCTGTCATCAGTTGCTATGATGTAAGCACCATGTGCATCATATGTCGGCGTGCTCGATACTAGAATGGAGATAGGTGGTTTAAACAAACGTTAAGTTTGTGAATAAATTATTTGTGTTGGTACAAGGAAAAATGGCACAGATGTACGATCAGAGTTTGTTTTTGTGCCTAACAGAGCGCTGGCGATTTTTACATGACTTGAAATAAAAAAATCGAAATGAACCACGACTTTTTTTTGTCAGTTGTAGTGTTACAATTACATAACGCAAAATTATTTCGTCCAAGTCCCTTGTATCGCACTAGAAATTAACCATGCAAAAATACCATCGCTGGAGTCATTTCCTTACGTTCCGACCGGTGCAGCGCCTGATAAATCCACGTCCACGAAATCCTCCCACGTAGAAGTCAGAATCCACTTCGTCACTTTCAAAAAGCCCAACCCTTCCCGTCCTCTGGCACGGGCTTTCTGGCATTCAGACATCTTCCGGCACCGAAATCCTGAATACTGGATGGAACAGACAAGCAGCCGGGTCGTAAGCCTAGATCAGGTCGGGCAGGCATGTCGCCGTCACATCCAGAGTCCAGACGAGGCTGATCCTTCATGTGCGGCGTGACGGCGACAAAGAGGATTGTCACCGGCTCTGTGGCCGTCGGCCGGGGACAGACGAGCTCGTCAGCGGTGACCCAGTCCGGAGTGGCCCGCCCCGCTCCCCTGGGACGGGCCACGGCGGGCCATTATCGTACTGCCGCGCGTTAATCTCGTGCCAGCTCCCACGCCGGATCGGCCTAAATCCACGGAACGTCGCTGCGGTCAGGCACGCAGGGGAAACACAACGAGGGAGGTGCACTGCAGAGAGGCGAGGAAGGGTGGGAAGGAGACAGCAACAGAGACAGAGAGATGGAGGGAGAGACAGGGAGACAGAATGAGGAGAAAAAGATGAAGACAGTCTATTCGTGTTTGTGCATGCAGGTCTAAAGAGTACGTTCTCGTTTAGTTCTTCAGTGGTTTGCCGAAATGCTTTCCAGTTTGAGAGGGATGAAAAGTTCACTTTCTTCTTCCCTTCAAAATTTCAGGCAACGTAAGACAACGACTCTTTAAGGAAGGTCTTAACTGGCTTCTGTTAACCCGCCCCCGACTGGGGGCTGTTAACAGCCCCTCTGAGGTTTTTCTGGGATTTCGAGAAAACGAACAAACACAGAGTCACGAAACTTTGTGTACCTTTTGCTTCATCATTTTTACACCTTGTGTCAAAATTTTGACCTCAGGCCAGGTCAGGTGCCTGACCTAGGTCAGGTCAAACAGACCTATGCCAAAAAAAGTTTAGCGCCCTGTAACTTTTTCGGAAAACAAGATATCTCAATAATACTTTCAGGGATTAGTGATCCTTATAGATGCAACAAATCTCCTATCTCAAATTTTTCGGAATTTTCCGGGTCATTGACCTAAGGTCAAGCCCGTTTTTAAGACATGTCGTTTTTTGGGAAATTGACAGAATATTTTATAACATTTTTAGTGTGGAGTGAAGCAGACATCTAGTTACCGTCATTGGACAAAGTATCAATGACTTCCAGACATTGACCTGAGGTCAGGTCACGAGTAACTGTAGTGAGCCAAAATGTACCACCGTCAAAATCGGCGATGAATTACTCAGAATGGGTAGAAAATGGCAGAACTAGCTTGGACAGACGGAAGTAATACCAGGAACCTCAAAAAGCTCGGAAAATAGCATATTTTGGAAATAAACAGGCTCTCGCGAATAAAGCTCCGCAAATTCTGTAGATTGGCAACTAATGAATTTTTCCAAAATTTAAGCATGGAAAACCATTACAAGAACCAGTAAGATCAATAAAATTTACATGGATAGGCTTTTTTCGCAAAAATAAAGGAACGCTAAAATTAGTTCCCGTCAATTTGTTACTGCATACCGCTAAGGCGCACGCCGACAGCCGGCGCGATAATTGCCGTGTCTTTAACTCGACGTTTCGGCGTATATATTTAACGGATCTGAGAAATAAGATGTGTATCGGCATTTGCGGACCTTTACTTGTGCGCTGGTGCCTTTATTTATGCGTTATTAGTCACAGCCCTTGAGATTCAGGCCATTCCTCGGTCTCATGCGGTCGGCTATGAGAAAACATATATAGGGCGTAAATTGTTTACATATTATCTAAAACTAAAAATGAGACCAGTTTCGAGCTCTACTCGTCACAAGCTTTCCAACGGTGTGCTTATTTTTGTTGTGCGACCAACCGTTCGCGAGTTAGAGGGGGGGGGCGGCCAACAGCCTCCCCAGTCGCGCATAATCGTAACGGACTAACGGACCGACAGTCGTGCGCGGGTTAATTGTTATGCATTTTTTACCAACCTATTGTATGAGCATTCTTTTGAGAGCCTGCCTGCTGATGCTGGTAGAAACCAACTATGCGCGGCATTGTTGAACGATGGAGATAATATGCGACTAAAAGATTGTTAAAACTTACTGACTTTTTCCATGTTTCTTTTTTCGACTACCGAGAGCACACAACCGACGATGATAAAACTGTAACCGCCACCAGCAGCAGCAGCAGACAACATCCGCTGGCGCAGCTTCCCAGTGCTCCGTCGGGTCATCACCAGGTCAGCGGCAGGTCGTCGGCAGGTCAGAAGCCGTGCGTCCCGCCGCTCTCGGGCGGGCCTCTGGTGGCTCCCTCTGGCGGACGGGCGTCAGGCCGGGCCGGGCAGGGCCAGGCCGGACCGGACCGGGCCAGTCAGTCGCGAGCTGGCGGCCGCGGAGGAACGCCGAGCGTCGCACCGCCGCATCGCAGACCCGCACCCGGTCACCGGCACCGCACGGACCGAGACAGGTACGGCAGAGGAGCCGGTCAGGAGAACGCTGCTCTCAGTGTCGCGATCGGTCGAGTGGCCCTCAGCCCAATCTCAGTCTCTCCAGTCCAGGCCCCAGTTTCAGTCTCAGTCTCGGTTTCAGCCACGGTCCCAGTCCCAGTCTCAGTCTCGGTGTCAGTCCCGAGCTCGATCTCAGCCTTGGTCTCAGTCTCTGCCCAAATCCTAGCCCTAGTCTCTCTCCATTCACAGTTCCAGTCCAGTCGCAGTCGCAGTCCTAGTCCCAGTCATAGTTCTTAGTACCAGCCCCAGTCTGTCTCAGCTCTTGTCCCAGTCTCAGTCTCAGGCGGCTGCTGACTGCTGACTCTGACGATCAGGGTCCGCGTGTGGCACGCAAAAGGGCGGGAGCCATACCCAGTATTTGGCGTGCCCACCGCCGTCGGCTCGGCTTGAAGGAGCCTGGCGGCGGCTTGTTAGCATACCACACACGCTGACGGCTGTCATTGGCAGCGCGCGAGATCTGCAGTGATCTGGTTGGCTGCGGTCCCGTGCCACCGGATGTTTTCGACCCTTCTCGGTGATGATTTGACCACTGCAACTCCGCTCAGGACGCCGTTTATCATGATGCGACGTTGCCTGCAGGAAAACATCCCAGATAGCGCAACCATTCGCGCCAATCGCGCCAGGCATCGTGTTTGATGGTTCAGCCGGAGTTTCGAATCCTAGGATCTCAGGTGTTATCTGGACGGAGCGGGGCTGCACTTCTAACGTCACGACATTTCGTGGACGTCTCGCGGGCGGTTCTCACGTGTTCAACATTCCTTTGCTTGGTGTTCGATGTGCCACGGTGCCATGGGAGTGACGGAATGGCCGAGTTTCGTGATCCCGCCGCCCTCCCGCCCCCCTCTGTCTTGTCAAGCCTTCCGTGAGCGTCATTGTTTCGTTGTCACGCCGCCCCTGCGCCTGCGACATTCCATCTGTGTTGTCCTGTCGTTAAGCAGCCAGCTATCCAGCTGTCCATCGTTCTTGTCTTTTGTTCACCACCAGCGCCACCAGTCTGCAGCTGGTTTTACCGGACACCACACGACGATCTGGGGGCACACAGAAGGTTTCGTCCCGGGATGACCCGGCGGTTGATGACTGGACACAGCCGTCACCGGGCGCCGGCGACACGTGCGTCCGTTTTTCCGCCGGCTGTTTGGACCTCGAGTACAGTGTCCCGATTTCGGCGCCGCCACGAGCGCTCGGCGGACTCTGCTCTTGAGCGCGGTCGCGCTTTGTTTCCACGGTCGCTGGACCGCGGCGGGCGGGCGGCGCAGGCCACGCGCCGCAGCGCCGCCGCGTGCATCAGCAGAACCGCCCCGGGCGCAGTGATTAGACCGCCGCCCACCGTCAGCTCATGAGGCCGCCCGCCGCGGCCAGCACGCAGCCCTGCACGGCGGCATGACCTGCGTGACCCCGCGCTGCCAAACCGTCCTCCCCTGTGGCCGTAGAATGGCTGGGTGTACGTCGGCGGGCGCTCTCCGGCCAAAGTCCAAACCGGGTCCACCAGCGCCGAGGCTGAGAAGCTGACGATCACATGAGACACAGGGGTTGTCGCATGAACCAGCGTTCAATTAGCCATGCGGGGACGGAGAGGGATAACGTGTGATACCGCGAGTCCAGTTGTTGTTGTCAGTTTATCAGTGCTCCGCTCGGCTGAGCAGAACACTTGTTCCGGACCTATCCCCTAACGAAGCGCGCACGGTTCCCGTGTCTGATCGTATCGCCCAGTTGGAGTGGGGCGAAGGAAAGCAGTGGGCGATGAGTAATTGTTAACGCGCTGACGAAATACTAAATTAATGAACCGCCAACACAGCGTTGCTCCCTGTTCCCCGATAAAATATTACCAGGTAATTGCCGAAGCGTCCCCGAGACGCTGTGACTGCACGTCAGGTCACTGATATTGTTCATCCACGGCGGCGCGCGAATCCAGTTTAAGTCTGAATCGGACGCTCGTCACCCCGCTGTTTCCGGTCCGGGCGAAACATCGGCTCCGATTCTGTCGAGAGGCCGCCTGCGTCTGCACCGCCGGCGGACCGCCCGGTCCCGTGTTCGGACCGCGTTTTCCCTCCACACTTTCCTGGCGGCCGCCGTTTTCCTGCCGCACCGTCGTCCTACGGTGCCTCGGTAACTTTGCCTCCAGAAGCTCACCCGGCCGGGTCGTCTGCTCGGGGCCAGGTCGGGCCCGGCTCCGCCGGCCGGCCGCGGCCGCTCAGTGCCGCGCCCAGCGGCGAGGGCAGCTCCCACGGCGCGCCCGCCCGCCCGCTCGCCGGCGGCGCTGGCCGGCCTGGGAACGGTCCGCGCCGATTGGTACATTGTTGAGCGCGGTCCGGCCCGGTCCGTTCCGGTCCGGCTGTGACGGCCGAAACAGTCCGTTCCGGTCCCGCTGGTGATGGCCTGGAGTTCAGAGCGAAACACGCAGCGAAGACTGCCGGTTATCCACAGCTGTGCACAGCGAAGCCTGGGGCATGCTTGTGCGACAGTCCTTTTTTAACGACGCTTTTAATTTCGTTCATCGGCCATATTCCAGATGAATGAGAAAAATCAGGCCAGATTTACATTTAGGTTCGCCGCGTATGAAGTAACGCAGCTGGCAAACGTCAATGTTGCATTGGCATCCGTGCTTTGCGGCCGTAAAATTATCGGCATTTTCTTCGAAGTTGTCATTTCATCACGTTTTGTGCTCCGAACGACCTATTTCGGCGAATTATGGATACGCACGTTCACCAACTCTTTGAGTTCGCGAATGCCAATCGGTGCGCACACCGTTCGAGCGAAAATGTTACAGAATACGTTCTGCACAGCTTATAGCTGGTGGTGATGCAGCTAGATTTACATGCCGTCGTAAATCATCTGGAATCGTAAGAGACGTTTTAATTGCCAATAAATCTGTCAACCTTGTGTTTTTGATGAGCACGAAGAGCGTAGGACATTGTGATGGTGCCTTTATGCTCTCTGAGACAGCATGAGAAGATATAAGGTAGTCGCAAAGTAGGTCAGTTCGGGTAGAGTATGCGTTTGTCGCGTGGTTGGTGCTTCTGCATCCTCATGTGCTTTGTATATTTCACTGGCGTCAAAATTTTGCTGATGTGACGACATGACGTTGTCAGGTTTCCGAGCTATCAGTCTGCGTTGCATCACGCAATGAACTTTCCACGAAAAATATATTTTGTTCGTATCAGAGATTCGTCACCTACATAACTTCTGGCAGCAAGCAGACAGCAGGGCTAATTTGTCAATCGTCGGTGCAATGATTAAGCTTTACCTTATTTTGGCGACCAAAGCTTTTCGTCATGCAGGATTGATGAACATCAGCTCATCTCGTTGCACGGATTTCTGGACATGTCCAGCGGCTTGAGGCGGCCAAACCATGAGCTGCGCTGTCTGCAGCTCAGGTGCGCCGACAGCTCGGAGTGTGGACCATCTCCCTCGGGCCACAGTCGTGCCCGACCCGGACCCAGTTTTCGTTTGTGGTAATGACCTCCGGACGGACTGCCGGCCTTTCCGACGTCCTATCGTCCCCACTTCCCCTATTCCGCCTCTGTTCTCCCCGAAACTCCCCTGACTCAGGGGCTGGGAGTTCCGCTCGGTTTCCGGCCAAACTGATGTCACGAGACCGTCACCATGTCGAGATTCGGCGCTCGGTGGACATTCTCAAAGCATAGCAGCTCCCGTCTGGTTTTGTTTTTTGTGTGCGGACGCCCCCGTCATATCAAATGACATGACGAGCTCACCAGCCGAGCACAGTTTTAATAACCCGCATGACTGCCCAGTCTAGTTCTTGTCCCGTGTCCGTATCGGTTACAAGCGAAACACGGAGGAACGGAAGGCCTATATTACCCTCCGCCCCCGTTCGTGTGTGGCGCTCCTTGGCAGTTCCGCTCTTGCGCTCTGCTTCGCGAGCGGAGGAAGAGCGGGGAGAGGGAGAGAGTGGCCCGACAGGACCAACAGGAGGAACAAGCAGAATGGAATGCTGACGTGGATAAGTCCTGCTGAAATAGATCGTAGTCCCGCAAGGATAGACCGTCAAAACAATGGGAGCACGTACCCAGGTTTACTGGCCGGGGAAAGACAACAGAACCAGATCGACTGGAATGGCAGCAACCCAGACAGGCGGAGCAGAAAGATCTGGGGAGATCGCAGAACGGAGTTCATGCTGGGTGAACAGGACGGAGCTCCGACGATCAGGCAAGACGTGCACGATAGTGGTCGGACTTCCCGGATGGGGCCCCGGCGGTTTCGATATCAACCATGAACGTCCTCTCGTCCTTCAGCCCCGTAGCCGCCACTGCGCCACAGCCGAACAGCGCGCTAAAAAAAAGCCGTCGCGTCAAGTGGCGCGCACGCGTTTAACCAGCACCAATCTGGCGCGGTGAGGCCAAACGTGGCGCTGCACGGGTCCGCTGTGCGGGCGATGCTGGCAGCTCTTTATAGCCAGTTGCCGGCGTGGCTGTCCGCAGTGGACAGGTGCTGGCGCGCCTGATGCGACAGGCGCACACGCTCGGACCAGTGTGCTGGTGCATTGGCGAACGCGCAGCCGTCTGCACACAATACAGGAACGGGGTGAAAATGCTCAGACACAGCGAGCAGTGGGATGAGAAAGAGATAGGGAAAGAGAGAGAGAGAGAGAGGAGAGGGAGACAGACAGACAGACAGATGGAGAGAGAGAGGGAGAGGGAGAGAGACAGACGGACAAACAGACAGACAGACAGACAGACAGACAGACATACAGATAGGCAGGGAGAGAGAGAGAGAAAGAGAAAGAGAGAGAGAGAGAGAGAGAGAGAGAGAGAGAGAGAGAGAGAGAGAGAGAGAGAGAGAGAGAGAGAGAGAGAAAGGCGAGGCGGAGAGAGGCGGAAAGAGTGATAGAGGTAGAGGCTGAAAGAACAAAAAAGAGAGGAAAAGGAACAAGGAAGAGAAAGGGGAAGAGGGAGGGAGAAGGCACCCCTTGTCCAACCTCACCAGATAACTTGTTTGAAGCAGAGCATTATTTCTAACGCACGGCCGGCCGTCTCCGGACTGGGACATGCAAACAGCTCGCCGTCCGCGACCGCTCTTGAGCAAATAGACAGCTCTGCTGTAAACGCCGCTGGTGCGTGCAAGCCGTGGACGCGTGTTTGCCATGAGCGCTCGGGGCTGACATAATCAGACGGAGATCACGGTGGCCTCGTGCACTCGTCTGCCGCCGGCTACGGTCAGATCGAGGGAAACGTCGCGATTTCCTGTTTAGAAGATGGTCGTTAGGCGTGGAAAGTGACTCGGGCCTGACTCCCTGGAAGGCCGTTCAAATATACACGTGGCGCTCTGTTTTGTCAGAGTAAGTGCAGGCGTGAGGCTTGTAAGTTGCTATTGAACTGTGGGACGAAGAGAGCAGAACATTTGCCATGCAAATGACCTCATTATCACAAACGGCCGTTTTGATCCGATGCTCGATGAATACGGGCTTCCTTTGCGCCAATTTACTCCATTAATAATTTACGAGCTCCCAGGGAACGTGCTCATTTAATAAGGTTACGACATTTGTAATGACCCGTTGAATATGCAGCCCTGGTGCAATAATTTATACCGCAGTGAACTACGCTTGGTGCATCTCAGGTTCTGTGCAGATTTCTGTGTCGCTAGGGTGTGACGTTACTCCACTGTCACTTCTGTTCGATGTGCGATGCGATGCGAGAGTAAGATGCGTAGTCCGGAAGTTTAAGACCTACTGCATGTACTTATTTACCCGTGACATGTGGGCATCGTTCAATAACGTTCTGAAAAGTTGGGCGCCCCGTGTTTCCACACATATCTTATCCACCGTCTTCTCGTGGGTTCCGAGCAAAGTAATATGGGCAAATGACTGGATTCTCCAGGGAGAGGCTTCTCTTACTTACGGTTACTGGCCAGGAACAGCCATAACAGAAACTGATGGCGATGAACCAGTTCACTAAGAAAAGACCCCGACCATGTTGACAGTGCATGAGCCAATGTTTACTTTGCTGCATTTGCGAGCCCGTGTCCAGACCTAGTCCTCCGTCGCGGTGCGATTTCATTCATGTCTGCTGATTTGTTTCTTTAGCAGCAGCTGTTCGTTCCCGTCTCTGAAAGTGCTCCAGAAATCGCGCCCAGTCTCATTACGTGAAACCATATCTGCAGAAATTGGGGCGGAGTGGTCTCATCGTTTTAGCTAGGATAATTTATCGCTTGACTCATCACACAGACAGCTCTTAAGTGCACCATGTGCTGGTCCACTCACGCCCACAAAGGAAAACAACCGTCAGAACGACGCTGCGAACCAATAAAGACGCTCTTACGCCACCGTCCATCAGCCATTGCTTCCCAAACAAACACCGTAGCTCAGTGACCGCTGCGCACTCGTCTTCGTCTTAAAAATCTACCTGTTCTCTCCGGCTGCTCCAACAGCCCGACCCCTCCACGCCTGCGACGGAGCTGACGCTCCTCCAGCCTAGGACCGGACGACGTCACTGATCGGCGAACGTGCGTGTCGCTCGGAGACGAAGGCGGCGCGTGCGCGGCGAATGTGGTGCGTCACGCCGGCCGGATCACGCGTCACGGGTCCGAGTGGGCGCCGCGTGACAAGTGTACCGGAGGCGCGTGGCACTCGCGGCACGGACAGAGCATCGGGACCGCGGAGCGTGGTGACTGAAGACCGACACAGGCTGGCGGTGCACCACCCTGCTGTCGTTCGCGCTCGGCAACGGTTTGTCGTTCGTGGAGAATTGCTTCGTGATAGCCTTGGACGATACAGGCTTTTGCAAGGCCGGTATCCCACTGCTTTTATTTAGTTACAACAACTGGATGCATAATGAGCGTCGATTTATGATCAGAGATCGGCAGTCGTGACGCCTCCTAGCCGGCGCACGTGACGTGCCGTGACGTATCGAATGTGACTGGCGATTCGCGCCGTGATCTTCCCGACTGCCTGATCCGCTGCCGTACTGACGCCAGTCTGCGGGCCACAGCCTGAGACCTGCCTCCTCGACCTGTGACCGTCTGCTGCACTGTGCGTGATGACACCCGCCTCTGTTCTGCACGTGACATGCCCCGTCTGCTCCGACTACACCCGCCGGCCAGTGTTTACCCACCGCTGACACCCTGCGTGTCGGGAGGACTGCTCCTCGTGCCCCCACCAGACCAGGGGCAGACTGAACGGTGGGGGGGGAGCTGTCGATGATACGAGACGACGCCGCCCCGTATCAGATCACAGAGTTCAAAGCAGCCGCCGGTCGCCTCGATCTGCGTAGTCAGATGAATCGCCGAGAGCCAGAGGCGGGGGCGGGGGGGGGGAACTGCTGCGGACTGGGGAGGGGACTGATGCCGGCCAGGGTAGCCGTGGAATGTTCCGGTCAAACACCCTGTGACTGGCGTCCGAGCCCGCTGCGCCGCGCAGTACGAGGTACGGGGGAATGGGGGCTGAATGTGCGTCACTGAATACACGAGAGGGACGATCGGGCCAGTTTTCGACGTATCCATCATCCCATCCAGATCGTGATTTGGACCTGTTTTTGATTATGGCTAAATGTGCTGGGATTAAGATGGAATATGTTTTTGTGGGATTTTCTGTCCGGTCCATTATCATTCCGATTGTATCGGCGATCGCCCCGACAAGGTCACTGTTAAATCTCCGATTCACTTTCGATATGAACTGAGATTAGATTCGGGCGTGATGTGATATTTTACTCCGATCTGACTTGGTGCGTAGTTGCCAGAGCCTGAGTCCGTGCGCACCACGATGAGCCGGCGGCCAAATTGGACCTGCAGCGCTGTGGTCCCGTGCAGAGATCTGGTCCACTGACAGAGCCGCGCGGACCGGAGTGTGTCTGTCGCGCGGGCCGATAGCAGCGTGACGCGGCCGTGCACACAGGGCCTCTGCTGTGACGACGGTCGGCGCCGAACGCCGAGCCGCGGCAGCTTCCGGCGCGAGCTGACTAACGCCCTGAGATGGGGCGGCCAGACCCGCCAGCCTCGGTTTTTTGTTCGCCTCCTGTGCTCACTGTCGTCAGGAGGCCGAGGGTGTAAATCCGATTCGCACGCTTCCTTCAGTGTGACTTTGCGATTCCATTTTCCTTGCAGAACTCCCGCAAGCTTTTGTTGCAACTGGAGCGATTAGCGACACAAGGTCAAGGGATAGTCCACCGATGGCTGTGAGGCGACGCTGTTTCGTCGTGCAAATTTAGGACGCATATGTGTTGTCATGGGAACACGAATATCCTACGAAAACTAAATAATCCTGCGGTTGCGTGCGACCATTTAAAACCATGTCATATCCTTGCATTGATTATGTTCAGCTGTAAGTCATCGTGAAACTAGCAGCGCACGAATAAATACCGCGTGCTGCTCCGATTTATTTGTGGATGTCACGCAGAGGGCGTGGTCTCGGGCTGTCCGACACGACTGACGGGAAATTAATTTCTGCTGCCGTGAAATGCCGTTTCGATGGGATGATTGGTATGCTGCGTTGCGCAGGACTCATCTGTCACAGCGAGACAACCGAGGTATAAATTATATCAGATATAAAAGGTGTATTCAGTCTTGTTAACAATCACGGAGAAATATGTTGATGCTTTGATATCGGCTCTCTTTTGCTCACTGCCGTCTGTGTATGTTTAGTCCAGCATCCTTTTCATTTGTCTTCGAATAAAAGCCGTAGGATGATTTAACTGAGTGGCAAATACCTGAAGAGTGGTAATCTTGGGCACGTCCTTTAACCACGAAGGCAAATATTTGATGTACCAAAGGTGGAATATCACCAGTCACTTCAGCAACTCGGCCGAAGCGAACGCATCTTCACCACGTTGAAGGGAAGGAAAAAGGTCTTCACAAACCAAAGCCGTGGGTATGCCCTGACAGTGCTGCACTAAATTTACCTAATGAGACACGAACGACGCTCTGACGCTCGAGGATAGCTTAGGACGCCAGTGGCAGTTCACAAGAATTAGCACTTACTTCGCACCTCAGCACAAATGTAGCACCTTCACTAATCCGCCTAACTCAGACGTTATAACGTCTCGATCAGACATTTTTTTTATTTTTGTATATAAATTTGATCCAAGTGGTCTGATACGGTGATATTAGGGATCGGAGCCCGTGCTAAGCGGAGCTTGTTGCATGGACTCCGACCCCTCCACCTTATCGCTGAATTCCAGGTAACGGCTGATTTTGTGGCGAAAGTCAAACGTGCCGATAAGGGTGCGACGCGACCGTGTGGTAGTCAGCTCGACCCTATGTTGGTCAGTCGCCAGCTGATCCGCGGGCCAAATATCGCGCGCCGAAGCGACTCGAACCCGTCTTGCCAGGACAGGGAGACCACCGCTCTACCAACTGAGGAACCGATCACCGTATAAACATTACCTCATCTCGGTTATATGAAGCCCTGTTTCAGTTAGACATGACTGTCTCGGTCAGACATGACCCTGTCTCAGTCAGTCACGGCCCTGTTTCGGTCAGACGTGACCACATTCTAGTCAGACATGACACCCTCTGGTCAAACATGACCCTGTCTCAGTCAGATATGATCCTGTCCTGGTCAAACATGGCCCCGTCCTAGTCAGACGTGACCCTGTCTCGGCTGGATGTGGCCCCGTCCAACGTGACCTGTTGCTGGTCACGGCCTGCCATGGCCGGTGGTGCGGCCGTCCAGACAGCTGCGGCGCGATCGTCTCTGCGCGCCTCAAACGCCGCCGTCGCGCGGTCGTCTGCGCGGCGCAGCGGCGTCAGAGGCGGCCGCGGGAGTGGCCAGTGACAAATGCGGCGGACGGCGCGCCGTAGGCCTGCCGGTCCCGAGCCAGCCGTCCGGCTAAGGTAAACACCGGGACGGCCTGCGCTGGCGGCCAGCAGGCGGTCAGACCAGACACGGCCGGCATGGCCTCGTCAGGACGCGGCCGCGGGTCCGAGCCGCGATCCAGACTCATGGTGCGGCACGGTCAGAGCTGCCAGGCCGATTTATGCCGGCCGGCGCCGCGGCAGACGGCTGCGCTAAGTGCTGTCGAGCGCTGCTCGCGCGGTGACGCCGACACGGATAGGTCCGGGTGATGACGTGAGCACGAGTGTCGGACTTCGGCCCATGGCTGTTATGCTGAGTGGGCAGTTCGTGGCGGCGTCTCTGAGTGTATCACGCTCGTCACGCCTCGCAGATCACCTAAATTAGCGTGGCAAATACAGAGACAGCCAGCAGCCAGCGCCAGCCTTACCACGGGTATGTCGGGACCCGCAGTATGTCGAGTGGAGCGTCCTCGGCCCGAGATACGTTTTTCACTCGTTTCTGGATAAGACTCGATTTCAAATTGACAGCGTTTTCTCTACGCTAAGTGGCAACCACCTACTCAATTCACAATCCGCATACGGACCTCATCACTGTCGGGAGGACGCTGTGCTCGGCGCCGTTGGGTGGGTTGTCAGCACGCCAATAGTGGGAGCGGAATCGTCATTGACGGCGATTGATCTCTCCAAAGCATCCGACAGAATCAACATCGACGCCCACCTCGGGCTTCTGTGGTATCCGAGCAAATCCCAATGGGTCTAGAGATATCTGTGCAAATGGAGTCTCTGTGGGGTGATACGACTGAGTGGCAATTAAATCGCATGTAAAAGCGTCTGGCCGGATCGGGTGAATAGTTCAGGTGCAGCCAGCGCCCGGCCCGACCCGGCTCCGACACCGAAGTGTTTAGGATGGAGGCGAGCTGAGCAGAAAGTGCGACAGCGAGATCCAATCCAGGCGTTCGTGACTCCGAGGAGAGATCGTGCCCCGGCTTCTCTTCACTCGCTATAGGGAGGCGCCCCACCATCTCAGTACCGGAGAGTGGTGACCCGCTCATCTTAAGCCGCCGATCTCCATCGACCAGGCGTCTGTGCTCTGAGTCTGTCCCGAAGTGTCCTCTCATCTGCGGTCCGGCGTGACCTGACCTGCGGGCCGACCGGTCGTCTGAGCCGGCGGTGATGTGTATGCTCTGAGCCGGCGGTCCGGAGACAGAGCGGCGACAGGTCGGCCGGCCGGCGCACGTGACACCCGCTCTGTCAGCAGGACGCGCTCCTCAGCAGCCGGCTGGTCCGCATTCCACGCCTGGCCGAACGAGTCACACCGGCCCAGCGTGGCCCGGCCCGGCTCCGCTCCCTCCTGCTGTGCTCCGCTCCGGCGGCTGCTGGTGTCTGCTCTCTGGTCTGCTCCACCCTCCGGTGATGATTCAACAAATCAGCCCAATTTCCTGTTTGTAGCGGGCGTGACACGCCGTCACCGGCGGTCGTGCGGCTCCCGCGCTCCCCGGGGCTCCCTGCGGCTCCCTGCTCCCTGCGACCCCCGCAGACCCCTGCGCTGGAGGACCCCTCGCCAACCCCCCCGCCCGCCTGTCGCCGCCCCTTCCCGACCAATCGCCGCCATTGTCCGATGCAGAGGGCGTCGAGCGCACCCAACGACGCATTGTCTTTCCAGAGCGGCGGGACGGGCAGCACAACTCGGCGGCAGACCAAACACCTGCTGCCGTCCGACGCGTCCTCAGACCACGTGACCGTCACGCAACCGGCCGCCGTCAGCCATGAGTGGCGAGGTCAGCGAGCTCGGCGAGGTCGGCGCAGCGGCGGCGAACCTGACGCAGGCGACCAACGCCACGGCCCGCATCATCCACTACCCGCGCGCGGCCACCATCTTCGCCGCCGTCTGCTGCATCATCTTCATCGTGGTCGGCATCGTCGGTGAGGGAGCGTGGGGGAGGGAACGGAGGGGGGGGGGGTTGGAGCGAGGAGGCTGCTTGGCGCCGGCCGCGCCGCCGCGGGGCTAGACGCCACTTCACGTAATGCGCCCCTCCGGCTGCGGCGGTATCGTCGGCGCTCAGCTGCCGGCCGGCTGATGAGTGGAATGGGTTCTGAGGTCGAGGGGGGCGGGAGGCAGGACCTGCGGGGCCAGATACTCATGACGAATGTGAACGTTTTGGGGCTCCCACAATGGAGGTCAGAGGCAGGGGCAGATTGCCCAGAGTAATTCATTTCTGTCAGTTATATCTGTATGCCACATACATTTGAGGGATAAATGCCGCTGAATGACGCACCAGTCAAGGGGTAAATCCTCCTCGATTGGTTAGGTTATCCTTCTGAAAGTTAAACTTCTATTGCCTCCGGTTAACCTGAGGCCGAAGACGTCTTTCGAGAAAAAGCTGAGAAAACGTAATTGCAAAGGTTTCTCTGCAACGTGGAAGTACACGAGTTCGGAAGTGTTCTGCATTAGCCTCAGGTTATGCTTTTGCGAAGGAAGGTATCGGTGATGGCGACATAGCGTGAAAATTCAGCTAGAAAACGTATTAACTGAGCAGTCCTCCCTGGAGTCAACACAATGCGTCAAGCGTCCTCTCTCGTTCTTGAAGTGTTTTCTTTCAATCTCGTTGGAGGTCGTTGACCGCCCACAATCCTTCTCCGCCGGCTCACTGACAAACGGGCTCCATCCTGCTTCAGCGCACCGCACCACGTGTAAAGCTTGACGGCGAGCCGCGCACATCATTCACGGCCAGTGTTGACCGTTTTCCGCGACAACGGAGACCATCAGCGCCCTGCACGCGCCGGTGGTGATCGGAATTGGGAACCAGCTGACCTTGGGTCTGCTCCAGCGAAGATGGCGTTTACCCTGAAGCCATGTCCGGGACGGCCAAGCTTTTTACGGGCCGTGTTTCATCAACACGCGCGGCCGTCGGGCGCTAGCTTTACCGTCCCCCGCCGCGAACACAGACCGTCCATTCTTGGACCGGGGCGGGCCCCAGGCCCCCCCCCCCACTCCAGGGCGCACGAGCAGTGCTAACAAACAGAGCGGCCGCCAGCAGATAGGGGTCAGTGGGACTGATGTCACAGGGCGGCTGCAGGCGGCGGCGGCGACGGCGTGAGCCCGGCCTGCCGCCGGCGCTGGGCGGCCGACTCCAGGTCCCGGCCTGGTCGCTGGTCGTCCGTCTTTCGGCGCCGTGACGTGTGTCAAAACACGCTCCCACGCACACCGGCCACGACAGGATGGGCCGCTCCGGCCCGCCGCCGACCTGCGTGGTAGCAATGGACTCCCTCTGCGTTTCCTCCAGAGCTTGTAATGTCATTTGTAATGTGAAAGCTGAAGCGTAAGAACAACATGCTTAGTTTTTAGAGATCTCTGACAGGCAAGCAACGAAGAAACACCTATGTTTTTTCGTTCACGAATGTGCCATCCTTTTTTCGAGTGTTTCAGCTGATATTGCTTACCCTTTAGGTAGACGAACCTATCAAAAATGAAAGAAATTGTTAAGCGTGCGAAGAAAACATGTGAAGAATCGCATGTAACTCACGTTTCGTTCCCTGGTGCGCCGTAATGCTGCTGATTTGTCCTCAGCCTCGAATTTGTCACATCCCTAGGTCCAGCCTTCATCTACAAATCGAGGTGATTGATGTGACGCTAGCCGGTCAGAGGTCACGCCCTTGTCCCGTGGTGGGGATCTGCAGGATCTGCGGCTCCCGTGAATCACGCGCCAGCCCTCTGACAAATCTGGCCCCTGGGAGCGTATCGCCGTGTCGGCCGCGGCGGCGCCGACAGTTTACACAGGCGGCCGCCGCAACGGGAACTGGTTCGCCTCTGTAACACTGAGACGCCCGGTTCCCGGAACGCACTCCCGTCAACGAAACGGGACGTGGAAGGCGGGCGGGGGGGGGATGACCGCCTGTTCCGGAAACGACCGCCAGTGGTGTACCTCCAGCAGCGGCCCGACCCCGTGGGAGCGGCTGTCGTTCGAATGCCGGTCACGCGGGAACGGAACAGATCGGCCTCCTGTTCGCGGTGCCTGTCCAAGGACAATGGCGACCTCTGGCCGCGTTGTTCAGACGACCCAGCCTTTGTGACGGCGGCTGATTTTTTTTTGTCGGGGAAGCGGGCCAGTCACATCACCGACAACAAACGTGTTTCGGAGATCTGTTGAGGCAGATGAATGTGTTACCATGGTAAGCCGCGTCACCATGGTATTGCGTTCGGTGAGAGGATATGATGGGAGAGGAAAGCTCTCAGGAGGGGCGACTGCGGGCCGTGTGTTGTCAGTAACGTTCTCTATACCAAACTGTGCCGCCTCATACGGCTCCGTTCAGGGTGCTGAGATTCTGCCAACGAACCGTTCTTCATATCAGCGATACCGTGGTTCAGCAGTTGCTTATTTGAGCCTGTAATGACGTTCCACTGAGTGGTGATTTTTTTCCGGAGTTATAGTGGGTTTTATGCTCGCCAATCACTGATCCCAGTGAGCAGCGCATATCGAATTGTGCCGAAACATTTGGGCTTTACATAACATTAACATTTCCATGGCCACCAGTGCACAATGCAAAAGTGTCGCGAAGATCATTTCCGGGTGTTTTCTTCACCGCGTTCTTTCTGAAAATCTAAATATCAGATTATTTTTCCCACTGGAGTGATGTTTACTTTCACTCTCCTTAAAACCTCAGGTTTTCTTGTTGTACGAAATGGTTGCTTTAATTCTGTTGCGTGGTTTCAGGTAACCTGGTGACGATCATAGCGCTCTCGCGGTCCATCAAGCTGCGAGTTCACGCCACCACGGCGTTCGTGGTCAGTCTGTGCCTGTCTGACCTGCTCTTCTGCTCCATCAACCTGCCGCTCACCGCCTCCAGGCAAGTCACGCTCACTCAGAGGTCACTCCTCTGGTCAGAGGTCACGTGCTGGTTCTGGTTCTGGCCAGAGGTCACATGAAAGGTCACGTGCCAGTCCAGAGGTCGGCTACATAGGTCGGAGATCGCACGCCGGGTCGGAGGTTACACGAAGGGTCGTGCATCACACGCCCGGTCAGGGCGTGTGATGGGAGGTCACGCGCCAGATGGAAGGTCACACGGAGACTAAAGGTAGCTACATGGCCATAAGTCGTTGCCAGGCGTGCTCGCCAGCTATTTACCGGCGGCTTGATGGGCTCCGGAGACCACTCCAGGTCCATGCTATGTCAGACGTCAAACTAGGAATTTGTGAAAGACGTCGTGTGCTGACCATACCGATACGGGGAGGGAAACTTCACTGTTAGTGGATAATGGCCAACAGTGCAGCTGGCTGGTGAGGCTTTGAAACCCAAATTGCTGCGTGACTGGCCACTTTCCGTCTTTCAGTCAGACTGGAAACCTATCAATCTCTCCCGCGTTTCGTCTGTTGTTCGCATAGTCGGCGCTGCCGCCCCCCTCCCTCGTCCGTTGGACGGAGGAGGCCTCCCTCGTCTGTTTCATTCTGCCGTTTTGAATAGTCACATTAACATCTGATTTCATTACTCTCCACGCTTACTGCGCCGCTCTTAGAGCACCTTATACACGATTTCGTCCCTGCTCGTCATTGCGCATGAAACACCACTCACATTGTCTGTGACTGCTCGGGAGTTTTCTTTCGCCTAAAATAATCACCGACAAGAGACCCCATCGGACCCCTTCATTTCCTCTGTCGGGCCTCCTGGCCTGAGGTCGAGGGGTCACGGCACCCACTCCCCTCCCCCGCCCCGCTGGTACCGCGGCGATGTCGCAGCGGACTGTGCACACGGCACGAACATCAGCATGCATGCTGCGTGCACGCGGCGGCGGCCGGCAGTGACACGCGCATGTGTTTCCCGCGCCCGCGCGCCGGCGAGATGCAGCTGCCGCAAGTGTCGCTCGGGTACCGAGGCTGTTCATGTCTCCTCGACGACACGATCGTCAGACGATCAAGGCATCGAGGCGACCACTCCGTCTGCGGCGGGTTGTGCATCCTTCGTAGCGTTTTTGGGCTTCTGTGTCTCGTTTCCGCTGGGTTTGCAAGCCTGCATCTGTTGACGCGCGAAGATTTACCAAAAACAGATGCCTTCGTTTAAAATTATTAGTGTTTTGGTACACGTCAGAAAATACTGCATTAGGTAATTACTTTTTGTGCCCTTCCAGTGAATTCCTTTGTGCTTGGGTGTTATTTATTTTGCGATTAGTGTCACCCAGAAAATCTCTTGCAAGAAGGGATTGTCATTAGCCTCCCCAAAGACAACGGCCTGTCGTAAAGCTCTAAGTTATCGCCGCGTGTGGCGCGCTCCTGACAGCAACTGAGTTAATTGTTGGACGGAAGAGGCCTGTTCCGCGTGTCGGCTCGTTAAACGAAGAGTCGCCATAATCGTCCTACGTCTTGGTGACGTACTGCCTGCCGAAATGCGAGCCAAAACTATGGCGGCTGTGCACTCGGCAACAAAGACGCAGTCTGACGTGACATCATTAGGGACGGCACCGCTGAGGGGATCGGTTTCCTGACCCGCAGGTACATCAGCGAAGCCTGGCTGCTCGGCGAGACTGCCTGCAAGATCTTCCCATTCTTCTTCTACGGTAACGTCGCAGGCCTCTCTCTTCAATATGGTCGCCATCACCCTCAACAGGTAGGGGCGCTCCCGTCCGGGCGCTTTTTGGTAAAAGCCGGTTTTCGCCCACAGCTGCCACTAGCTGCCCATAACCTGGCGCCGTCCGCTGGCGGCGTTCCGTGTGGGTGCGTTTACGCCGGCGGCCGCCTCGGCGCGGCGTTAGAACACGTTCCGCCGCCTTCGCCTTCCCGTCAGTGCGACACACTGCACAGGTGCGCACCTGGTGTGCACGCATCACCGCCCCCTCCCCCGTCCCCGTGCGCGGAAACCGCCCGCAACGCTGGTCGGACGCAGCCGACCATCCCGGGAAGGCGCAGCTGGCTGGCGTTAAGCGGCGTGAAACGGGCCCAACCAGCGGCTTATACGGCGAGCGAGCTCTCCGAATCCAGCCGACGGCGGTGCGTGGTGCCGGGAAGGCGCGTGACGTCGGCGCGTTGCCATGACGACGGCGCAGGCTGGCATCCGGTGGCGGTTTCGGGAGGTGACGCGATATCCCGGCGGTCACCAGCTGTGAGAAACGCCACCGTCTGCTCTGGATCACTTGGATGCCCAGCCGAGGCGCGCCCCATTTCCACTGCAACGGCCCGTAACTGAGCTTGATTGGCTTGAACCGATCGGCGCAGGTCAGCCCGATTTGCAGGGCCAGTGGCTGCCGTTTCATTTCCGCTCGGCGCTGCAGCCCATGTGAGGAGTCGGCACACTCACCTCAAACAGGCATGCACCGAAGCCCTTTGCCGTAACCGTAAACGGCCGTATCGCATGCCATGGTCACGTGCGGCGGCTTGTGGGCGGCCGGCCGGTTGGTCCGTGACGTATGCAGATGCCGGACTGATGGGGACTGAAACTGGCCAGCTGTCGCCGTCGGCCCTGCAGGAGCACGGCCACGGGCAGTTCACAGAGAGCGGATCAGTACTGCGGAATAGTGTACTGAACGCGGAACACGATCACGGGCAGTTTACGGAGCTCAGAGCACGATCGCGGCATAGGTTGCTGAACTCGGGCACAGTTAAGAGTCAGCTCACTGCACTGGCAGATAGGTGGGAGATTCATCTACGACAGGGAATCAGTTCTCCATCACATCACGCCAGTCGGTCATCGACGACCTCTGTCGTTCCTGATGCCACTCATAGCCGCGCCAGCTACCTGCTATGGGCAGCTGGCATACCAGCTGCAGCTGCGTAGTGATGGATTCAAGAGGAAGGTAGAAGTGAATTCAGACGTAGCCAGCAAAAACAGCAGTAGCGACAGGAACCCTCGAAAATGATGGGGAAAGCAAATGACGATTTTGGCTCGATTCGTTTTAGTTAATAACCTTGGCTGAGTCTATGCTTCCGTTTTAAACGCTTCGAACATTGAGGGAGCAGCTGCGCCTCCAATATGTTACAGTTAAGTACATTCCCATTCCTGTTACCTTCGCGCTGTGACAGATCGCTGACAGCAGGTCTCCCTCTCTGATGGGGTCAGTCGTCTCATGATGCCTCGCCCCATTGCGCGCGGATCCCTCGCCACATCTTTAATTGCATGCTGATTGCGCGGACAAGGACCTGCTGCCTGTACCTCGTGTCAGTCCAGGCCGTGGGCTTCACCTGCCACGTGATCATCTCGCCGCCGCACCGCCTCAGGCGAGCTGTTACACACGCCGATCCCCGTCTCTCCACTGTGCTGCAGCCCGCCCACGTTCCGTCCGTCACGCGGTGGGCCTCCCCCCTCCCTCCTGACGACTTCATTAGCCGGACAGGGGCCGGTGACACAGGATACCTGGTCTCCGGTGTTCACTGGCCGCGGCGCCGGCCAGCCCTGTCAGCCACAGGTGGACCCCCGGCCACGCACTTCAGGCTCGCGCGGACAGGCGGGGGGGGGGGGGTAACGGGACCACCGTGAACGTGAAGGGGGCGGGGGGAGGTAACTGTAAGTATATACTGCGCAAACAGGGTGCAGTTTTCAGTGGTCCGATGCTGGTGGCTTTGAGCGCCAAAAAGAAAGTCAGAAAATCAGTGGTTAGGGACGACATGTAAGCGGATGGTAATCGGCCTGACGGACGGACACAATGCCACCCTGCCGCTTTTCAGCCGTGATTTAGGTGCCAGCTGTTGAGGTTATTGTATGGTTTGTATGGTTGGAGTTATCCGTATCGTCGGGTTAGGTAGGTGGTAATTTTACATAATCATTCAGTGACTTGAGAAATGCTGAAGATTTAAACAACACAGAAATAGAAAGCCAGAAAAACATACACAGAAATTTGCTACCGGAGTTCTTGGATTGTTTTAACGTTCCATTAGAGATGCATACATAGATGAATGCATACGATTAAGACGTTCCATCACAAACATTCATCAACGATGATAGCAAAAACCACTGAGGGCCACCGTAGCATTTTGTTGGTTTGGATTTTTAAAGCATATGACGAAAAATGTGTGCGATCGGAGTTGGAGATCTGAACTCTGGAGTATGGGGCTCCAGTGGAGGTGCGCTCAGAGCCGCGCTGGTCTGACCTTCCTCCACACCGGGCGGTGTACAGCCGCGGCGGCCCGGTGCCGCCGGTCGTGTCCGGACGGGACCGGACCGGACCGTTACCGCCGAGCCGGACCGCACCGAGCGGCGACCTTCCGGCGGCCTCGCCGATCGCCGATAACGGTCTGCAGCCGTCGCCGCCGGCGCCTCTTCAGCCAGGACTGGCGAACGCCGTAACAGGGCAAGAGCCGGCGTCTGTTCATCGCGCGGCCGCCGCCGCCGCCGCCGCCGGCGCCGGCGCGGGCGCGGGCTGGAGCGAGACTCTCGGGCGCGCCAAATTTAGCCGCGCCGCGGTGCACTCTGACTCACACCCGTGATTCGTTTTGTTCTTGCTGCGCTTTTTCGCCACGAGGGGCTTCGTTTTTGTCCGGCCATTCTGCATGCATGGATGCCCCCATTTGTTCGCACAGTGGAGAGTCTGTTGGGCTGAATGTCGCGAGTCTGTCTTTGTTGCCTGCTCCGTTCTAATGGCAAGCTGGCTCACTTGCGGTAAGAAACGTTTCGCTTAACGAGTAAAAAACCCGCAACGTAAGACAGTTCCTTCAGTCGTAGGGACCTTAAAACAAGCCATTTCTAGTCTCTCAGATTTCCATGTGGTCACTGAAAGCAAAACATGAAAGCTACATTTTCTCAACTTCAGTGAGAGACTTGGTTTAACAAGAGACTCACGGCTTTTCGGAGACTCCTGCAGCGCTACTGGTAACGTCCAGCTTTGTATCCCCTATCGGTGACGTGCGGTCCTCCAGCGACGTTCAGAAACCGACGTCACACGGTCCCCAGTTTCACTTCAGCGTCACAGCCCGGCGACGACGAGTCGGGAGAAGGCCCGGCCGTTTTCGACCCGGGCGGCTGGTGTCGGCTGGAGGGATCGTACCGGGGACCAGTCCCCCGTCCGAACCCGGCCGACGCCACCGTGTGGAATCCACAGTCAGACCCCGGCCGACCGTGTGGAGTCCACAGCTCGATCCCGGCCTGCCGTGTCGAGTCCACAGCTCGATCTCAGCCGACCGTGCAGAGTCCACAGCCCGACCGCGGCCGGCCGTGTAGAGTCCACAGCCCGACCCCGGCCGGCCGTGTAGTCGGCAGTCGGGTGCCGGTAATTGGAGCCGATCCGCTGGGCGTCACCCGAGCGCCGACCCGATGTCGCGCGGTGACGTCACCGGAAGCGGGCTAACGTGTCAGTGAGCAGAGGGCGCCTGTGCCGGCCGGTGGCTGTCGCGGCAGATCTGACGGCCTGCTGGAGCTGCCAGCCACCCGTCCTAGAGGCTTGGGGCACGGTCGTATCGGCTACCTTCCTTCAGCTCGAAATACATGAACGCCACGAGATCGTGATTTGCAACAGTTCATATCGAGGACGACGGAGGAGTTATCTGACAGACGTGGGATGTTTCGAAAGAAGAGGTACGGAATGCTAAGTGGAGAGAGAGAGACCTATACTTGGACTTTTTAACGGCTAGACAATGCCATCTAAGCGTGAACCTTCTGCTCTCTGCAGGCAAACACTGCTCGCTCATCTCCCGTCCTCCGCTGTTGATATTACGGTGATCTACCGCTTACAGGAATCAGCACGGCCGCGGGGCGGATGAAAGGGCCTTGCTGTTCAAAGAGCGCCAGAGGACGGTCAGACGGGGCCGTAGTTCTTGGACCGGCCGGTTGGAGGAGGCTGGGTCGGCCGCCCGGGTGACGCCTGCAGCAAGTCGGCGCCGGGTGATCAGCTGATGGCGCGGGCCATCAGCTGACAGCGCGGCTGGCGGGGCCGCCAACAGGTGGTGACGGATAGCCGCGGCGTGATTGATTACCCTGTAGGACGATCGGGAGTGTGAGTGTGACGCGCTCGACGGTGAACGCTGCAATGACGTCAGTTATGTGGTGGTGTTATCGGGCGACTGTTCGGGGCTGAGGCATGTCTCAGTGAGGCCTGTCTCTGGGAGAACTGTCTCCTGGAGGACCGTCTCTGGGAGCTGCCTTCGAGAAGGTTGTCCGCGTGATGACTCAGGGGAGTACTGAGCTTCCTACATGGGTAGGTTTCTGGGACAGTCTTGGGAGACAGGACAACGTACACCGTGAGGACTGTCTCTAAGAAGACACTCCTCTCGGCTGGGGAAGACTGGACGACCATGGTGTGACGCCCGTTAATGACTTCTGGTTTGGGGATGCGTTGTCTCGGTGATAATGACTGAGACAAAGGATACGGCATTTACACAGCGTAAAATGAGATGGAAGTTTTGTTAGCTCTGCCACGAGGCAGGGATTTCTTCTTTTCTGACGTGTCCGCGGAGGGTAGGGGCAAAGCATGGGCAAAGTTTTAGTGGAAACGGCAAATTCTGAGACGAGCGATCAGAGTAGCTATACAGCCTGGACGTGGCACCGAATATCAATCAGCGGAACGGTGTAATCACGTGCTGCAGCCCACCGTTTGCTGTATATGGATGGCGCTTTGACTCCGTCGGCGATTACCATGCGAATCGAGCCTCCGCCCTTGACGTTAGCCTGTCACGCGCCCCTGTTGAACCCGACCGGGGACCGGACGGGGGCGCGGGACCCTGGCGCCCCGTGGAACCCTCCGCCGAGCAAGGCCCTGGCGGGGCGGGGGACCTGTGGCCGGCCCTGCTGCCTCGGTCTTGCCAGAAGGACGCGTCTTTCTCCGTGTGAAGAGCGTCTTTCACCTCTGCGTAATTTTCGCGCTAGTGCCAGTGACAGCGGCCACCCAGCGAGGCAGGCGGCGATCACGCCGTTGATTGGAGCGCCGCGGTAAACTGATGGGCGATTTACGGACCCGACACCTGTAGCAGGAGGTATCTGTGTACGGGATCGGGAGCAGGGAGTCGGAGCGGTGGCCGGAGGCCCCTGGAATATTCAGCACGAGGCGCCGTCGGCCGCCGCACGCACGGACGCCCCATCTGCCATTGCCGGCTATCGGCGCAACATCTGACTGCTGCACGGCTCAAATGACGTCATTGTTCAGAGGAGGAGCTATGGCATGTCCAGCGGTAATCTTGAGATGTGTGACGGCTGGGAGACAATAGTGGTGGCTTCAGCGATGCTGGGCGGGTACCATTGACAGTCGATACTGCCTGACGTTTGACATCAATACCTTGACCCCATCCCTGAGCATGTCCATCTGGAGTTACCGCACAGGACATGCAGCCCTTTGAAGCGCTGCTGAATGCTGATGCTGTCAGTGTTCCAGATCCCGATGTCGTTATTCATGTGGTTTATTAGATTTGTCAATGAATTTATTTAATGGGTCAGTCAGACCGAATGATTTTAGCCTCTCATGTGGGACAGTCAGCACGGTTTCGGCGATACATTGGACATGGCCCCCTGTTGACGTTCCATTAATCCAGATCAGTCTGTTTCGGGCCGCGGTTGCCACCGGTTTCATCGCTGGCTCTGGACACGGTTTCGGTTAGTTAATCTCACGGCGCCCGGAGAACGTCCGCCATCTTGAATTACAGTCCACGTTGACCAACGGAGAGCCGTGGCGCTCGTGAAACACTGAGAATCAACCTTCCTCCTTCGACCGGACGGAAGACAGCGATGGCAGTCTTTGAGGGACGCTCCCAGCGCTACGGTCTGTGAAACTCCCTCTTCTGTCGCGCGACCTACTGTACGCTGTACAGTCTCCCCTTGACACGGTCCGGGGGCGCCGCGCTCCACGGCCGCCGCTGGCCGGCCCCAATGACACGGGTCGGCGGGCGCCGGGGCCTGCGATGGCGCCACATCTGGCCGCCAGCCGGCTCAGCGCCGCCATTGAGTCGGTGATATCGGATAGGTGCCTGCCTGCCCGTCTCGGCCCGCTCCGTTACGGGTGCTGACGCGACAGCGCCCCCCCCCCTCCGCCGCCCCTCCTCCGCCGTCCGCCGCGGGGCCGTCGCCGGGACGGTTAACAGTGTGTCCCGCGCGTAACCGGAATCACCTTTGTGGCCGCTGACGCCGCCCGTTCGGCCGCCCGTTGGTGTGGCCCTTCGGCCGTCGGTTTATCGTCTGTTTGGGACTGCTCGGTGTGTCGTCGGACCGACCTGACAATCCTCCCTGGACTGGAGCCTCTTCTCACGACTTGGCAATCGTTCCTGGACTGGAGTCTCTTCTCACGACTGGTGACTCTGCTCTGGACGCGAGGCGGGCCGGCGTCACGCGCCAGAGTGAACTGCCGGTTGAGGGCGCGTCGTCGGCACGCGCCGGCGACGGCGTCCTCCGTCGGCGGCCCGTCGTCGCCCGCCCCCAGCCGTCGTCCGCAGTCAACGCCAGTCGTCACCAGCCGCCACCGCCAGCCGCCATCAGCCGTCACCAGTCGTCGGCCGTGCGGACAGCTCCGCGCCGATCACATAGGCGCTGACTCACGGGAAGCGCGACGCGCGATCGTCACGGTCAGACAGGCGAACAGTTCGGCAACGTGCAGCAGCGTCACGCAACGTCGCACCAGAGCGGCACCTCGTGACCCGTCCGGCTCCGTGACCAGTCACGGTGACTTTTCCGTTCCGTCGGACCGGCGGTCTGCGGCTGCCTGCGGCATCAGACCGGACTCTCCGTGACGCTGGCTAGCTGCACTCTTTGTCCCTCGGTCATTGCGGTTGTCATGCGGTCGCTGTGACCGCATTACGCGTCACAGCGGCAGATTGTCCGCACGACCCAGCGTCACACGCAGTCAACGGTCACCAGCTTGTAAGGCAGCTAGATGGACGTAGAACAGGCGAATTAAATTCCTCAAAAGTTTCCCTGGTGGAATGTGCTGCGAAAGCTGCTACTAAAACATCATTTGTTCCGTCGGCTAAGCGGACTGAGAGCCCGTTGGAGGAGCTGGCCCTCGGCTCGTCGTTTGACAAAGCACGAAAGGTATCCATAGATATCCTTGATTATTTACACTGCATCAGTCTCTCACTTGCACAACAGCGTCATGAAGGGAATAACTGTATCGGATGGATCAAGTGGTTTTATCGTTCGACCGCCGTCTTCCACAGCGGAAACCCGATAGCTGCCCGACATAGGGTCCATCATTGCCTGTGATGACGTGAGCAGCTCTGTCGGCGCCTCTGTTGAGGAGCTAGTGATGAGTCGGAGCGGTGATGATGACCACTCGAGCCGCCGGCCACCGTGCGGAGTCCTGGACCGTTACGAACGGCGTCTCTCTCTCTGCCGCGCCCTCTGACAGGAAACAGGCTCTAGGCCGTCCGACAGCTGATACTGGCCGCCTGACAGCGCGGAATGCGCTAATGAGGGCCCTGACTGCGGCCAGAGAATCGCTGCCGGCCAGAGAATCGCCGCTGCGCAGAGAATCGCCGCCGGACAGAGAATCACTGCTGGGCAGAGAGTCATCGCCGGGTAGAGAATCGCCGCGGGGCAGAAAATCAACACTGGGCAGAAAATTGATACCGGACAAATAATCACCGCCGGACAGAGAATCGCCGTCGAAAGGAGAATCACCGCTAATCACCGTTGGTCAGAGAATCGTCGCCGGAAGGAAAATCGCCGTCTGAGAGAGAATCACTACCGGACAGAAAATCGCTGCCGGACAGAAAATCAGCGCCGTGCAGAAAATCGTCGCCGGGCAGAATCACCACGGGAGAGAGAATCACCCCCGGACAGAGAAATACCGTCGGAAAGAGAATCACCGCATGACAGAGAACCTCTACTGAACAGAGAATCACCGCGTGACAGAGAAACCCCACTGGATAGAGAATCACCGCCGGACAGAATCACCTTCGGCGATAGAATCGCCCCGGAAAGTCTGATATCGATATTTGGACGTATGCTGACACTGGACAGAGGTTCATGATAGAGGGAAAACGGCCGGAGGGGATAGAGGTCCCATGGCACCCGTTGGCTGGCTGGCTGTCCCATGGCACCCACCATACGCTGGCCGAGCCGGGAACAGAATGGCCATTAACGAAAGTTCTCACGCGATTTTGGTTTCTTAAAGACGATTTTGGTGACCTGCCTAGCAGTTAATCGTCAGTAACGTGCATGACAAGTACCCCTTGCAACAACATCGTCACATTAAGCTAATGGGCAAAAATTGGCAGTCAACACAACCCGTAACGATTTGAGAATCATTAGCCCTATTTCTGAGCAGGCCACGTCAGTCTGGATGTTGCGCAGATCTGCACAGGGTGATGCAACTGACGTGCACCATGACCATCCGCCAGTGTCATGACACGCTAAAAACGCTCTCTTGATGTACCTGCACGACACCCTGTGATTCTGTGTGCAGTCGGCCCCACCTAGCTCACCGCAGCGGCCAGCAAGGACGTGAAGTGACAAGGGCGTCGTCTGGCTTTGATAGGGGCGTATCCGTGCACGAGCGCCCGTCTTCTGTTGCTTTATGGGATGGTAAAGCCACGAATGCCAGCTGACGTCACCTACTCCCAGCTGCCTCCAGGCTTACCGTAAGGAGAGGTCGTCATGGCTGTCCAGTGCGTAGCGTGTGTGGAATTTCTTGTGTAGCGTGTTGCGCACGGCTGTTAGAGACCGGCAGCAGTTTCTCTTAGTGGTCTCTGCTGTGACGAGCTGTAGCGGAGACCAGCACCGTGGAGAGGATCTCGTCAGGACGCCGAGCGCCGTTTATTTTCTGAGCGCTCCGCCGGTCGGCCGTGGTCGGGGACCGCACGAGGATCGGCGGACGGTCACTTTGATCAGGGACGCCGGCCCGACCCGGTTCGAGGCCGCGCTGACCTGGCGGCGTTCTTTCGGCGTCTGGCCGCTGCCGGCAGGCCGTCGGTCCGACCGCCGGCGGCCGCTCCCGATACCCCGCACCTCGGAGGCTGAAGCTGCGGCCCGTACCCGACTCAGCGCTGTACCCTCTGCCGTTCCCGATATCCCGCACCTCAGAGGCTGAAGCTACGGCCCGTACCCGACTCGGTGCCGTACGCTCTGCCAGGTGCGTCCGCCTGTCAACTGTTAGCCACCGCACGAATGTAAGTCTGCGGTTGGCAGGAACGGTGTGAGGATTTCGAGAGGGCTGTCCCAGCCGGACCAGGTCTGACCTCGCTGGCGGGCCGCCCCTCTGTAAGAACCGCGGCACGACAGAGACAGTGTGGTCTCTCACTGCCTCTGTCTCACTGCCGCCAGACCTGGTAACATCTGGGGCCGTTACCAGGTCTCGGCGGTCCCCAGTGCCCCTTCCCCTCCCCCCTCTGCTGGAGCCGCGGCAGGACAGCGGCCGTGTGATCCCTCATTCTCATGGTCCGTCAAGTCGCATCACCAGGTCCCGGTGGGTCCGCTGTTCCCGCACTGTGTGGTCAGCGACCTCCGCCGGCGCATAATGACCACAGGACAATGACTACAGGACAATCGCTGGGGTTTGATGGCCGGCCTAAGTGCGGTCGCCTGGCAGTCGGCTATTCCGTCCTCTAAGGGGTGACGTTCAGCCGCTATTAGCCCGGATTCAGAGCGCTGGACGTCATTGACAGTCCGCTCGGTCCTCGTCTCCACCTTTTTTCCCAGTTTTATTTCCCTCTGCCCTTGTCTCGGTCTTCACCCTGTTTTCGGATGATCTACAGCCCCTCTGCGCCCATCAGTCTCGCCAGCAGCCGCTTTCTGACCGTCCGTCGACGCCGCGCTATCGGCGGCTGCCGAGCCGGCGTCGGTCCGACCGTCTTCCGCGCCGCCCGCGCCGGCCCTGTCGTCGCCTGCATGCCCCAGCTGGGCCAGCTGCTGGCCGGGTCAGCGGCTGGCCCAGATCAGGCTCGGTCGGCCCGCATCTGCGGCCGTTGCTCCGTTCTGGGCCGGCCCCGCGCGGGAGGGTCGGACATGCGGAGGCCTGGTTTCGCCTCCGGTCACAGTCGCCCCCGGTGATAGTGTGGAGGTCGCCGCTGTCAGCGGGGAGGAGAAGCGGGAGAGATCAGCACAGCAGAGCAGCGGGGCAGATGAACAGAACAGAATGGATAAGCGGAAGAGGAAAATAGGACGGCCAAGCGGGAGAGAAAGAGGGGACTGAGGAATGGAGAAGATGAAGTAAGTTTATCGTTATCGTTATGAACTGGACGAACCGGTTTGTTTACGCCTAGTATCTTGTGCACATCTGTGTGTGGTTGTTGAATAACTTGTGAAGTCACGCCTCTTATAGATTATGGAAGTATGGAGGTAAACGGGTCTGTAAGGAAGGAGAGAGACTTCCTGGTGTCGGGGGAAGACTAGTTCGCCATCAGCCGTCAGTGGCGCTGCCAAGGCGATCAGGACGGACGAGATCCCGTCATGGAGAGCTGCCGACACCGTCAACTGGTCGGCCTGCCGGGTTTACGGCCAGCGATGACCTCGCTGTTACGACAGGGGCTGTTCCCCGCTCCCAGCTGCGCGAGTTAATTGGCCTTCTGCGGACGAAGGGTGCTTCTCGGTGTGTTGTTTACACTGAGTACTTAATATTCGAGATAGCACGCGTGTGTTAACCGCGCACGTCTTGCTATACCCCATCAGGCAGCCATTCAGGCGACTCTAATTATACGTGTGGAGCTCCTGTGAATAAACGAGGGGCCAGACAGCGATTGTAACGTGCGCAGAATATGTGCGCGATGGGTGTGGCCTCCTGTCTTGGCCTGCATGCAAGGGCGGGATCCGTCCGGTCGGCTGTCACGAGTGACTGGCGTGACGGTGACGCGCGTCACTGGCCGGCGCCGCCTGACGCTGAGACGGCGTCATGCACCTGTGTGCTGGCGAAGCACGTCATCCTTGAATTACAAAGGTGATGTCGCACAGCGTGTGGCCAAGGCATGTGCCGAGGTTTACAGGCGTTGATCAGAGGGTGACACAGGGGCAAGTACACTCTTTTTCCGACGTTTGTGATGGATTTGTAGTCAGTTCTTCCTTTTAACATCGAATTTGGGGTTTAGAAGATTCTTTGCTTCCTTTCGTTTTTAATCGTTCCTGATGTCGTAATATTCTGGATCCGCTCCTGCGTCGGATGGCTCGCTCGTGCCGTGCGCGGCACATCGACAGGCTCATTCACCATTGTCACCTTCAGTTTTACGATTGTTTTTGGTCCTGGACTGACGACGGAGGAGATGAGCAGGCTTCCGTGGCGGAAGAATGAGTCCGAGACGCCTTGTGCGGCATTTTACAGGCGGTGTGAGGTGTGTTTACATGGATTCTGCTGTCGCAATCTCCCCTGAGACTCGCGCGCTCTGTTCACTAAAAGGAGGCAATTACCATCCATTATGGACGGACTGGCGTATAATTACCGGCCTTCGATCGATTTGCCTTGGATAAGACGAAGCGTCCTCCTGACCAAGTGGGCCGTTACGGCCTTACAGAAAAGAAAAAAACTGTCGAGCACTACTCAAGCCAGAAAGCTAAACACGCGAGTGCTCACTACCCTTGGCGCGTCCTGATGTCTGATATGCCCGTACTCTGACAGTGAAGAAGGGTGTTTGAAGAATCTTGGAGCGGGATGACTCGTACTTTCTCCCTGCGGATTCCGCTTCTCGAGGGGCCAGACCACCGGTGCCGGGACGCCGGCCCCTCGCCGTCCGTCGGCTGCGTCGGCGGCGACGCGGCGCCGGTCGGGACGGCGTGCCGCGGGGCGTCCCGGCCACCGTCGACGTTCCCACGGGACCGTCTGCCGCGGTGGGGCAGCATCGCTCTGCCGGCGTCGGTCTCGGGACGATTCGGCCCGGCTCAGCCGCCGTCAGCCGGTCTCCAGACCACCGCTCTGCTGGCCGCCATCAGCCGGTTTCCAGAACACCGCTCGATCGGCCGCCATCAGCCGGTCTCCAGAACTCCGCTCGACCGGCCGCCGTCAGCCGGTCCCGAAACCACCGCACATCCGGCCGCCGAACGGCGGAAAGGCGGGTCGACGCCGTGACGAATGTGGCCCTAAGTGCGCGCCACGACTGTCGGCCGTTGCGTTTCTTCCGGCGTTACGTGATTTATTAACGCGCCCTGCGGCGTCCGTACCGTCATTTGTAGCTGCTCCGGCACCGGTCACCTCCGCAATCGCTCCAAAAGGAAGGCAAATAAATAAACAGGGGGGACCGACCGGGTGAGGGGTGAAGGTGTGTCTTGGGCCATGTGCTCCTCTTCTCGCCGAGCCGACAGTGTCTGTCTTCTTCCGCCGCCGAACGTGGGAAGTGGGCGTCGAACACCACAAGCCGTGTCTGTTCCGGTCTCGGGAGAGCGGAGCAGTATACCGAGCCTACGACGTCCGTTCATTGAGAGCCCTTTCCTCTGCTCTCTTTGAACGCGGCGTTCCTCAGCTCGCCAGACAAGTTTCCCGGGGACGCCGTGAATGGTGCGCGTGGCTCCCGCGTAGACCATTGCTCGGGGGGGGGGGGGCGACTTAAACCTGATAGATGTCTACCAAATATGGCGACGGCATGTTTTTGTTCGGCCGCCAACGTGCGCAAGAGTGGCACAGTCTTCGGAGTTGCAAATCGGCCCAGGCGGTGGGCCCAATGCGCCATTGTTGTTGGAGCGTTGTCGATGCCAGCGCCTGCCTCCGGTGACGCCTGGCCGGCTGCGACGAGACTTGCGAACAAACGTGTTTGACGTCGAGGCAAACAAGCGATACTGGAGACGCGAACACCTGACGCTGTCGGTAACACTATCCGAGAAAGGCCGAGTTCCTCCGCACCGCGTGTGCGTCACCGTGTGAATGGCAATCGCGTCCTTGTGCGCAAACAGTAGAAGTGTGAAGTTTGCACGAGTGCGCTGCTGCGCACTTAAAATCACAAAAAATGTCCAGTCGGCTCGCTTATATTCCCGGTTACAGAAGAAACAAGCCGAGAAACTTAAGCTTAGGTAATATCAAGTTAAACCTCTGCTAAGGATGCCAATTTTCCATCACGTCATTTTTACCACCATGAGCCTGTAAACATGGGCTTTGTCGCGCAGATAGAGGCCTAACAAAAAGTGGAAACAGGAGGCTGGATGACTTCATCCGTCAGGAAGCGGTGAGCTGCGATGGAGAGCAGCGCTGAGTGCCAGACCGCACGGACGTCAACATGGCCCCGGGGAACACAGCTGTCACCCGAGCCTGCTGTTTACTAGAGAAGGCCGGGAAACAAGCACCGACCGCAGAACAGCGCTCGGCTCCTATCGTCAGCGACGCAAAACCGAACCGTCCGACCGACACCCGCCTGTCGGAAACGGCAGGTCCATGGACGCGAAGAGAGGAAACACCTCCGGCGACCGAGGCTCGTGTCTGGCATCGGAGGGGGACGTGCAACACTCGAAGCGGCTCGGAACGACGGTGTGCCCGACGGCGCCCTGAGAGCCGGGATGGAGGGGCCTTCTCGTGTTGTGTCTCAGTGTAGCCACGACACCCGGCTAGCGTGCACGGCCTGGGAACGGGCCGGCCGTCGGGTGTTACCAGGAACATCTCGTGTGACCTTAGAGGGTCTGAACCTGGCCCATGTATCGAATGTTGACGGAGACAGGTACACTCGTCGGACTGTCGCCCGACAGTCTGAACCGGACAGTGACAGACTGTGAGTGTCGTCACGTCAGGCAGGGACAGGTAACTGTACCCCATTCTCTACCGCGGCGCTCGGACGTGAAGCGCTGGTGCGCTGGTCTGGGCCTCGGACCGGCTGGCCTCCGCCGCACTGGGAGACGGCGCCGTGACTGGCGGCGGGCCGTGCTGTGACTGGACGGACGGCGGTGGGTCGTGACCTCACGGCCTGCTCCCGGCCGGCCTGAGTCACCGATGACACGCTGTTTAGCGCTTCATTCGGTGCCCGGAGGCGTGACTCACCGCCGGGCGTGCGTCGGATGACGGGCGGGCCGGGACGTTTCCCCCGGCTGGCCGTGAAGGAAAGGCGACAAATCTCTCCGCGTCTCAGAGTTTGGCGGATAGATCCCGTGCAGGAAAACTGAGTAACGATCGGCAAGCTTTGCAGTGTATAGCCTGTTTTGATGCTGCTACATGCATTGAAAGGGTCATCAGGTATAGAAGAAGTCCTAGAACTTTTGAAGAACTTAAGGAAACATGTCTTGTCTGTGCAGATATGATAATTTGATCACAGCCGCTCTGAAGTAACAAGAAACTACGTCCTTTCTTAAACAATTTCAAGGAAACGCCAATGGAGATCGAGGTCAATGTGCGAGGTTTTTTCAGTTTCAAGGAGATTTATTTCCGAATCGCACAACACAAACGACAAACATTCAGCTGGCGCCAGTCTTTCAGAGGGCAGAGCGATGGGAAGAGAGAGAGAGAGAGATGTAGTTCCGTTTGTCCGACAGACGCACTCGCCTCGTGCCAGTATCGGCGACGATGCAGTGCATGCACCGGCTGCACCGGCCCAGCCGGCGAGCCCATGATGTCGGTCACAGCGGCTGCTCGGCTGCTCCCGGGTATTCATAAGCAGGCTGCAGACCAACCCCCCCCCCCGATCTCTTCCATCCCTCGCCGCGTCCCACAGACCATCTGGACGGTGGTTTGTCGGACCGGACTGGGCAGGTCTCCAGGCAGACCCCACTCGCCTGTGAAAATCGCTCCATTCCGACTAGCGGTGAGCTGACAACCCACGACCACCTGTCGGCAGGTACATCCTGATCGGACACAACCACCTCTACAACAAGATCTACCGATTCCCGTGCATCGTCGCCATGGTGACGGCCGTCTGGATCTTCAGGTGAGGCGGCCGCCCGCCGTGCCGAGCCTTGCAAGTCATCGCAGCAGGCGTGCATGCCGTGCGCCTGCGCGCGGGGAGCTGTGATGAAATGGTACGTTTGCTGCGAGGGTGTACTCGATCATTTTTTCGAATCACTGCAAGGAACGCCGGGACGTAGTGGCGCAGCTGCACGAGTAACGTGCCCCCTACCGCGCCCACTGCCGCGGCCGCCAAAGCTGCCGGGTGAGACAGTACGTCAACACATCAGCATTTAGCCATAGAAACCGCAGATAAATTGTTCGGCTGTTAATCGCATCGGAAATTCCGCGATCGTTTGATATTTAACTGACAGAGATAGGCAAATGCTTATGATTTTCAGCGTGGCATTGTATAAATACAGCAACTGTCATTTACATACATTGTTGAAACTCAAACATTTTTGCGTTCTTGAAACTCCGCATTTGCAGCTCACTCGGAACCCCTGAGTGGTTCCAGTTGCGAGACCCTTGAAAACATAATGAAGCAATTCGTGCTGGTATAAATTGACCCAGATTCGTCTGTGTATTAATACACCTGACCTTCCGGCCTTGCAAAGTTGTTGGTTATCTGTGTCAACATTTAGTCTAGGTAAACGAACGAGTTTATCACAGCTGAGTAACACCGCGGCTTTCCAGTAAGGTCGCTCGGAGGAAGCGCAGTGTGATCCACTCTTCAGGATGCGACCGGGACCGACGACTCGACCCCTGACCAGATGGCGTTCGATTCCTTTTCCGCCGGATTTCGCGGCTGTGCGAGGACGTCCCCAAATTACCGAGCTCGCCGAAACGAAATTCGCGCGGCATTCCGCGCTGGCAGCGCCCGGCTGACTAATTACCCGCGGTAGTCTGCGGCGAATTCCGCGCAGCGGCCGCACCGAAACAGGCTCAGGAATGTCTGGTGTTCGGAGCGGCACGGCCGGACTGCGGAGACAACTCGACGCGACAGCTGAGCGCATGTGACAGCCGAGCGCATGTGCGGCCGCATAGATGAGCGCTTTGGCGGCAGAACATCGAGGTTTAAGAGGGGGAAGAGGTTCTTTCCTGTCAACGCCACAGAATTAACGCGAAATTTTAGTGTTTCGGGGGGAAGGGGACAGTAGCGTAGCCAGGATTTCCGTAAGGGGGAAGAGGGGTCAAGGTTAAAAGAGAAAAGGCTAACGATGCTCCTAACACTTCTGGGGAACATGTGGATATTGTCCCCACCAATAAGCATACCTTGAGATTTGGGAAACAAAATGTGCAACGCTTTTCACTATCATCATTTGTTAAACGCTTGTCTTTTACACAAATCATTTTTCGTAATAGCCATTTTTTAGACCTCTGACCATGAAGGGGGGTCCTTCATGGTCAATCAATCCTTTTGACCCCTTTGGCAGCGATAGTGGGATGGCGTTGGGGGGGGACGCAAGGCCCCAACGTCTTACCAAGTGGTTTCACCGTCCCTGGATGAACGCATCACGGATGCGGCAGAGGCGAAGCTCGATGGTTGCAAGCCTTCTCAACCAGAGCATGATTCTGCGCACCTTAGATTCATGCTGAATAGTGTGCTGAGTAGTGTGAGTAGTGGCCATAAACAAGCTAGTTTCATCGGAACGTTATCCTTATAAATGACAAGCACACCTTGAAAGACGATGTCCGATTCGGTTGGCCCGTCGCAGTCATGAATATGGCGTGATAGGCTGTCCTGTGAAACCCATGGCCAGGCTGGGAGGGATGGCTAGAATGAGATCAGATATGTCCCGGGTTTTTGCACGCTAATGACCGCGTTCAGAGAAGAACGTCAGGCACGTGGAGATCGAGAGATGCCCTTACTCTCCACACCACCTGATTCCAAGATGATCTTTCGGGCCCTGTCGGTCCGCTGACTTTTTTGGGGGGCCCCATCACACATCGCGCCGCACTCTGATATCTAAGACGATGTATCGTGTCGGCAGCTTCGCCATGATGTTGCCGCCCCTGCTGGAGGTCTGGGGCCGGCTGGGTCTGAACGAGCGCACCTTCTCCTGCACGATCCTGAAGAAGGACGGCAAGTCGCCGAAGAAGATGCTGTTCGCAGTCGGCGTGCTCGTGCCTTGTGTGATCATCATCACCTGCTACGGCCTCATCTTCGTCAAGGTCCGCCGCAGTCGGCAGACAATGAGCAGACACAGGTACGTGCGTAATTCTGGAAGAGAGAGAGAGGGAGGGAGTCAGGGAGAGGTTAAATATTGAGCTGGGTCTAGCTGTTCAGAGGTTTGAATCACCTGCTTCGGGGAGACGACTGTGAGTTCAGAACGTAAGCGTGTCCACGAGCCTCGACCGAACGCCTGCGGCTCCTGCGCGAAACGGCGTGTTTACACGGCGAGAATCTTTTCGCCAGATTGACTGAGCTGGCGAATTCGGACAGAGAGCCACTGTCAGTGTTTGAGCGTTTCTCAAACACTGCGCCGTGTCGTCGCAGAGCGGCGATAAACTGTTGCGTCAGGCCGGTGGCTCGCGGCCCCGTGGCGTCCGTAGCTCACTGTCCCGGCGCCCGTGGCTGCGGTGGCGGCGCCGGCGCCGGAGATGCGGCGCCTCTCGCGCCATTTTGACGCGCCACCAGTTCCCAGCTCGGTGCTGGACGGCTCGGGCATGCTGTCTGGATCCTGTCGACTGCTACGTAAACTAGGCGTAAACAGCGACGCCGGCCTCTGACAGGGGGAGGGGGTGGCATGAGATGTCGTTGGCCCGGACTTTAGTGACGACGTCCGAAGGAAGCCCGGGAGCTGGTCGGATTCGGACTCACTGAAAGACGAACGACCGAACGATCCACATCATCCACGGATTAGCGCTGATCGCCGTACAACAGGCTATCGGTCATGGAACGACGGTTCTGCCATGTGCTGCCATCTGGAGATGTGCTGTGTCACTAATAGTTATTGTTTTCAGCATGCACGGGGCGCGGCAGGCGTTGAATGCTTCAGGGCAGAGCGAGCAGCAGAAACAGAATGCCAGGAAGGAGGACATGCGACTGACGAAGATGATGCTCATCATCTTCATCGCCTTTTTGGCCTGCTTCTTCCCCCTGATGCTGGTCAACGTTTTCGATGATGACGAGGTAAGCGTAAGTTAGCGGATGGCAGGGACGGATCTAGCGGCTCCGTTTGAGAGGGGGGGGGGCAAACCATAGTTATCTGGGTATGGATGGTAGGCCAACGAATCAACGGCCGGTGAGAGGGGAGGATTGAGGACGCTGGCCGTGGGTTGAGTTCGGAGTGTTCATACATTTTAAAATGTAGTCGTGCAGTAATAGTCAGTCAGTCTTTTGGGGGGCCAAATGGTTATCTGGCCCCCTAATAGCGATTGGGGTGGGGGGCATGGCCGAGATGGCTCCCTGGATCCACCAGAGTCGGATGATGAAAGTTTGTCCGAAATGCTATTGGAAATTGGCGTGGTAGGACCACCATTCGATGACAGTTTTGATTTTGGAGTAAAAATTTTGGTGTTGCAGAGAGATTTACTAACCTTAACGATCGGTTGATTTTGCGAATGGTTTCTCTAGGATCGACAACCTCAAATGTTATAGAAACGGGCGAAAATAGGAGCGACGTGTTTGGTGTTTCTGAGCAGTTACATCAAACATATCGCTATTGATGGCAGCATAGCATTGTTCTATCATTGACTAATGCCGACCGAATAAAATGGAAAGCGGCTGCCAAAAAGGTTGCTGGCTTTTCCAAATGGATCTAAGCTCACTAGACTATTTTACCTGTTGAGTCCAATAAACATTATCAGTGAGTCGCGTGTCGTGTAGGTATAGCGTTAGTCAACGCGTTCTGACTGCGAAGCAACATACAATCACCTAGCTATCCATTACGAAATTTTTCCATCATTGCAGGCTTCTTTTCTTTGCCCTCCTATCGTGCAGTGTTAAAAAAAAAATCGAGAACGTTTTCTCCCGCGGGCTTCATGGTCATTGAAGATGATACGTTACTTTGCCTTGTGAGGGGAATTTTGGTTAAAATATAACCTGAATAAAACATAACCTTAGTAAGGCGCCCTGTTTCTTCTGGATCTCTGTAGCAAATAACAACTATCGAATACAGAGTTGTTGTTCTTTCGTGTTGAAGAACACCAGAAAATATGTGGTCCAGGAACATTTTATGCCCCGAAAGTTTAATCTTATGCCTACATCAAAAAGATACATTCTTGCCTTATTTATTACCTAATTCTGCAAACAAATGACTCTGTCTCCATTCAGTCCGTCCGCAACATTTTGCACTCCAAAACAAAAATTATACTCCAACACCAAAAACAAAAACCAAATTACCAACTCTGATCAAGTGTTGGATGCGCTCTGTCACCTCGTTGACTGCACCATCGCTCTGACATGTCTGAGGACCTGCGTGCTTCAGGTGCGGTATCCGTCGCTGCACGTGGTGGCGTCCGTGCTGGCCTGGATGTCGGCCGTCATCAACCCCTTCATCTACGCCTTCTCGAACCGCCAGTACCGGACAGCCTACCGACGCCTGCTGTGCGGCGCCCAGCGGCCGCACAGCACGCACAGCGCCGCCTCGCGCTCGGCCAGCAGTCGCACCTTCATCACGGACGTCTTCCAGTACAACGTCGTCTCGGGCCGGATCGTACACAAAAACCAGAAGCGGGGCGACCGGTAATGGCGCTGCCGGCAGCGCCGCCGTCTTGTCCGGAGCATGAGCCGCCTGCGCCCGGCTGGTACAAACTGCCGCGGGCCGGCCCGCGGGCCGCGGCGCCAGACTGTGATAGGCGCGCGCGCGGCCGGCCCTGCCTGGCCTCGGGGGCCGACTGACGGAGAGGGCTGACGGGGACCCTTCGAGACGGAGGGATGCTGAGCGTTAGGAGCGTGCCTGTTGTCGGTGGTTTCGGCTCCACTGGGGCTCTCTTGGAACCAGCAGACGCGTCATTCAGAGAAGGTTCAGAGTGATTTACATGGTGGTATTGAAAGGGAGCATTGCTGTACCGCTGGCAGTTGCTGAAACGCACTCTCCGCCGGCAATTCGGCTAGCTCTTTGTTGCGATTTAGATGTACGCATTTCGCAAACTGATAGTTTGTCCAACGCCACAGTTTTATTCTTTGTAAGCATAGATTTTTGACGGGGCTAATGATCTGATGTCGTGCTGGTAATGTGTGTGTCGGTTGCCTGACCCACGCGCGACATCCGATTTGTGTAAATGTGGTGTCGGAGCGTGTAGAAATAGGGTGAAGTGCCGTCGCCCGTCGCGACTACTGCGCCACCTATAGTCAGGTACGTGAATGTCAATGCTAACGCTTGACTAGCTTGCGGGATTTGAATCCGTTGTGTCACGTCGAGTCCCTACAGCCTTCACTTGGAATAGAGAACATAGGCTATGTGGACCGAGGGCAATGTACAGCAGTTCTATAGAGATCCGTGTTTTGCTACTTACATGTTTTTATGGCTGGCATTGAGCATTTAATTCGTGGTATTCTTACTGCTTGCCGAAGGCTAAGTCTTACTCCACTTACTTTTTTGTTGGACATGTTTACTAGGATACGGGTTTTTCGTCACCAGGCACAGAAATCATTGTTCCATGTTAATAAACTTAGTGTGATTTACAGAAAGCTTTCCTGGTGCTTCCATCCCGTGTCTGAGCATGTTGTACAATTGCGGCGAAATTGGACTGTCATCGTCGGAATGTAAAATAATATTTTCATCATTTTGCTCATTTCCTACAATTTGTGCCCGATATGGACACTCTGTATTCTTTTTTTGACCCAAAGTGTTCTTATGTCGGTAAGCATCTCATTGGTATGACCGATTTCGATGTGTATTTACTTTGATGAAAAATATATGTATATGGTTTCATGCTTCATATGCTAGCGATATCTGTTCAGTTCTCAAGACACCTAGCTCTCTGAGATTCATCCTGCCTGCCTGCAGCACAAGTGTGAATGGACACTCAATATACGCTTATTGAGCATACTAATCAATCCATCAACAGCTGAAGCGCTCCAGGCGATCAACCTTCGGGTCTTCCGGTGGATCTTTGGATCGTTATCGAAAGTGACGTCACATCTAACTGTCTTCTCACTTCTCCGTCTACAGTTTTGTCATATAGAACTAGTACGACGTTGAGGAAACCTCCTGCTATCGCTCTCGCTCTTGCTCTTCTTGGGGGCGTTCCAGGAGAAATCGACCAGCCACCTACGAAAATTAGCATACCATAGTCTTAAATTTTGATGACATTTGGTCCAGTGGGTAGTCTGTAGCTGAGATTTAATTCCTTTCGCTTCTTAGCTCGGTCGGACAAGCGGTTTGTGTGCTAGAGCAATTTTTGACATTTTGGGATCTGATTATTTTTGGTCAAACTCTTGGTGAAATAATGTGTATTATTTCAGTAACCAATTAACATATTTCCAAAAAATGGATAACGTTGTGATGAGAACGAAAAGCTACACCTTTTTGCTATTTGCATTTTCCAAAATATCTGCTCTTTATTTGACCTTGATATCTAATTTCAAGGTCAAATTTTACAGGTGTGGCCAGTGATTCCGACTGGAACCTTTCATAGGTAAAATTTCATCTAAAGGATTCTCATTTGCTTTAAATGAGGAAAAGTTCACCATTTCAATTTGTTAATGTTACAAATAGCACTTCAAATTCGTGATGCATTCATCGAAAACGTTCTAGTCGGGAAATTCCGACTTGGATCGGCAAAAATAGTATGAAAGATCGGGTAAAGCAGTTCTGAACACCCCAGGTCATTGTTTTCTATCATGTATATGCTACTAATTCTGCAATCTCGTTATATTTATCGTCATCTGGCGCCCGCTGCGAAGATGTAGTTATATTTTTTCCACGGTAGATGGCCGTGCCGCATGGCCTCAGCCCACGTCACACGCCACATGCGTGGTGGGGGCGGTAAAGCGTTAAAGCTCAGTTTAAACGAGCGATAATCCGTCGCGGGCTCGACCGACCCGGACTCGACGGACAAACGGAATGACGCCACCAAGATTTCGATGACGTGGCACCTCGACGGACTTGACCGGAAATGCAGCCAGCTAACAGCGCTCAGCTTATCATACCCGCAGTTTCGTGTGTTGACTTCTGCTTTGAGGTATGAGATTTGTGAAGACTGTCGACTGGGCCGGTTGGGAAGATTCTGTACTCCTTTTAACCCGCCCCGTACCAGTCGTCAGATCTGCCTTTCCCATACCGGGCGATGTCTGATCACCAGTCCCCTTCCACCTCGCGAACCGTAACAAAAGGAAAAAACGCCGCAAAAGTAGAGCTCACATCATTGAAAACAAATCAGTTCAATTAAAAAATCTTATTGTCATTCGCAAATAAAAGTCTGTGCTTTTACAACGCGCTCTTCCGCACGTGCCATGCACTACCAGGCAAAGCCTGCCTGCTGTCTCACCCTGTCAGCCCAGCCGTACTAGCAGGAGAAGAGACAAACAGCATACTGCCTTCTTTGTTCCACAAAGCAGTCATCAACATAATTTGCAAGAAGACACGACGGCGCTGTATCTGGCACATATCATTTGCGATTGGCGGGGTGTGGAGCACACACCACCACCCTCTAATTTGTATATTTACGAGCCAAAATATGCCAAAATATTTCCTAACCAACCTTTCTAGGCTTAACTCTATTCCCGGCAGGGCGGCTGAATCCGCCACCCTCAGGTTTTTTGCTTGACATTTGCAAGCTTTTTGACGCAGCTTCGCGGAACTTGGTGACTTTTCCTAGCTATTCTTTCTGCGTACTGTGACAAAATCTCGAAATTCTGTTCTGCTCATGGGCGGTGCCAGGCGACGTTTTTGGGAGGCATCTCAGACTAATTTTGGCTCTGTCGAGGATAAAAGGAAAATGACTGCCAAAAATAGCGTTTTTAACATAAAACTTAAAACATTATATGGATGTATAGCTAAATAGTTGGGCAACGTGCGAATACAATTTTGCTGATCTGAGGGCACTTTACAAGGTCAGGCCAAGGTCAAAGGCCAAAATTTGGTTTTATAGTAATAACTTCGGCGGTATTCCTTGAAATGCCAAACCCAGAATATATATGACGGAGAATGGTGCTCTCTACTTATGTATCAATTTTCAGCTTGATATCAGGTCGGGTCACGGTGCAATGACCTAAAATATGAGTACGCGTGCCCTGTACCACAATAGCCATAAAATGGCTTTTTGAAAAAAGTGAATTTAAATGATTGAAAACGTTTACAGACAATATTAAATGCACACGAGATCATTCCAAGTGACTCCAAGGTCAATGGAGGTCACTTAAGGTCAAAGGTCAAGAAGTGATCTGAAGAACAAGTGACTATGACAATTCTCCTTTTTTATGTCCCTGGCACCGCCTGTGCTAACATTATACAAGCGTTGTAATACTATCCGTGCTTTTTTAGCATAACATGACTAGCGAAAGCCAAAAAAGTGTTTTTGCGTTTTTTGTTCACTCATTTGTTAAAAACTAATTTTCCTATTTTGGAAATTCTGTGAACGTCTATGAATTCTCCCCAAATTTCAAATGTATGGACCAATGGTAAAAGTCCCATCCATAATCTCTCGATTCATGCCAATTTCATCAAAATCGGTCCATAAACAACGGAGTTATAAGAAGTCCAAAAATATCCCCAATTTTAACTTTTTTGCCCCCATATCCGCCCTTTTCAAAATTTTGAAATCTTCTTTCAATAAAAATGTAGTTTACATTATGGGAAAAGGATTGCCTTTGTTGCGATGAAATCAGACCAGTAGTTCCCGAGATCTCAGGGGGGCCGAATCTCCCTCCGCCGGGAATCGGCCATACCGTCTAGCCCTCCGGGAATAGGGTTAAACATCTCCTTGAATCGAAATAATCTTCTTTGACTTCAAGTGACTGACCCTTTAGAGTGCGATAAGTGATACAAATCAGGACTATTTGGGGTAAAAAGGCAATTCATGTCGTAAAATTAAAAAAACATGTTTTCCCAAAAATGCTTGCAGTTAACTCGGAAGCGAGACGATTTCTTCTTCACTTATGCTCATTATGCTGTACTATAGCTCTCTATTCCTCAAATGCAATTTTTAAAGAAAAAGAAAATACTGAAAACAGACTTTGTCAAGATTGGCCAGACCTTTTGCTTGACCTCGGGTTACTGGCCTAACCTTTTTGAGGACTTCCAAGATAAACGTTTTAAGGCCATTGGCAATTCCGAATCCTTTAACTAGATCTAGGTCATTGATCTGACCCGACCTGAAATCAATCTTTGTCCAAAATGTGCACAATAGATGTGAAAAGGTACTGAAAACTTGGCAGCACCAGGCGCTGCCGTTTTCTTGCTATTCTAAAAACCTAAAGGACATGTCCAAACACATTAGCAGCGTCAAAGACGCCGTTCTCGACCGCCGGGAAGACGATGGAAAATTGACCTGCCTGGTAAGAGAGCTAAGAAACGACCACGGCCACTTCAGGTATTTCCGCATGCAGTGGAAAGCATTTCATACCACACTGAGTCAGAAGTTGCTCACAGCTTAATCTGTGTTGCCCACAGTATTTTGAAACAAATGGCCGCCGCCAAACACCATCAACATATTAGTCCATGACGAATATTTCATTGATGATATGGCGACGAGCATATCAACTACTCTCATAGTACTTCCTTGTCCATTTTGGCGCCAAAGGCGATTGGACTCGCCACACCGCCTGCTCTCTGCCCAGTCTGCAACGGAGTCGACTGAAAACTTGGATTTTTTTCAAGTTTGCGGTCGATTCCGTCAGAAACGCCATTGAGTGTTCCTTGTACCTGTAATTCTATTTAATGTTTGCTCATAACAGCATCACGTGATAAACTAAAGCGCATGCCATAAACCATTCGTAGGTACAATATATATGTCATTTCCCGCCGGTAACGGACGAGGAAATACCCACCGAGGATATTTTCAGCCAATATGCCATAAATTATACGTGTGTGCATACTGTTAATTATGAAGGTGGGGGACTTTTCTCGATTTGAAGCAAAGGAAAACTCTTTGGAGAATATTTTACTTATTCAGAATTTTAGCCGGAATCACTGGCCACAAACCCCTAAAATTTGACCTTGAAAATAAGCTGAAGGTCAAGTAAAAGCCGGAAGAAATTTTAGAAAATGTGAATAGGAGAACATAGCAGCACTCTGTCCTTATCACAGCAATATCCAGTTTTCGAAAATGTGATCATTGGTTACTGAAATAATGTACATTATCTCACCAAGGGTTTGAAATTAAAAAAATTCAGATTGCTCCAGCGCAGAAACCGCTCCTCAGACGGAGCTGAGAAATAGAAATCTGACATCCCGCCACAGATTACTTCCGGACAAAATGTTACTACAATTTGGGACTGAGGTGTGTTACCCCTGTTTGATCTCACGTGGAATGCCCCTTTGCGACATTTTTGATAAGCCGTCCCGTACTTCCGGCGTTCACTAGAGTTTCCCTTTGTACGGTCGTATTTTCAGGCGACCAACTTGTTAAGGCCAGGCGGCGGACACCGCGGCACGTTCACCCCGGCGTCCATCACCGCCAGCAGCGTTGCTGCCAACGCCAGGGGCTGATGTGGACCGCCAGTCGATGGTCAGGACCAGCTGTCGCAAGGCGGGGTGGGGCGGGGCGGAGTGTTATGGTCACCGAGCGAATAGTACGCCCCGGCCTAAGGTCGCGCCTCTCTCTCTCTCTCTCTCTCTCTCTCTCTCTCTCTCTCTCTCTCAGAAGCTTGCTGTCGCGGCAGCGAACATTGGGCATTTTTGGAGAGGCATTGTCGGGCGGCGAGACAGCGGCGGACGGCGCCGCTGCTGCTTTGCCGACAGCCCTGCACAAGCATTGCTTTTCGTTGTTAATGAAGCAAGGAGCACACCACGAACGGAATGAGATGTCCCCCCCCATACCACTGGCGGATCCAGGAGGTGCCATCGGGGCCATGCCCCCTTCCTTTGGCTGGAAAAAGCGGAACCAACATGTCTTTTAGTTCTCCTTTCCAGATGCAAATTGCACTTGTTTTGTTTTTGGGAGAAGTTTGTTTATACGCATCTTAGTTTCCGAAAATGGAGAAACAAAGTGGCCGCAATCCGAGGGGAAATTAACACTTTGAGGTAGGTTTAGTTATACGCATGACAATGCGCCTCACCCCTTTAACACATGGTCTAGATCCGCCAGTGGGTACCCTTGAAGTAAACCAGAATCCTGGTCCATAGGAAAGGAAGGCCATTCACTGAGATAAAGAGCAATGTCTCGTTTCTTAGAAAACCTCTTTCTGGGTATTTTTAAAATATCTTAATGGGCATCCTCTTGTTAATAGTGTTTATTTCCTACAGCACTTCGTCCAGAAAAGGCGACACATGGTTCAGAGCCACACGGCAAATCAGGCAATTTTTACTTTCCGTAAGAAAGAATTCGTCCTCGAAAATATGGTACTAATGCACGCGTAGCTCCGCGATAACAGCACGTTTGTCATTCCCGTTAGCCTCGAAATGGCGGTATCAATACGCCTTTCAAACGGCCGGCAGAGACGTCATACAGTCTGCAGACTCCCCTAACCACGCGCAATAGACTAATCGGCCTGTCAATCGGCCTGCTGTAGACCACTGTGACCACGTGCCGTGCGCACGTGCAGACGATTACAGTGGGTCGTCGGGCGGCGTTCACGCTGCCTTGGTTCTGGACGGACGTGCCTGGGATCAGCGTCAACGGCCGCTCCAGAAAGCAGACCGCGCAACTCCGCTCCGGAACAGGGCCAGAAGGGGTCCGGTCCGACGCCCCGCAGTCAGCCGCTCTGTGTGTCAACACAGGCGGCGGGCCCGATCACCGCCGTCGCCGTCACCGACGTCCGTCACCGTTACCCGTCACCTGTCAATCGGCATCAATATTAGTCACTGTCACCGCCGCCGCCACCAGTCGTCGTCAGTCGCCATCACCGTCACCGTCAACATAACAGCCACCATCACCATCACCACCAGCCGTCACCGCCACCGTCACCCGTCGCCGCCAGCCGTCAACGTTACCGTCATCACCATCGCCCGTCACCCTCACCCCATTGTCATCGCCATCTCATCCTGACCGTCGCCGACACTGTCATCGTAACTGTCTCCCGTCGCCGTTTTTGTCACCGTTACCGTCTACCGACTATTGATCATTCTCAGTTTCACCGTGCGGAAGACAGTAAAGGCTCCACGCACGGTCCACCCGCTTGACGTCGACCGGGTGAAATGAACACGAACGTGAGGAAGTGGACTGGACATTGACAGACGCTGGGAATCCTTACCGTGCCGCGCAGCCCAACGCCACGGCCACCGCTTTATGGCGGTGGCCGTGTCGCGGAGGACTGATGATGACAGGCAGGGCTGAATCGGTCCCGACAGGACATTTCTCTCTGCAGCTCCGGAACGACACAAAGCAGCTGCATGAAACTTTTGCAGCAAAGCAGCTACACCATTTCACCCATGTTGAGGCGAATCGAAGTCTTGGATCGTATGACGTCACTGGGATATGAAGTAGTTTATAAATGCATGTTTTATGTCGTTCTTCAAACAAACAAACACATTTCTCGTTCATCAAGATGTCAAAGTTTGTATCTCATGTGACCAGAGACGCTCTTGACGGTCTCATAAGCCCCACGGCTCATGAGACCGATCAGATCGAGACCGAGACAGATCGACCGAGGCCCAGCACCCTCATCCCCCAGATTCAATTAGAATCTTGTGCATAAGGTGCCACTTTCAGCTCCATCCTACCTGGAGTTTTTTAGTTATGGCCTCGGGTATACAAATAATGCATTAGATCTTGATATATCGATATGCATACACACACACACATATATATATATATATATATATATATATATATATATATATATATATAATCAGCCAACTGGCAGCCAGGCCGACCCGCCGTTTTGCGGGTCAGCCCGCAAAACGACGCCTTGGGGAAGGAATCTCTATTTTGTTGCCGTCTTAATTTTGTTTCAGGCTGTGCATCGTTGGGATGGTATAAGGAATGTGCAGCTTGATAATGTGTCTCATTCTTCATAGGTTTATTGCTTGTGTTTGACTGGCCAGGTGAACTCGAGACCATTATGCTCGGAAATATCGCCGCTTATTGTGGTCCTTTCAGACTAATGCTCGCTTCTTTGCAAGTCGTTTCTGTGAGTCAATATTTGGCCATAATATGAATTCATTGCAAGGCATTTCTAATAGTTCAGCATCCATGACATCTGCCAAGGGTCGATGCAGGTGACAACATAAGGGGGACAATGCAACGGCATGTGTAAGTGGTTTCTTCTTGCTGAAAACGAGGTCTGGTTTGATACGTAAGCATTTTTACATGCCATGGCATTGATGCATGGAACACATGTTGTATAGGGAGCATAAAAAAGGGTCAAGGGCAGAGCCAGGCGCAGAAATTTGGGAATCTTAGGCCGTGGTCCACTTGTACCAATGGCTTGCATCACTGGTTTCAACTTACCAGTTTTCTTTCCTCTCCTTTTCTTAAATCCGCGCCTGTCAATTCATATATAAGTATATTTCGCGCATGCTTTTTAATAACCGTCATTACGAAGTTGAAGACAGTAATGTAAACCATTGCTACAAGTGCATCAAAGTCAGTTACAATTACAAGGCGATGTCAAATACAATTTATTTTATTAGGCTCGCAGTGATGCAAGGAATGCTTTCCATGTTTTTGTTTTCATTATTTTTCTGTAAATCTGACCTCTTGGCCCTGTGATTCTGGGTCATTCGAGACCAGTAAACAATTTAACTTTTCCATTTCAGAATGAGCCCTGGTGAATCGCCTTTAACCTGCCAACGTTTGGGAGAAGGAGCTTTTCTACAAACATTTCTAATCATGTTTGCATTTTACATTGGTCAGCTCGTAAAACGAAACCATTGGAAAAAAGTCTATTTTAGCGCAGTGTTACTTTCGTTTCAGACCGTGTAGCGCTTGGGTGGTATAAGGAATGTACATCTTGGTATTATGTCTCACCCTTCATAGGTTTATTGATTACATTCGACGACCCAGGTAAACTCGAGACGATTATGCTTGGAAATATTGGCACTCATTGAGGTCTTTTCAGACAAATGGGCGTGCCGTTACATATCGCCGCTGTACACCAATATTTGATAATAATATCACTTGAATACATTTTGTTACCACAGTTCAGCATCTACGTCATCTATAAAACATCTGGAGACTGCCAAAGGCGGTTACAGGTGACATCATAAGGGAGGGGGGGGTAATGCAACACCATGTATGAGTGGGTTCTTCGTGCTTGAAACGAGATCTGGCTCGATCCATACACGTTTTTACATGGTAACATTGACGTATAGGACACTTTGTGGATGGGAGCATAAATAACGATCAAGGGAGGAGCCTGGTACAGGAATTCGGGAAGCTTAGACTTCAGTCCTCTTGAAGCAATGGTTTACATCATTGTTTACATCACCGTTTTCAACCTACTGATGACATTTACTAAGAAGCATGCGCAAAATATAATTAAACATGAACTGACAGAGTTGGATTCAAGGAAAGGTGAGGAGAGAAAACTAGTAGTTAAAACCAGTGATGTACTAAAGTTGATACCAATGAAGTACGTCACTTTGGTACCAGTGGATAACGGTCTAAGATTCCCAAATTTCTGAGCCTGGCTCAGTCCTTGACCCATTTGTTCATGCTGCTTCTACAAAATGTGTTCTACACGTCAATGTTATGCTGTGTAAAATCGTTCATGCATCGAGCCAGACCTTGTTACCAGCAAGAAGAACCCACTTACACATGGCGTTACATTATCTGGCCTTATGATGTCACCTGTATCCGTCTTTGGCAGTCTCCAGATGTTTTGTAGATGACGTGGATGCTGAATTGTGGTAGCATAATGCATTGAAATGATACTATTGTCAAATATTAACGTACAGCGCCGACATGTAAAGGAGCAACCATTTGTCTCAAAAAAACTTTAATGTGCGCCAATATTTCCAAGCATAATCGTCTCGAGCTTACCTGGACTGTCGAATGTAAGCAATAAACCTATGAAGGGTGAGACATAAGATGTACATTCCTTATACCACCCAAGCGCTACACGGTCTGGAACGTAAGTAACATTGCCCAAAACAGATTCTTTTCCAATGGCGTCGTTTTGCGAGCTGACCAATGTAAAAATGCAAATGTAATTAGAAATATTTGCAGAAAAGCTCCGCCTCCCATACTTTGACAGGTTAAAGACAATTCACCAGGGCTTTCTTTGAAATAAAAAAAAATAAACTGGTAACTGCCCTCGTGTGACCGAGGAACACAGGGCCAAGGTGTCAGATTTAGAAAGAAGACATTAAAAACATGGAAAAAAATTCCTTACACCATTGCGAGTCTAATGAAACCAACTGTGTTTATATTTATATTGAAATATATTTCCTGTACTTTTATAAAAGACAGAAGCCGTGAAAGATAACCATTTGTCTTGACTTCTCAAAAGTGTCCGACGTCACAAACAAAAATCCGTAGGTTGGATCTAACTGAAAATCGCCAAGATCGATTCAGAGCACCAGATAACTCTACAGACAAATTTGGATCAAAATCGGGAAGAGGTGAATGTGCTAATTCAGTGGTCGATACATCGTGGAATGCCTTATCCATCAAAATGCATCGGTCTCCAATGGTCTGGGTGAGGGTGTTTCCAGCAGGTAATTATCCTGGCGGATGCACGTAGTTCCGAGGTAAACTCATAAATAACCTGCTAGGTAGAGCAAAAGCAAATGCTGCATGTGTGCATCATGGCGCGCGAAGCATGCCGGTTTTGCTTCTCCGCAAGGCTGCCAATATTTGCGACGAACATGTTTACTTTGGTGCGTTAACTCCCATTTCTTGGAAGGCTATTCCGTAGTTACGTGTTTGTCAGAGTCCTAGCGGTAATGACGTTCGCAGCCTTTTGCGTCGCCGAACGCCGGACGGAGCCGGGTGAAAGTCGGAAGAAAAAATAATTGCGAGCCAGTGAATATCTGTGATGTAAGGTAAATGTAGGAATGAACAGCCTTAGTTATCTGGAGTTAGTTACAAAAGAACAAAACAGTAATTTATCTTTCGTATGCATTGCTATGGCTTCAAATGGCGCAATAAAGTCGACAAAGATTTTTAGCGCTTTTGGCTCATCAGGCCTTGCGTTCTAGCTTGAAGCAGTTCAGCGTTATGCGGACGTTTTCTTTAAGGAATCTAAGAAATTTCGTGAACAGTAAGTTTGATCTATCTTTCCAAGTTTCCTTGGAGACGTAGAGTACATTTTCGACAGCTAAATCGACACATTGGAACGACTTGCACGTCTCAACAGCAACCCAGAGTTATCGTCTTTGGAAAGGTGGGAGCACAAGCGTATGCGAAACGCGACCGTGGATGTTGCAATCGACGATAAACGAAAACTGAAAGTGGCGATGCTGTCCCAGTGGTGACACTGACTTCGATCAGAAACTAAGTTTTGTTGTCCGCATGCTGTTGCGCTGTGATCGAAATGCATTTCCACGTAACAAGTGGAACCTAATAAACAGACGAATGCGTCTCTTTCTTTTTTTTCGCCAGATTTCTCAGCCATTCCTTTGGATCCGCTGCAGTGATGCAATTATTTTTCGCTGAGGCGCGCAGAGACTGGCTGCTATACAAAAGCGCTTCAATCTGATCCCATAGCGGCACACCAGAGAAGCCAGAGAAGACATCCGAAGACTCTGTGAGGGGCTATCAACCGCTTTCCCGCGAAACATGAGGATGCTTTTAATAAATCTATATGGTAAGCACTACATGCATTTATTTTCTGTTCTTCATTCGGGTGTCTCACATGAACACGAACGGGTCAAAACACGAAACAAAGAGGTGCTTAAGAAGATCAGTGCAGCCGTACATTTAAGGCTCGCGACAATGGGGGTCAAAATGAAACAGAAGACCATGCTGACCATGCATCCACCATTTAACTAACCTTCTTTAAGTATGCGGACAAGTTCGGTTCACCGACACCGACAGTTCACCGACAGTGGGCGGCTTGCACTATTTGGAAAGTGACCCGCCAGGCCAACAGGTGACTGCACCGTTCGCCCGCGCCGGTCTTAGATTCTGGATGAATCAGAGGACAGTGCTGGAGGTCTGAGTCAGCCTTCGTCGTGAAAGGCAGCAACGAAATCCAGTGCCACGATGCTTTAAAGTCTCGACTTCATCGCACCGAACCCATTCCCAGGGGTCCCGGTTTAATTCAGACCGTCAGTCTTCCAGCCAATTGATCAACGTCACGTTCACTGTTTAATTAGCGCTTGATCGTTGGTGCACCCGTCCAAATTAACCGTTGCGAGGACCTGGGTCGGCTGGCACACACACCTCACTCCAAAGGCAGCGGAATCGTACCTTGAGTTGCTTGCAGGGGTGAGAACTGGGAGAGCGCAGTATGAAGGGTGAGTGTGCTGAAGCGCGAGACAGATAAGCAAGGCGTCCCATGGCGCTATTCGGCCTTGAGGCAGACCTTGGGGTCCAGGTTGCTCGTGTTCCAGACATGAGATTCAGTGGCATGTGATCCCGAGGAGTGCTCAGCAGAGGCTCGAAAAGATACTGTTGTGCCCCCCCCCCCGACGTGTCTGTGGCTCGCGGCCGTGCGTCTCCCTCCAGGCCCTGCTGCGTTCTGCCCTGTCTCATTGGCCAGGGTCTGTCTGTCTGTCTCAGGGGTCGTCGTAACTCACTCCGTCCGGTATCGTTGTTGCGCGACACTCGCTGGCTCTGCAGTGGAACAGGTCAGGCTCGCTCTGAAGCCGGTCGGCCGCGGGAGAGGCACGTCTTTAGGGGACCTGGAGCACGGCTGCATTTGGAAACATGTCCCAACCGTTTTCATCCGTGGTAATCAATCACAGAGCTGTGTAGAGACGTCTTTAAATGTGCTCAAACTTCAAGTTTTTGCTGCTTTCATTGGCCGGGCTCAGGAGGAAATGGGTGAAATGGCAAATCTTAATCTAATAAATATGTAATACACAAATGACTGAAATTAGAGATGTAAACAATCAACGCATAAAATGACGTAAGTAAATCCGTTCAAACCAAGTAACTATATTCCATATCATGCCCGTAAAACAGCAACGCTCAGCCATCGCTAGACGAATCTACGGTCGAGTATTTGCTAGTCGTTAGCCGACCTCGACTCCTCGCCGGGACTGCCATTCTCCAGCCCATTTTCTTCCTATCAAGATGCAACCGTCAAACGATACAAGGCGGCATGCCTCCTGGTGATTGGAGCGATACCTAGTTCCATTCCATTAGATGATACAGTTGCCCCATAGGCTGTAGAGAAAGGGTATGTAGTCGCCATAAAGTGTTTGCAGCCTCCGTTTGTAATGTTCTTATCTGTATTTTGTCAGTGCTTGTCAGGAGTCTTTCCACAACAGAAGTAGTGTCGAACTGGTCATCACTTATAAGATGAGGGTTAAAAAGAGTCTGTGACCCGCTTGACAGTGTCGAGATAAACTTAATGGCCCCACAATCTCAATGGTAACCGACTGTTTTGTTTAAAGATGCCCAACGGCAAGTAATTTTTTTCCTAGTCATGACCTCACATTTATTTAGGCTGCTCACAAAGAAAGCAAAACTCTATCCACAGTACTTAAGTTCCCAAAAGAGATACATGACGATGAAGTTATGATTCGGAAACCGAGCACAGCCTAGGAAATAGGAAGATGTACAAGATACTGAAACGTTACAACATAAGATATAATGTGCATTTTAGATCACTGACTCCAATCGTTTACCAAGAGTTCAAAGAAAACACAAGCGGTTAAGCCCTGTGGCTGACGAGTGCTCAGAAATACAAGTTGTCAACGCGCGTAGTTTTGCCCGCTGTAACACCGAACTGACCACTCTCCTCGTGCCTCCCTGTTTTCACTCTGGAAGGAATGAAATGCTGCTAGTTTTTTTTAACGACTCTGCGTTTTTCTGTAAATAAAGAGGTACAAGTTTCAGGCGCCGCCCCTCGGCGCCTAAATTATATCTTTCATTAGCCCTCCCCGACTGGAGGGGGCGGTTGACCACCCCCCTGAGGTTTTCGGAGACTGCGAGAGGACGAACAAATGCGGCGCCATGAAACTTTCTGTTCCTTTTGCTTGATCATTTTCACACCTTGAGTCCAATTTTTGACCTCAGGTCAAGTAAGGTGCCTGGCCCAGGTCAGGTCAAGTGGACCTATGTCCAAAAAAGTTTAGCGCCCTGTAACTTTTTTGCAAAACATGATGTCACAACAAAACTTTCAAGTGTTAGAGATTTAGATAAATGCAACAAATCCGGGATCTCGGATTTTTCGAAAATGTCCGGGTAATTGAACTAAGATCAAGCCCGTTTTCCGCATAAGTCGTTGTTTTTCCCAGAATTGACAGAATTTGTTAAAACAGTTGAGTGTAAGGAGATCCAGACATCCACTTGCCGTCAATGGGCAAAATTTCAATGACCTCAGACCACTGACCTGAGGCTAGGTCACGAATAACTGTCATGAGTCAAAATGCACTGCCATAAAAATCGGCGATGAATGACTCAGATCGGGTTCAGACTGGTAGAACTGGCTCGCACAGTTGCGACTAATACCAGGAAGTTGAAAAAGTGCCAAAAATAACATGTTTTGGGAATAAACAGACTTTCGCGAATAAAGCTCCGCCAATTGTGTAGACCGATAAGTTCTGCGTTTTTCCAAAATTAAGCATGAGAAATCATCCCAAGAACCATCAGGATCAAGAAACAACACTTGGTATGGCATATTTCGTGAAAATAAAAGGACGTCAGAATTAGTTCCCGTCAAGTTCATACTGCCTTCGTCTGCGGAACCCGCCTTGCAGCGCTGCGGAAACCACCGTGTTTTTAACTCAACGTTTCCGTGTACATATGAAAGACATCAGAGAAATTAGGCGTGTATCAGCATTTGCGGACTTTTAACTGTCCGCTGGTGCCTTTATCCAGACTTTATTAGTCACAGCCCAGGAAATAGGCTGTGACTAATGATTGACACTTGAGATTCAGACCGTTTCTCGGTCTCATGCAGTCGGGTATGAAAAAACATATCTAGGACATATATGGCTTACATATTATCCAAAACTAAAAATGAGACCAGTTGCGAGTTCTACTTGTCACGAGTTTTCAAGCGGTGTGCTTATTTTTATCGTGCCGCCAATCGTTCGTGAGTTAGAGGGGGCGATCAACCGCCCCCCTTCCCCCAGTCGAACGTGCATGGCGGCGACCCACAGTCGGGCTCGGATTAATGATGCTGACGCTGTTTGCTGGAAGTAGCATAAAATGCATTAGCATATCGCGAACGCGTCCATAGCAAGAAAATATTCAAGGTTCTTCTCTCTCACTCGAGAAATGGATCTTGTCTACTAAGCCTGCCGGTAGGCACGTAGCCAGGATTTTCCTCAGGGAGGGCCAAATGTCAGTTTTTGTCATATGCCAGAAGCATATGACGAAATTTACAAGAAAAGGCAGTAATTTTAAGCGATTTATCTTACATTAAATGCACAGGAAAACATATAATGTTTGCTTTTTTAACATATATATCATCATCATTACATATTCATGCGAAATCGCCATGTGTCTAGCGTAGGCCGCTTGGTTCGAGGGGGGGGGCATGGCCCCCATGACCCCCTTGGCTATGTCCCTGCTTGCCGGAACTATGAGATCAAATGCTTACCCCACCGGAGCCACTCAGCCATCAGTGAAGAGCATCGACTGTTGACACTCAGCCATTCAGATTGCGATGTCCCCGTCACACACCAGTCACGGACGTCACCAGCCTCTGTATCGGCACAGGCGGAGCCCGGCTGCAGTCTCGAGTCGGCGGCGCGGGAACACAATCATTTTCCTGCCCCGCGTCCGGGAGCGGCTTATCTGTCAGCGGGCACCTGACGGCGTGTCGGCGTCACTCCGCGTGTTTGTACGTCCCTCCGTATGTGTGTGTGTGTGTGTGTGTGTGTGTGTGTGCCGGCCGCCGTGCCGCCGCGCCGCCACCGCGTCTGCGCCGCCGGCGGCCGGCGCGGCGGCCGGTGCGGCCGTTGGCTCAGTTCTGGTCCGGGACGCGGCCGGGCGGAGCCGTACCCGTCTGCGCTCTCAGCTGTCGACGCCGGCGTCCGACGCGTCACGTCGACGATCCTGCCGGGCTGCGAGCGTCCCGAGAGCCGCCGCCGGCCAGCGTCGCCGCGCTTCTCCGGGCGCCTGCCGTTGTCTCAGCGCCGTCGGCGGAAGCCGCCGACCTCTCTGCAGTGGTCCCAGGAGTCGCCGGCGTCTGACTGAACGCGTGCCTGAGGATCAGCCAGGCCTGGCCGGGGCTTCCGAATCTAACCGGTGATCTCTGGGTCTAACCAGTGGTCTCCAGATCCGATCGCTGATCGCCGCATCCGACCGCTGAACTCCGCACCTCTGACCGCCGAGCTGACGGCGCCGGGGGCTATGCTGGCTGCCGCCGGCAGCCCGCTGCCGCTGCTGGCGGCCGCGGCGGCCACCAACGACACGAGCGAAGCCAGCAGCGACCACCTGGACGACTGGGCGCGCAACATGGTGAAGGGCGTGTGCTGCACGGTGGCCGTGCTGGGGGGCGTGGGGAACCTGCTGACGCTGCTGGCCGTGCCGTACGCTAGCCGCTGCGTGCGCGCGCCGCTCGAGGTGAAGCGGCTACGCTACAGCACGGCCACCGTGTTCATCCTGAACCTGGCCGTGGCCGATCTGCTGTACTGCCTGGTGAACCTGCCGCTGTACTACCTGCAGTACAGCCAGCCGGACCTGTGGCGGCGCCCGCACCACACGGTGGCCTGCTCGCTGGCCGGCCTGCTCCGTTACATGAACGCCGCCGCCGACTGGATGTCGCTGGCCGGCATCGCCTTCAACAGGTACGTCCCTGGCGGCGTTGCCGTCACCGGGTAGGTCCACAAGGGTGGCACCTTCAGGAGGCACGCCCTGGCAGGTAGCGCATTAACTACAGATAGCCTGCATTTGCCATTTCGCCATCCCAGAACGCACCTGGGAGGGGGGAACGGTGGTTGCCACCCACCCCCAGCCATTCGCCTCCTAATTGAGATAAGGCCTCGCGACAAAAACCGGCGGATTGCTCGAAACGTGTTGAATCTAACGGTTTCCAATTCGACCTTCTTGAGACAATATCTGGCCTTCCAGATCATGTCAAACAAAAAGATACTAATGTTTTGCGCTACAAACGGAACGTCTCGCACGTTAGTTCCCACGTAGCAGAGGCACAGCCATCTGTGGTGCTAAATCAGATAGAGTAGCTTCTGGTCGTTCTAATGGCATGGGGTTTCACTGAATGAGGTCAATTGGTCGTATTCCAGGCGAGGTCAGCTTGTGCCCTTCTCAGTAAGATCTGCTCCCGACGCTATTTTGAAGGCAATTCGTTACGTATCGATGTCTGTCTGTGAATCCAAACAGCTTGGAATGATTCGTCGAACTAGATTCATGTGCAGGGCACAAAAATTACACGTCAACCGAGGTCACCCGAGGCCAAATACCTCATTTCGCCCCGAACGGTACGAACTGGATGTTCACTGCAAATCCTCCCCCCACCCCCGTAAGAAATGGCAAATAATGTCGGACTGCGTCTGTAGCGTCGAAACACATTGCGGAATACAAGTTAATGACCTGACATGACTTAATAGCATGCCATATTGGGTAATGACCTGATATCGACATATTAATGTTGCACTACGAAAGGTACTTCTGAATAGCTACTTCTGAGACGGCTCAGAAAAAGCCTAGGATGAAAGGAATATATTGCTTCGTATTTGTAACTTCGTATGCCAGTGTAGGTTGACACCATCAAAAAAATGTATTCAAAAAACATATTCCTGACCACCAAATCAGTTCCCGAAAACGCATTAGATTTTCTACAAAACACAATATTTTTCGTGACCCAATATGACCTTCACCCTAACCTTGACCTTTCGTAGCATCTAAGTACACTTTTCCGATGCTTGCGGAATGCAGTTTGCAAAGTAATCAGCAAAGATGACATCTGTGGCGCACTTCACGCGTAACGCCTTGGTCGCACATATCACAGAACACCGCGCTTTTGGGTCGTAAAATGCCTTCGTGAACAAGGTCATATCTAGCAAAACAAAGATCAGAGAAAATTTAAATTTTCCAAGAACTTGCAGAAAGGATAAAAAACTGCTTTAAAAAATCAAAACCTCTGTCTTTAATAGCTCGTCGTGCACCAAACAAAAACACTTGGGCGGGAGGTGGTATCCACCCCTCATGTGCGGGGAGGGTAAATGGTCAAGCCCTTGGGGACATTGCTTTCATCCGGCACGTGCTATGTTTCATAGCCTTCATCAGGTACGTCCCGTGCGCTCTCGCCTTTGTCATTTACGTCCTTGTTGGCACCATCTTCACCTGGCATGCTCTAGGCGGCAACGCCTCCCACACGCTAGTCCGGGTATTCCTGTGATAGCCGATGGCCATTGTGTCAGTGCGGGATCTTCAACGCGTCGACCGAGACTACGTGACTCCGTGGGATAATAGTAATATCGTCTGACTTCGTAAGAGTCAGACGGTATTAAAACTCCTGGTTCCAGTCCATCACAGGCATTTTCAAAATCAATGCCACATGCACTGCCTTGAGCGAAGCGTTGTTAAATCATAGCACTCTGGAAGGGGTTTTAGTGAGCATATGGCGAGTCCTCTTGCTTTAGTTCTACTTCTCATTCGGAGGGACTCCCGAAACAGAAATATAAGGTCGTGAGGGAATCAGCTGCCTGTTGGTGAATTGTAGCCATGCGCTGTGATAAAACGTGGTGTTGACAGTCCACGAGCACCTTAAGAACGCATTCCACAAGAAACCGTTGAAATGATGAGATCTGACGTAGCTGCTGATGACACTCCACGCTCTGAAGTGGATCACTACACGCAGCGTACTCTGAGGAATGTCAGAGGAGTAAGCAGGCTGTTTTGCAATAGCTTGAGATACCATAATGCGTTTAATGCGTTGATCGCATGATCCTTTCAAGTACAGATAGACGAAAACGGCAGACACAGTGAATCTCAGGACATGGCTTATAAGTAGTATTCATACATATAAAAAGGATTTCCCGAGCATTTGTATTACCCGCTCCTTGGTTGGGTATCCGTATTCATGACAACACGCAAAACTCCAGTGAACTCCAGTTACATTCACGGAGGACCGAAATTCAGATTCGTCCAGTTGAGCCTGCAGATTGTTTAAAACCGCACGGAATGGTACTGGTACCGCTGTGGGATTCATCCTATTGATCCACCGCCGCCATTGTTCTTTGCTGGACCGCAAAAACCACCGGCATGGGAGGTGCCGCGCCGATCTTGTTTGCCGTGGCTCGCTCCACGAGTGCAACAGCTTCCCCTTCCAAGCGAGGCCGTGGCTCGATCTTTGTTTCCGCTGTTGGGCAGTCATTGTTTGAGGTGCAAACACTCTTACGGCGCGCGCCTCGTAAACCCGTTTGCTCTTGTGCTGTGGGACGCAGGGGCCAGGCCAAACACGCCGCTGGCCTTCGATGGTCCTCAGAGGGCGGCGTCGAGATCGTGCGACGCGCACTCGGTTGGCCCGCTCTCTCGTCGGTTCCTGGCACGCCTGGTGAAGGCCCTGATGCAGCGTCACTGAGAGACCGGCGCAGAAGCCGGCCCCGCGGGGCTGCGCCTCGCCTGCTGATAGATGGGCTCCAGCGTCACCTGGGATCGAGCTGTCAAAGTCGTTCGCTGGCGTGTGGGTACGGGCGCGAACTTTCCAACAGAGGATTTCGTCCTCATTTCGTTACGATCTGTAGCGGAATGCGATTCATGAATATTCGTCACGGACATGCAGCTTCCTTAAGGCTGCTCCGCACAGTTTTGCCAGACGTTATCAGGACAGGCATTTTGTGGGCTCAGTCCTTGCATAAGCAGTTCCGAACCAGGGTTGGTTGAGCTACCGACCTGACAGATTTCTTGAAGCCGTCGCTGTGCCGACTGACAGCAACTTCGCTACTCGCTATCTGAATTGTGATGACACTAGTGACGTTTTCAGCAACGTTCCTCTCTCTCGCTCCAAAAACGTGCGAATGGTACCGCCCATGCTATGTTGTACGGAGGACATGAATCTGAAGCCGGACGACGGAGTTCCCTCCAGGGACTTTTAGACAAGTGAGGAGGGTGGTGGCAATACGGACCATTGGCAGTGTACTGGAAACGAATGTGACGGATTTAGACAGGACATCTGTGCCTGATAGGCTAAAAGTATTCCTCGTGATGCTTCGAACATTTCATGATGTCGGACACTAGCGCGACATACGACATACGTTCCGGCGATTCGTCCACCGTTTGCATACGGTCAGGCGACCACGCGGGCCCCGATGGAAGCGTCAGCTGTGGCGTCAGCTGACTTTTTCACCAACGAGACCTCAGGGGAGATGGAGTTTCGAATGAAAAGGATTGCTGTTGCTATTTGATAAGCGATTGGGCCTGTAGGTTTTTGGACAATTATGGATTTGCGTCGCGGTTTTTTGCGATATATTTGTTGCATTCCCAACAAAAAGCCAGAGAATGTGCCGTATACGAGCACATTCATGAAGCACGCTCCGAATTTATGGCATCGTTTTCCTTTGTTTGGTAGTTTTGCAAACCCCATGACAAACATATCATGACATAAACCAATACCATAAAGATAGCGGTTTCTGCTCGGTGAAGAATTTGATTTAAACGCAGTGCATGAGTTCCTGTCTAAGCCACTTATTTATCTTTATTCTTTATTATTAGTTAAATTCCCCTATTACTCACTTTTACACAGTTATTAAGAGAGAGTCGATAGAAAGCTTGGCATAAGAAAATTTTTCAGTGTTTTTTTGCGTTCTTTGGTCCATGAGATTTTAACAGCAGAGTCGCGAGAGCCTGCATCTCGAAGCACCCAGATCTCACGACGAAAACTAGCCATTTTGTCCTAGATCGAGCGAGACTACGAGCGTCGGCTGGCCGATCACAGAACACCCCATGTCGACAGAGCGTCGCAGGCGGTTGCCATCGGTTGCCAGGACTTTGAGGGCGTTTGCATCCGGTCACGACGCTGGCGCGACCGACCAGAGTGGGGATTCCCCGCCTTGTCCATGCCACTCCTGCCGTATCGTTACGGAATCCCGCGCCGCCACTCGTCGTTCCGCGAATCACCACGCAATACGGCTGCGTGATTAGGCTCGTCAGCGAGCAAAAATTCTGTTTGCAGACACGCCACTGGGCTCCGAGAAATGTTCGCACCGACAGCTGATAAGCGCTGTGCGTCGCCGATATTAGGCACGGGCGGATGTCGACGGCCTGTGGCGGCGCTCACAGGCGGCCCCAGACCGCCGAGGCTTCCGGACGGGGCTGCGGGGGGGGGGGGCGAGACGGTTGCCGTGCCGAGCGCTGATTACGGCCTGCCCGTTAGTGGAAGCGGCAGACAATTAGGGCCGCTGCCGGCCGGCCGCCCTAGCGACGGTGGCCCGGTCTGCGTCGCCCCCAATCGCGCTGGAGCGCAGCTGGGAGACGGATTCGGACGGCGGCAGTGGTACGGCGACTCGCGACTCGCCTGTCGCGACTCGGCGACTGACGACTCGCGTCGACTCGCGCAGAGCGTCTGACGGTGGCCTTGGTCCAGACGTGGTCAGTTCGCGGTCCCGGCTGAACAAAACAAGTGCAGACTGTGAGGCCGAGTCCGATACTACGTTTCACAAGCAAACTCCGAGGCAGCTGCAGAGGGGCGCAGAGCATCGAAGGATTGTTAGGCGCCATTTCACCACCTCCTCCGCTGTGATTAGAGAGGACTGTATCCTGCTGAAAAGAGGTTCGGTTGTCTGGTTTGCCTGCAACACGTCGAGAGCCAGTCCCGCGCTATGCTTCAGCTAAAAGCCGATGTGAACGCGAGTCGCAAGGACCCAGCCATATTTCACATCGGTCGCAGCTACTACAAACGGATTTTGAAACATTGTGCCGCCAAACTTTTTTGGTCGATCTTCTTCGGTCGATCAGCCTTAGCTCAATATTTCTCCGTTGTCTCCCCGACATTGTCAACATTCAACATCGCGAGAAGTTAGCCTCTTCTGGTTTTTGTCAGCAACTAAGGTTCGAAAGGTTACGTTCTGTCGTGTGATATTATTCAGTGTTCTATCCGCATATCAAAATGAATCAAAACGTAAGTTTTAGCAATATTCTAGATTAAATGTAAAATGAAGAAAAACGCTTCAGTGCGGATTGTTTACCGTCCCGTTAAGGGTAATAAGACCTGTTGAGATAATGTCGGTCTAGGGGTACTGGATTTTATTTGCATAACATAAGTTAAAAAACACCACATAAGTCTCAGACCAGGCGAATGTTGGGAGCCTGAGTCCCGAAAGTGCTCCCGTCCCTTTTGGATTGTGCGCCGTAACAGTCTGTTAGCAATCTGCCCATTTTTCACTACACTCTGAACGCGAAGAAAGGTGGCATTAATGCACTGAAAATTCATCGTACTGAACTTCAATGAACCACACGTACCACATATTTTAGCGTAATCAGTGCTGATACTTACAACGTACGATCCTCGGCCCAACTTTGATTTCTGGCCGAAAAAAAAATTTGTCCTCTTGGTTCACAATTAGGAGGCATTTTAGCCCTGCCCATGTTCAACGTTAAATAGTGAAGTTACGCACAAAGCAAAAGCAGAGCACATAGATGAGGAATAGGCAATGGCGAAATTAAAATGCAGGAGTCTGTATGTTGGTAGAGAGACGGGGGTTATAAGATGAGGACTATACAATGACGAAGTTGAAATACAGGAGACAGTATAATGTTAGGCAGATAGGGGTGATGTGGTACAGCTGTAGGTTGATACAGCGACTTTTCCCGTCAAATTAGGGCTCGCGTTGTTAAAAAACTAGATGGATTGCTTCTGGGGCTCTCTTCTTCCTGTCAAGGTCATTTCCTTAACATCTGGCGTAAAGTCACGGAGGGGTGAAAAGTGGTTGAAATTCCGGCGAAGTAAATTTTAATCTTTACATATTTTTTTAAACAAATTTTGCCTGAATGGTTCGCATTTATGGCTTTCGGCTCAGAGCACATGATAAGCAGAACTTGTTGCCTGCACCCTGAACCCATCACCCAGTAGAGCAATTCCAGTTCAACGTGTAATTTTGCCTCTGGCTTTTTTCGCCAGATAGGATCTCGGAAAGATCTTTTTCGTGCCGTGTAATGCTACAACACGGCCGCCCGTGGCCCAGGGGAAGGATCGCGGACTTGGGTCCGATGGCGCCGGGTTCGAGTCCCGGTAAGAGCGGATTGCTTGGCTCTACCATTACCTAACGGTAGGGGTACTGTCCTTAAATGCTTTTTATCGTCCTCCTCCCAGCATTTTTTTTGTAAACCACCGTTCCTCAGTCCTTTTCCTTCGTAATGCCGGATTATTTCGATTTTTGGTGCGATATCGTGGTCACCATGTCACGCAGTATGTTCGGACAGCCAGCGGGAGTCATTATGGGGCACGTTGATTCAGGCCACACCAACCTCGGAGGAATTTTGGGGTCCTAGCCCTCTTGGCTGCGCCACGGCTACCATCGGCACCTTGAAAAGACGAGATCGGAGAACCACAGACACCGCGTATAAGGGCCTTCAAAACCGGAATGTCAGGTGTCCATGACGCAGCGATTTTAAGACAATACCTATTACGTATTTTTGGTCCTCACCAAGCTCTCCACACCCTACCTACAGGAATCTAGTCCGAAGACGGGATTAAATCGAGTCTACCACTGACTAATGCGAATGCCGTTGTCGTTTGGGATGACACGTTAAGCTTACTACGTAACTTTGGCTCATAATTGCTCTGAAGGCGCGGCAACTTTTCGAAAGCTAAAGTTTTGTTTGACTTCTTGATTAATTTAAATGATGAATAAGAGTCGTTTTGCTAAATAATGCCGCTATTTGGGATTTGTCTTGACAAAAAGGTGCAGCCCTATACATAAGCTCAAAAGAGAAACTTCGCTTGCACAAACCACAGTATGTTTATTTGATTGCATTGCTGCACGATGTTCCATAAACTTTTGTTAGGTTTTAAGCTTTACTGCAGCACCAGTTTCAGTTTTCGATCAGCAACAATTATTTTGCGGTAGTCGTTGTATAAATCTACCCCTTTATCTGCAATATCCTAACACAGCCAGGGGCAAATATGATATAGACGATGTTGCGTGACATTCCGTTTTTTACCACGAGACAGAAAAGATCTCCGCTAAAAGAAATTACCGTTACCAATTTTTGAGGGATCAGGCATCACTTTGGTGTGAAGTTATTTTCCATGTATTTTCAGACAAGCTAGATATTGCGCGTTTTCTAAATGTTGCATCAGGCAACCCCAGTCTCCCTCACGTTTCGTGCCTATTCAACTCGGGGCACATTAACCTGGTGCCGCTAGTTTTACTCGGGCGATTGCTTTCCCCAAAATGGGGGTTCGTCAGTTGTGATTGTGGCAAGCGATTAGTCACCAATTTCTACTTTTTTAACTCTATAACTCTATTGATTATAACTCTTTTTACAGTTACTCGACGATTTCTGGATTCATTTTTAATTAAACGGGTAGGAACATCGGAAAGGGGATGTGGCATATTGGCATATTTTGAGGCATTTTTTCATGCAACGGCAATGGCAATTTTCATACGAATGAATGAATGCATAGGGCGCATTGTAAAAATATAAAAAAATAGGACGCACCTCCTGCCTGTATCGTTCCGAGACCCATGTTTGTAATGCAGTTGGCAATGCCAAATCATCATGATATCCGTGCGTGCTCCAATGTTTTATTTTCGTTTAGTGGTCTGTTTTGCTGCACGCTTATCAGTGTAGCCATCGCGGCGGCAGGAGGGAGGAAGAGTGACAGCAGCTGGCAGAAATATAGTCTGCCAAGTCGATGAAACGTCTGGGTGAAACGCTGAACTAAGGACATACGGATTAACATGAAAACGGCCTGCAGCCACGAGGACCATCATATTTCCTGCATATGGAAATCTTACTTTGTTGGCGGCAATGCTGCCCGCCGGGAGATGTAAACATATGAGGACAATCCTGACCAGCTTAGCCTATTTTCTGAACTCTTCCGGTACGCCGACTGTTGCTAAATTTATAATTACGTTGTTTATCTATTTTTAGCCAAAACCTTCATTACTAATAGCTTTGTATCTGAGTCCTTCATGACCAGCCAGGCCATGCCGGTCAGCTGGATGCACTTGAGCACAGGATGCACAGATCTATCATGGCCGCTCGCGCTAGGCCACTGGACGTTTTGCAAAGCCGACAAACCGTGTGCCGTCCCAGAGCACTAGGGCTGCTTTCTTCACTTGCAACTTCGGACGCTGACGAAATCTGCACCGAGCACTTCTTTCCACCGAAACCATGACATATGGTTTCCTGTCTGGTGCAAAAGTAGAACAATAAGCGTAACATCCCGGATACAGGGGACAGCACGTGGTCGCCTGGTATCGGCCGCGACTGGTCATCGACCGAAATAACTGAAGTTGTTGGAAGATGCTGATATATAAATACATATCAGGGTGGCCCCCAATACTTTACCAGTGCCCAATAGGGCGAATGAAGATGGAGACCTTTACATAGCGCTTTCTCATTAATAAACTTTATTAAGGAGTAATTAATAAAATTAATTAGTTAAGTTAATTTAACCGCTGCCTCACGGGGTTGAATGTCAATGGTTCATAGAGTATGAGTCACAAAACCATTTGCTAGGTTTATGTTGATTTTAATGAAATTTTCGCAAGATTTTCTGCACTCAGAGCCCACGAAGGACAAAGAAGGCTATTCTATTTATCCCCAACAAGAACTCCATTCTCCATGGACTTGTGATCCCTTGGAAATGGCTAAAATCGCTCCAGATATGCATTTTGTGCCTCCATTTTTAAACCATGAACACAATACGCATACAAAGCACATCATGGTCATAGCCTCATAGCCCGTCTCATGTCATAGATCACTGACTGTCGGGAGCAGTATCGCTGGTGTGGGAATGACACTGCAGCCCCCTTTTGTGGCCTCGGGTTACTGGCGACGGTGTCATTCAGCGACTTGCAGCAGGTACTGCTTTTGCCTTTCATCGTTCGTCAGTACCTCGTTGCACGCTTAGATAAGAGCCACACCTCGCACGGCGAAGTCGTTCACCACCGTGATCTCGCGTAGGACTTCCTTAACGTCCTTGAAGCCAGGTGCTACCCCCCAATCAGTGGGATTGGCAGTAAATAAGTCCGTGTTGATCCCGTAGGCCTTCAGGATTTCCCCACCGACTTTACCACGATGAAATCCGCGATGGTCTTCCTGGCGAGATGTTGTCGCGATATCCACCTGCGCTTGCTGGGGCGGACTCTCCAATACCTGTTCCTGGAGTGCCGCGACCATCCTCCTCTTCATCTGGCACGGCACGTTCTCGTCGAGAAACGATGGAGCGGCCAGCTCTTCGTTAAGGTACCAGAAGTAATTGACTAACTTCTCGGAGGTCGTCTTCAAGATTTCAGCACCCGGGTAGCCGATCAAGCTCTGCAAGACGGCGAAGTCGTGCATTGGAGCTTTGACCACCTGTGTAGTGCATGGAGTGCAGAGCCATGCCCTGAAGTACAGAACAACGATGAAATAGAGGAAGCGCCTGAGTGTCCCCATTTCGCTGAGAGTCAGGGAGAAGTGATCGCGAAGTAAGAAGATCTTCATCCCGTAGATTATGCGTCCCATCCATTTGGCACGGTGGAGAGCACCTGGCTGGAGAAACGTAACTCCCAGCGGAGGCTCTTGGCCAAAGAGGATGATCGGGACCTAAATGAACTCAGATAATCATCCCGGAACTGGATTTTGGCCAGCTTCTCACGGCAGACGGCGGCGACACGGTCCTTGGAGGAGTGAAACATCTCGACCACTGCTGGTTCCAGGTCTTCATGCATCATGAGTTCAGACTTGTTCCGATCAGTGCGTCGGACCATTCTCAGCTTTGTGCGGAAAACAGAACGCCAAAACAACTTACCGAAAGACATGTTGACCCCTTTTCAGAGGAAAGCGGGTCATGGCCCCGATGCCTCCCTTCCCCTGGTGACGTGCTCTATCCTTGTTGTAAAATCACTGGGCGATCGACCTCTAGGGGTCAGGGGTGAGAACGTACGCCTGGCTTCAGGGGCTTTCGGTGCGCTGGTGGACAGCACAGATGTGCGGCAGTTCGCCCGGCCGCGCTGTCACATCGGCAATGTTGCTGACCGGAAAGCAGGCTTTATTTGCTCCACCTCCAGGCTCGTAGACCGGCAATGAAGCTGGAACGCCGATTCGGATCGCCTAGCGTCGAGCCACTGCCAGTTTTGTGAGGGGAATAGATTATCTAAACGTGGCGGGTGGGTCCGGGCAGACTACGGTTGGTGTGCGTTGCTAGTGTCGCGCGCGAGATGGGTGATATCGCGGCTGTGCGCCTCCGGAATTCTCAGCCATCCGTGGCCATCCAAAAATTTAATCACCGTAAAGCAGAGCTTCGAATGAGTGCGCCATAAGCCGTATGCTCGTATATATATATATATATATATATATATATATATATATATATATATATATATATATCCGAGCATTCAGGGAGCAGGTTTTCTCGCATGCAAAGACCGTTAAACACAATAGCGTTTTCGGATTGCACCTTTTCCTGTAGACATTTTCAAGTCTTCCTACGACTTTTCGATGTTCAGCCGAGACATTATGAAGCAAATTGCCAAAACAATTAACCATGGATACGAGGAAAATCGCATAAGGTAACAGTAGGCATACAAAAAAATCATATGTTATATGGTGCCTATTTTTATGTATATGAACGTTTCGACTTCCATGGATCATCTTTAGTAATCGAAATATAGCGAATTCATACGGTTACAGAGAGACAGAGAGAGAGAGAGAGAGAAGAGACTGACAGACATACAGACGAAAAAATATGAAAACATCTTGCACAATGTTAGTAAGGCACTATATACCAAACGAAATGCATACATACGCAAAGTTATACAGCTAATGTACTGTCATACGCAGCCAGGTGTGTACGTGTTCCGTTCCGTGCGTTGATAACTGGTGCGCGGTCTCAGATGTATGTTTCCTCAGCCAGGGGCGACGGATTAAGGGGGCAGGGAGGCAACTATCCCCATCTCCGGCCGAAATTTAACATTAACCTTACAGCGTTGCATGGAAAGAAACGAATTCAAAAACCGACTTGCCCTCCACCTCCGGAGAAGCTCCGCCGCCACTGGTCTCCGCAACCGCCGGCCGACGTTTGTCGTGACACTGCAGGAAGCAGTGCTGCTCGTTAGCATAGCTCTGGTTAGACACTGTCCGTGGTGTTTTCGGAGGTGGTTCTTAGGTCCATCCTCCCACGCGTGCATTGTGAGGCGGCGGCTGAGAGTGAGAAAGAAATTTTTCTTGTCTTCATGGTTAATTCTTTTGACAATTTGTTTCACAATGTCTCGGCTGAACAGCGAAAAGTCGTAAGAAAACTTGAAAATGTCTCCTAAAACATACAAACAATTTCGCATATATATGTATATATGAATGTATTTATATATATATATATATATATATATATATATATATATATATATATATATATATACATATGCACATCTCAAGTGACCATCGAAAAGAGAACCGGGACGCAAGAGACGAGCTCTCAAAAGATACCGCCCAAGAGCAGATGCAGGATATCAGCGACAGGCACATTCGCGAGCTTCAGTCAATGGAGGGGAACACGAATATCGAGGAGGGAATACTCTTGGGTGGAGGAGCCAACGCTCTAAACATTTTGTCTCACCTGCGCGCCCTAAAAAATCTGAGTGTGCCAATTGTATCGCCTAAGAAGTATGTGAGATTTAAATTATCAGTCTCCCGACCAGTCGTTTAGCTGGCTTCCTCAATGACTTCAAGAAGACCACAAATTCGGGTTTCCTCGCCCCCTCCCCCTGGAAGCGCCCCTGCCTCCCCGCCAAGCAGAATTGCCGGCGCGCCTGCCGTGGGCGGCGTCAGCAGTGGTGGCGGCGGCGGCGTCATAACGCCACATCAGCGCACCATAACGTCACGATCAGCGCGTTGCGCGCGTCACGCCAACAGCCGGGCGGAGCGCGCACCGATATCTCGGCCGCCGTGCCACGTGCGCCGCCGTGACGCCGTTTTTGCCAGCGGGAAAAAGGCGCCACAAAGCCGGGGGGCGGAGGCGAGATGCCGCCGGCGTTGTCTGCCGCGATCGTCACGTGACCGGATGTGACGCGACCCTGGAGCTCTGGAAACGGACCGCTGCTCGTATCGAAATACGCAGTGCGTGACCTGCGAGGCCGCGGCCTGATTCCATCTTGGTCGCGGTGTCGCTATTTCTTTAAGTCCGATGCGAATACCGGTGAAGGGCCATTCGTTTATACTGCTGCTTTAGATCTCCAAATGCTTGAAAACGACATTCTGAGTTTTGACTCCAGTTTCGGTGGCGGATCTGAATTGTTTGTCTTGCCATATTCGTGAAGCATCAGTCCGCAATCCTGCGTCCTGTGCTAAACCAGATTTTGCGGCGAGCCGCCTCGGAAAGCGGTCAGAGATGCCCCCAGGTTCCCGTCACAGCTTGCCCCTGCCCGCCAGACGTAGCTGTCTCTGCCGTGCAGCCCCCTTCCCGCCATACACAGCTGCCTCTGCCGTGCAGCCCCTTTCCCGCCATACAAAGCTGCCTCTGCCGTGCAGCCCCCTGCCCGCCATACGCAGCCGCCACTGCCACGCAGCCCCAACCCCCCTTGCCGTAATACGCAGTCGCCACAACAGTGCAACCCCCTGGCCGCTATACGCGGCCGCCACTGCCATGCAGCCCCTGCCCGCCATTCACAGTCGCCATTGCCGTGCAACTTCTCCCCCTTGCCGCCGTACACAGCCGCCACTGCCGTGGTGCGTCGGCCATGCCTCGGAGACGCCGTCCGTCGGGAGCGACGTATCCGGGCCACGTATCCGACGAGACGGCCGGGACGACCGACGGTCCTGCCGAGACGCGGCCGAGCCGCGCTGCGCTTCGTCACAGGGTCCGACCGGACTAAGCCTGAACACTGGTCCGTCAGGGGACCAGCGCCGACACCGCAGATCAGCTCTCAGAAACAGGAGAGGCGTCCATCGAACCGGCTCACTCGTGCCGCAAAGTTAGACCTAGCTCCGGGCGACGGCCCGTGCCCTCCCCGGTCCGCTCCCCTCCCCCTCCCCACTGTCGCTCGATAGGAGCACGTGGACGCCGTGTAAGATCCGTTTCCAGATGGGAACGACGGTCGGCCGACATGGGGCTGAAAGCACGGCAAATTGCCCCCTGCCCAGGACCGGGCCGGTCCGCGTCACCCCCGGGACTTCGCTAGACCACGTGACATCGGTACGAAGATAGCATTGGGCCACGTGGCATCAGTGCTGAGACAGGGCTAGGTCACGTGTCATCAGTACCAAGGTTCTTACAGATGCAACAAGTCGTTTATGGCTCTCTCTCGCTAGCGCGGGAAAAGAACTTCATAGACGTAACATGGGGTTTTTGAAATATATTATTCCACGCCAAATTAAGCCATTGAGAGAATTTTTCCAGAGTAAGCCTGAGGATTTTTTTTCCGCGCAGACCTGACAGAATAGGCCTTTTCATTGACACAAGCAGTTTTTGAGGATTTAACAAACAGATGTTAATCAATTAAACGCAGAACGCCTCCATGCGGTCAAAACGATGCTTCCGTCACTGCATGGAGAAAAACTGCGCAGCCGTCTGGGAGCTGTGCCCGCGCTTCAGTTATTGTCTGACGAAATAATTGATTTTACAACATGACCCTCACTGTATTCGCCCTTTGGCCACCTTCAGGAATACAATCAGAGAGGGGAGGGACGGGGGAGGCAGTGGCCAGGCACATAGCCACGAAACTGCTTGAGGGTCCTCACAAGGGGGCTTCCTCACTCTAATGGGGTCTCTCAGTCCAGGGGGCCTCCACCGAAAAGTGGAGTGGGTATGGTGCCCTCCCATACCCAAAAAAAGAATCTGACCATTTACAGGGGCCTCGCATAACGAACTGGGGCCTCCCAGCTTTAAAGGGACCCCCTTTAGCCTCAAGGGATCTCCTAGGGGCCTTCTTTAACAAAATGGAGGGCCCGCTATGGTATCAGGGGCCAAAGCAGAGAATCCTGTAAGCGTTCAAATGGGCCAAAGGGGTGAAAGGTCAAAGGTCGAGTCTTTTCCCGAGGGGAGACCGCCCTCTTTGCCCCCCCCCCCCCGGCTTCATCCCTGAGAACGACGTATATACATGACCAGGCCCACCACTTGTTAATCTGACGTCATAAAGCAAGGAAAAAACGGGCTGCTTGGTCCTTTGGCCACAGCGTGATACAAGTTCTGACCATCTGAAATCAAGACGAGGCCTTACAGGTGACCTTTCAGATTATGTCAGGGTTTCTGGTTTTCATTAGACCTTTAAATGATTATATTATTTAATTATATAATAAATAATATACTATATTATATTGCATTTTATATTACATTATATATAAAACATTAATTGATAAATAAACCTATGTCGTGGCCTCCACATGCGAACAAATTTTGCCTCAGTACTGATCATAGGGGGAGGGGGGCGCCATCTGTCCCCGGAATGGAGATGCCCTACGATGGCTCCATGTTGCGTGAGGACTGCAAAAAAAATAAAATTGACTTTTAACATAGGAGTTTTGAAAACGATTCAGTTTTCCAAGTTGGGAAGCCCATCTGCCGAATTTGTTGTTGCGATCGACGTATATTTAATCCAAGCCGCGCAGTCAAACTCGTACAGGAGATATAATAGCATGACACTATGAGCCGCAGGGAGGACGACTGGTTTACGGGCGCGGTTGGCAGGCGGAAGGCCAGCGAAACAAATATATCCAATTGCTTTTCACCCTCTGATTATGCCAGACTGTGTTGCCTCCGGATGTAGCCATAGAACAGGAACAGGAACAGGACCTACAAATCCTATGAAAAGGAGGCTGTGGATCAGTGAAGTAAGATGATGTGGATGTCAGAATGTGTTTAAGGTCTATGTGACTTGAATTTTATTGTACTTTATAGAAAATAGCTGAATAAAAGGAGAATTAGTATTGAGCCCATTTCTGTTGTATTATGATGACTTATCAGGCAACCGGTTGTAATATAACCAATGATCCTTCCCAAAACTTTACATAACGTTAATCATGAATATGTTGTTTCTAAGGCCGTGACAGACATCGTCTTGATGGATTGACAATTAAGGAATGTTTGCCTTGTTGTTCAGGTGTATTGGACCTCATGTCATGCAAGAAAATCTGAGGCCTGTGTCATTTGATCACTAGCTGCCTTCCCACCACCCATATTTCAGTCCTGCTGGACCTCAGATATGAAAATACCAGCAATAAGATATTTCACCTGGAAAAGTTATTGCGAGTGGCATAAGCATCTGCCTCTCGAAAATACTCAGTTCTTGCCCGATGCAATTTCACGAGTTTCAATGGACTGTCACAACATGGTTACAACAATGCCGCAATACCTAAGCAGTGTTGAAATCGAACCGGGTTCGCGAGCTGACAAACTCACTCGCTTGCAACGACGCACTTCAAGCAATTCACAGGACCTGTTGCGGTGTTTTGAAAAATCATTATATTTTATAAAAAAATTATGAAATACATAAATAACAAAGTGTTAAGTAGCATATAATGATTATATGACAATGTTATACAATAATTATTATTTAATGCCGGAAAAGTATGAAAAAACGCAGGTATTTTTATAACCTAAATCAGTGCAGTCGGAATCAAGGGCGTAGCCAGGAGTGCCAAGGGGACCACAGCTCCTTTCTTGAGACTGAAAATTTGTCATTACTCTACGCACCGAAGCTGCAAAGAAATTGGAACTCCCGGAACTGAAAGGTCCAGTGTCTTTCAGTTCCGGGAGTTTCCCAAGGAGTTTCCAGTTTTGAAAAGGATTAGGTTTTTCCTGCCCCCTCCTCGGTGAAATTCTGGCTACGCCCCTGTATGGGCAACATATAATGAGAGTCACTAGGAGTACATGTTGCCCATGAAGGTCGCAGTGATGGCGTTCTTGGTCAGATGACATCATCCCATCTAGCAAGTCCGTATTTAGGATACCGAGCCAGTTAGACGCACATTAAATGACCTCGTTCTCCGTCTCCTTCTCCCTTTCTTTGTAACTGAGGATGAGTCAGAGACGTATTGGGAACTTTGTTTGGGAAACGCCTTTCAAACGCTGGATGGCGTTGATTTTTCAGACTCCAGGTCGAGAGAGACCGATCAGGGTCTTAAATCGAGTCCATTGAAAGGCTTTGCCTTTGTTGACAGAAGCTCCCAGCGTAGATCCATGGTCCAAGTGACTCGGACTAGGAGACGATTTTGCCCTACGTATGCACAAAGTTCAATTGGAACGCTGACTCTTATGCTCTTTCATTGCGATCAAACGTCCCCTTCCTGAATGATAAGATTCGTTTTACGCCAAGAAGCTCGATTACTTTTCGTCCAGTAAAACTTCATCGGATGCCGTTTCGCGGCAACTCAAGCATCCTAACCACCTTCGAGGCCCGGATCCAGAGGGGGAATGTAGTGGAACACGCTAACCTTCCGGCGATTTTTACGCATCGTCGATCATCACAGTCGACGAAATGACGACCACATCCGACCTTTCCTTACTTCCCAGACTCATTCATGCCTGCCTTCCCACCATGCGGCCATTTTGGAAATGATTCAGTTGGATGCACTGTCAAGCGTGTCAACCGATGAGCGAACGTTTATTGTACTCGTAGTTTACTTTCAAACTCAAGTGTGACTGACGCGCAATGTAGCTGCGAAATTTTGTATATATATATATATATATATATATATATATATATATATATATATATATGTGTGTGTGTGTGTGTGTGTGTGTGTGTGTGTGTGTGTGTGTATTTAAAAAGAAATATTTTAACCCCCGCCCGACTCGTCGGTCGGCGTTATCCACGCCCGACTGGGGGGTTGGCGGACCCTAACTCACGAACGGTTGATTACACGTTAAAAAAGCACACCGTTGGAAAGCTCGTGACAAGTAGAGCTCGAAACTAATCTCATTTTAATTCTGGATAATATGTAAGCAATGTACGCCCTATATATGTTTTCTCATAGCCGATTGCATGATACCGAGAAATGGCCTGAATCTCGAGGGCTGTGAATGATAGACAAGGTAAAGGCCTCAACCAATAGGTAAAAGTCCGCAGACATCAATACGCATCTAATTTCTCCGATTTGTTCAATATATACGTTGAAACGTTAAGATAACGACACGACGATTTTCGCGCCGACTGCCGGCGGGTGTCGGAGCCGAATCCGGTATGAAATTAACGGGAAGTAGTTTTAGTGTTTTCTCTATTTTCGCGACACAAGCCTTTCCATGCAATATTTCTTGATCCTAGTGGTTCTTGTGACGGCTTCTCATGCTTAAATTTTGGAAAAATTTGATAGTTATCAGTCCACACAATTGGCGGTTCGCGAGAGTTCTATTGTTTGCGAGAACCACTTAATTTCCAAAATATGCGATTTTTGAAAGTTTTTGGACTTCTTGGCATTACTCGCAACTATGCGAGCCACCTCTACCATTTTCTACTTGTTCTGAGTAATTCATAGCCGATTTTGACTGTGGTGCATTTTGGCCCATAAAAATTATTCTTGACCTGACTTCAGGTAAACGGCGGAAAGTCTTTGATACCTGTTTGTCTTTGCCTGTTGACGTTAACTGGATGTCTACATCACCCCACGCTAAAAATGATACGACAAATCCCGTCGGTTTTCGAAAAAAACGTCATGTCCTGAAAATGGGCTTGACCTTGGGTTAATGACCCGGTAAATCCAAAAAAATCTGAGGTAGCAGATTTATCGCATATGTCAAGATGTCCAATTCCTGAGAATTTAATTGTGATGTCATGTTTTCCGAAAATGTTACAGGGCGCTAAACGTTTTTGGACATGGGTCCACTTGACCTAACTTTGGTAAGACACTTGACTTGACCTAAGGTCAAAACTTTGGCACTAGGTGTTAGATGGTTAAGAAAAATGCACATAAAGTTTCGTGGCGCTGCGTTCCTTCGCTTTCTTGCAATCTTGGAAAAACCTGAGGTGGTCAACACCCCCCAGTCGGGGGGGGGGGGCTTTACATCATTCATTGATGACGTAATCCTGCTACGGTTCATAGCCCCACGCTCCCTGGTGTTGTTGAACTGTTGAAAAGCTGAAAGGTAACAATAAGGCGGGGACGTAAAGGGCAGGGAAAACTCGCGAGGAATCGCTTTGAAGCTCCAGAAATATAAGGTTTTCGGCCATAACGTGTACCAGAAATAGTCCTTTTGGACAATAAACAACAACTTAGCTATCCCAGTTCAAAACACGTCTTGAATGGGGACCTTTGAAGAATGTCCGCCAGGACAAAAACCTTTGTTTCATGCAGTCTGAAGACGGTGGTTGAAACTCTGCAAGATTTCTGTCGTTTACATCCGACCCATTTCCCAAACAAGCATGGACAGCCTGGGATTCGTCATGCTGCCGTAACTGTTTTCTTCCCGCTTCGTTATTGGCACGTCAAGCACCTACCTTGCGTTGGTCAGGCCGGTGCGTCACGTGTCAGGTCACGTGCCACGTCACGTTGCCGCACGTGCACTGCACCTGGTTGCCTGGTTATTAGTCACGCCACCAGCGGAAGCGGCAGGAAAACGACCGGGAATGATGCGCTATTCGAGTCTTCGGGTGCTTTCCTGGCGCCTCCGGCGGTGTTTTCCGCGCGAAACTGCGAGGTCGAATCGCACGTCAGCTCTTTCCGCTTGTTTGCTTGTCTGCACGGGTACGTGATGTAGTCGAAACAGCACTCAAAGCTATTTTAATGGCGCCCTGCCGCGCCTGTCTTGACTGGATTGTCATGCTGTTGATTTAGTGTTTATGTGGATACCCCTTAAAGTCGTATTTGTCTGCCCAGATGTTTGCCAACTTAATGGCATGTCTAAGCGGCCCGAAAACGGCCTCTTTTGTAAACATCTGACGAAGGAGACCAGGGGCAGGAGAAGCTTCTGAGCCGGCGTGCCGTGAAGGATCATAAGCACAGACTGCATCAATGGTAAAATGCTTCTGCGGAGTAGTGAATAATCAGCGGCGGCATGATGTTTTCCGCACTGATCGCACAACGTCCCGGGTCAATACATCGAACAGACGCCAGCCAGCAGCAAAAGTGAGTTCGCTGAACAACATGGCACAGACATCGGCCAAGGTTGGGTGTCTGACGAGAGCACTGTGAGGTTAACAAAGTTCACCTCGCGCTCTGGACGGCAGCACAGGCCGAAATATTTTCTTCCGGCCCAAAATGCGCTCATTCGCTTCCTCGCCAGCTCCTGTGGCGCTGTGGGAGCGGTTCCAGCAGCGGGTGCCGGACCCTGTAGCCAGAACACGTCACTGGATGATGTAAGCGTCACGCGCGGCGCCTCCGCCTCGCAAGCTGCCGGACGTCGTTGTATGTCTCTCAAGCTGCCGATCACGTCACCAGGAGTACGCCCAGTGCGCCCAGCAGGGACCATCAAAATCCTTTTGAAAAGAATTGAAATCCAATCCCAAATCATCTACATCAAAAGAAATGCAATTTAGCCCCAAAGCCCGCAAACTGAAAGGACTGTAATCCAACCTGCAATTCATTTTGCAATTCTTTCTTCAGATAGTTAATTTTCGCCAAAGCAATCACAACAGTACGCACGACGGTGCTTATTGTTTGTCGTGGGGTTGAACGTCAGCCATGGTCCCACAAACTTTGACCGTTTTAGGAATTTGTAGTTGGTGATGAGATACAAGTAACGAACATTGGGAAGGACATTCTGCCATCCCCTCTTTCCTTATAATTAGGCAGTTTGGGTTTAGTAGGAGCATGATGTCGTTTCGCATGAAATTCCTTGCGCTGAGGCCAACTATTACCTTCTTGAATACATGGGATCCGGCGCTGATGGGAGGGGCAGAGGAGACAGAGACACCTCATCAGATCCAACTTCTGATGAGGTGAACAGTCCCCGCAACTTTTTGGCATTGCCTGTCAGCACGGGCAGATCCGAGAGAAGTTTCTGTGCACTAAGACGTCTGGGAACCTCGCTAATCAGCACCACTGGCCAGTGTCGGCTGAATTCGTTGATTGTCCGTAGCCTAGCCAGGATTCGGTTTAGGAGGGAGAAAACTCAGATTTAGCTCCCCCTCCCCCCGAACAACCAACCAGCTCCAAATTAGGGGACTGTTCCAAATTTGTCCGCTTCGTTTTCATGGGTCGCTAAGAAACGTGCGAAAGTTATAAGAAATGACAGTTTACATACCCTTCCTGAGGTGTTACAGTGACTGCCGCACGTGACAAAATGACTGAATGGAAGGGTTTTTGCTATAGTCTCACAAGCAGACTGGGTTCCATTCTCGATCGATGCGTCGGGTTTTACTACTATTTCTGTGCGTTTGTTTACTTCCGCTCTGTTTGCTGTCTTTGACAGGCCGACTTTTGACCCGGCATGGTGCCTCGAACTGTCCTAAGTAGCGGGCCGGCGAGCGCTGGGCAGTCGGTCTCACGAACACTGTTGCCAGATTCCATTGGACCAGTCCCTCTAATCGAAGCTCCAAAAACCCCTAGAACATACACGTGCGTGGATCCCGATGGAATGCAGGTTATCCTAGTGTTGTATGCAACCCTCGTTGACCAGGGCGGGTCATTGCGTCACCTCGGAAAAGGTGACGCAATGACCCGCATAGCGGTGCATAGCGGTGCCCAAGTGACGCACCACTTAGATTGTGGTGCAAAACGAAGATAACTTGCATTCCATCAGGATCCCGGCACATGTCTGTTCTAGAAACTTCGGTCCGACCGGCAAAACGTCGGGGAATCCACAACCATCCTCTATTTTTTGCTGCAGGCAATCCTATGCTCCTTAGCTTGCGGGACCAGCCCAAAAAACTCACCAATTGACGCGCCGTGTGCGATTTACTTTCCTGTTAGAGCTTGGTGACCTCAGGTCAAGACCTTAATCTCTGAACACAACGAAAACCCTCGTTTTGGGCTGCAAGCAATCCCATGCTTCGGGCCATGCAACCGATCGCCACCAAGCCTTCGCTGATCGACACGCCATTTGGGTTTCCCCGTCCTTCACAGAGCTTGGTGACCTCAGCTCAAATCCGTCACCTCTACGTACAACAAAATGCCATACTTTTGGCTGCGGTCAGTCCCATGCTGAGCCTACCGAAATGATTTGTACCAAGCCTTCACCAATCAACGCGTCATATGATTAGAAAAACTGATGGCACATTATAAGTTTCGGGCTTCGAACAAGAACAGCTACGAAATTTCGCGCGCCTGTAGACTAATGGCGCGAAAACCCCTTTATTTATCTCCATTGAATATCTCCGCTTTAGAGCGTGTTGTCCAGGACCGCAAATCCTGCAGTCCAAATCCTGATGATCCCTGGTGCCCAGTCGGCTGCACCTGGATGTCGTGTTCACTCATGCATAGACAATGGGACGATGCCGGATCCCGAGACTCCGCACGAGGGGTCGTTACAAGATTGAGATGGAATCCGGAGAGCCGCCATGGGGTCGGCGCAGAATGGCCAGTGACATACCGGCGGCGGACTGCAATGTCACGCCGACACCAGCGTTTATTTTTGATTGATTTGGTAAATAATCGCGTTTGCGAAACTGCGGTTGATTGTCGGCCAGATTTTTGGAGGAAGTCGCCGGCTCGCTAGTGCTGTCTGACGTCCCAGAAATTTCCAGGGCCGCGCTCCGTCTGAATCTGGGTCACTGGGGCGAGAATATATGTGAATTTCTTCCACCCAGACGTCGGAGTAAACGACTGCCTCCCTGCAATCTACCGATAAGCCAGGCTCCGGCACCCGCGTGTCGAGACGCCTGTGAGAATGTAATCTGTTCAACGCCTGCTGTTAATCAACACGCCCTGATCCTAAAACAGCGGGGTTGATGTTTGGTATTACGAGATTATATCGCTCCCTATCTGCGAGTAAATGTTGTCCAATAGTGACGTTTGCCTGTGAAATATTGACCCGTTACCCCGGGGAATCTGGGCCATAATTCTTCATGCATTGTGAGAACTTGTTTGAGCAATAAATCGTCAGCTACTGAAAATTCTGGTATGCATGCACGGCCAACCGAACTGGACTGTGCAGTCAGCGGTTTTACCAGCCGTACTTTCGTTAAATAACAAAAGGTTGAGAAGGGGACTACAAATTTTATCGAGCTTTTTCGGCGGAGAGATCATTTTGAGACGGGACGAAATGAGTTAGCTACCGGCGAGCGGAACTGGCGCTGATGATGCAATAAATACCGAACGGAAATGAGCTGGCGTCGCGACTTGACGCAGCTATCCAACACCAACTTCTGACAACGGCAGGCAGCCAAAATGAAGTGTTTATTACGCAATCCGTCGCCGCCGATTCAACGGGCTGAGAAATACAAAAGTGGTCGGCTGGTGGCCTCGATTCGGGCTCAATGTAGGCCAAACCGGGGGCCGGTCCACATTCGCACTCTGAGCGGGACCTCGAGATTTATTATTTCATGAATTTCGCAGCGATCGACGGCCTGCCTCCAGCGAAGCGCCCGGCGCCGGCCCGCTCGGCCCACTGAAACACGAAATCCACCGTCAGGTGTGTAAACAGCCGTCTGATTCATCGCTGTGTATCACACGTCGAGCGACGGGCTATCACCAATAAACACAGATCGTTTCGCCTGACGGTTAAATGACTTAAGCGTGTTATCATGGAGAAACAATTTGCATTAATTTCTGATGATCAGGCAGGCCTGCAGGATATCTGAATGCATCCGATGATGGGTCCCGAACTTTCTTTGGCTCCCGCTCAAGTGGTGTGTTTGTCAAGCAATCAGTAGGTTATCGATCTTACGAGCTCCAGATAAGAGATTTTAATTAATTAACCCACGTCCCGAGGGCAGTCGGCGCCATGCAAACTCTGCGGGGGGCGATGGCCGCCCCTTCTAATTCCCGACTGGTCTGTCGCATGATGAAAATAAGCATGCCGTTGGCATGCCCTTGATAAGAAGAGCTCGGAATTGGTCCATTTTTTGCTTTTGGTGAACATTTAAGCCATTCACACCCTACATGTGTTTTCTCATAGCAGACTGAATGGACCCGAAAAACGCTCTGAATCTCAAGGGCTGTGATTAATAAGGACTAAGTAAGGGTACCAACAGATAAATAAAAGTCAATAGATGCCAGTACACGTCTAATATCTCCGACAATGGTAAATGTTTACGACGCCCTCACCGGCACCCGACTCGTCTGAAACTGACGGGCATTAATTTTGGTGGTTCTGTATTCTTGGGGAAATATTCCTTAGTAATTTGTGTTTCTTGATGCCAACTGTTTGTTTTAGGGATTGTCATGTAAATTTTTGAAAATGTCCTGAAATCATCAATCCGCATCATGCATCAGGATTCATTTGCGCAAGCCCGTTTGTTTGCAGAATGTATGATTTTTGTATTTAGCCTATTCACTTCAGTAACAATATTGACAGCCCGTTATGCCCTTTTTTGTTCGCTCCAAGTAATTAGTCGCTGATTTAACGGCGGTGTATATTTGCCAAGAACAGTCACTGGTGACCTGACCTCAAGTCCATGGGTGGAGATCATTGACACTTTTCCACCACCACGTTTGATGGTGATCGTTGGTAGCCTACATCATCTCACACCCGAAACGTTGGAGAAAAATTCCGTCAATTTCCGACAAACCTCGACAGATGTAGAAAATGAGCTTAACCTTAGGGCAATGACCCGAAAGTTTCCGAAAAATGTGAAATAGGGAATTTGTTGTTCTTGTCAAGATATAAACTAAAAGCGTTTGGTAATTATTTCTTGCATTGAAAAAAACATTAAGCTAAATTCTTTGGGCATATGATCATTTGACGTGCTCTAAGTCAAAGACCCGACCCGACCTTAAGCTTAAACTTGTCCGCAAGATATGGCAAGGGCTAAGGAAAAGATACAAAGAATTTCTTGGCTCTCCGTGTTTTCGTTTTCCCAGAATGTCGGACCTTCCCCGCAGGGCAAGAGTTAAAGGAAATGAATCTCGCTTTTGTCCGCATCGTAATCAAAACGGTAGAACATGGTCAAATAGCACATGGTGAAGCAATCCTTCGCCAGAAAAGGTAGGATGATTGAAACCGGCATGACGATGAAAAGATAATATTCCACACTGGTCAACTTAAAAGAAACAGATTCGGGTTGTCCCAAGAACGTCCATGATCACGCGTTGGACTTATGCGACGGTTGGTTATTTGGTTACTGAACGACGCTCTCGACTGACAAGGGCACTTCGCGTCGCCACCTCTCACGTCGTTGTCACAGGACACCGCGAAATCACTACTACCCGGACTCGAACCGACGGCCTTCCGGTCATAAGTCGAGCACAGCATCCGCTACACTACGCCACCACTCACCACTCAGCCTTCTAAGAAGTACCGAAACGTATATAAGAACACAATTAAACAATACATTCTCACGCAATTATCATATCGCAGTGTTTTATGGGCCTTCCATGGCCCGCGCCCGCTATGTCGTCAGGCAACAGCCGACAACAGGGCACGGATGGATAGGACACAGGAAATTGGCAGGAAATTGTTCTGAAACTCAAACAGTGTATGTTTTCTAACATACATATTCGCACGGGATAAATTAATTTCTGCTGCTTCAAACTATAATTTGGTTGTCTTAGTCTCCTAGCACGTCTTTAATGGAGAGCATTCTGTTTAATTTTAAGGGAAGCGTCCCTAGTTCCGACACGCCTTTCAGTTAGGATAGCCAAATTGGAGCTTGTCTTAGTCTTAGAGCTTCTCTGAGTCTTAGAAGTTTATGTATCTATATTCTCTTTATTTTAAAAGGGATATCCCTTCTTCAGCATACGTGGTGCTCTGGGAGAGCCAAAATGGGGCTTGCAGTCTTAGAAATACACGCATTGTATATGTAAGCCCGGGTGTCCTACGACAATCAGCGCATTTCTCTGACAATCTCTGATGGAAGCTTCGAATGCAATCGGATTATATTATGCCGACTAACAGCCGCTGGCGCCAACAGCACGAGTCGTTTGTATGTTTTCTGGCTTCTTTTTCGAAGCATCGGTCAGGATTGACCATCAGCGCCGTAGTCGGAAACCGACTAGTCTCGTGTCAAGTCGTGTGTCTCGTCAGACGTCAGTCGGTCGTCTGAGCCCGAGTCGACCTGCACGTCCGCCCCCACCGAGGCCCGACCTCGACCGCTGGCCATAGCCGCAGGCCGGCCGGGGTCGGCTGTCCGCGGGCGGTTCCAGCGGGCGCCGGTCATAGGGCCGAGCCCCGCGGACCGACCACGCCGCCCGGCGCCCAGGCCGTCCGAGGTCGCGCCCGCCCGGGCCGGCCACGTCTGCCGGTTATAAAACAGGCGTATCATGACCATGCAATATTCACACTGCTGACATATGCACTGCACCCCAAAACTATACAAGCGCCCCATTGACATCTGCTGCGCGGCGCCACAAACACGCGAAGGACGGAAAGTTAGCAAACTGCTCGTATGAGATCATAATCGAGAGCAATGACATATTTCCTTTAAAAAATACTATTTGCTATGCTTTTAGGAATTTCGTTGGGGAAAAAATCAGCTCTGGAAAAATGATCACCAACATTTTTCGAACCAACCGAATCTCTTTCTAAGAAGTCCACCGAGGTGGAACAGTACCTTTGAAGTAAACAGAAGAGTTAACACAGGTATACCAGAATGTTGAGTTAACACGGTATATACCATATCAGACATTCCGTAAGATTAAAGACGAGTTAACGTTGAAGAGATCTGTATTTTTAACTTGGGCGAGTGGAATTAGACGCTGACATGGCATTTTATTTACAAACAGTTTATACTTCTCCTTCAGAGGTTTATGTCGAAGGTGGTTCCAGTTTCGCACCTGTTTTTGTAGGCAGCTGTGCAACCAAACACCTGTGGTCTCCGAACAGACACCACTAGAATACGTCATTCACGTTTCTGCATCTACTTGTTTGTAACACGGCCAGAATGTATACGGTTGTCTTTGCGGTGAGCACAGACCAATACCAAATTGCCCATTCGAGATGCGGGTCTGCCATCGGAACAGCCATGCCACGAGACAGGCATCGGGCGATCTCCTCCTCGAACCGCTCCACTGCGGAGACAGCGTGAGGGACGCGTCTCCTGAATCATCAGCGCCGCTCGCCGCCCGAGACCAGGGCCGACTGTTTGAGGGGGGGGGGGCTTAGGGGGCACCGCCTTCGAGGTCATACGGCGGGTTGTTTAACCTCCCCTGGCGGCCAGCTTTGTCTCACATCACCTGGCCTCTTAGTTCGGCCGGCCGGTGAGTCGGCCGCCGGCTATCAGCGCGGCGGGTCAACAAACGGCCGGCATCGGGCGGCGGTGTTTTATCAACAGAGGCGGCGCCGCCCTGTGATGTGGTGACGCGCGTAGGTCCATCGCTCCGGACGAGTTTGAAGAAGCGCTTCTTGGAAGTTATCGGCTGCAGAATTATCGTGGTTGTCCCTCAAGAGTCCAGACAGCGCCCATGTGACTCCGACACGGCAACGTAGCACCAGGACCGTGGTGCGTCTGCTTCCTGCGTGTTTCGGACGAACGGAATGGGCACCGGCGAGTCAGCGAGGCCTTGGTTTTAACGTGCTGCAGCGGGGTGCGCGAACCAAAACGCCCGCCGTGCTGGACGTCATAATCCCGATGAAACGGGCCCGAAGATCTCGTCTCGCTTGCCTTAGGAGACGCCAGATGTCTGCCAGTGGAGCTGCAGAGACGCGAAATCTCGGTTCCGCTAGCATGGGAAAACGGCAGATCTATGCCGGACAATCCTGCAGAGACGCGGAATCCCGGCTGGACAGATCTGCGGAGACGCGGATCTTGGTCAGCAGACCTGCTGAGACACGGGATCTCGGTCAGCAGACCTGCTGAGACGCTGGATCTCGGCCAGACAGGAACTGCGAAGACGCCGGAGACGCAGGATTTCGGCTGGACCGATCGGCCCAAACGCAGGAGAGATACGAGACATCATGCTCGGATACTCCTAGCGACGTGCGCTGCGCTGGTCCGCCGAACGTCCCGCAGCCGCCGCTGCTGTGCCGTCCGGTCCGTCTGCCAGGCTTTCAGGGAATTGGCGGCCGGGACTTGCGGTCGTCACGCCGCCGGCCGGCGACGCTCGTCCCAGCCGTGACAGTGCCTTTCAGAGGTCTCAGACACTCTTTCTGGGTCACGCCACGAGACGATTCACGGACATCGGCTCCGGGCTACAATTGTCAGCGGCCCGACGAAACGAGGTCAGCGGCGCCGACATCCACGTGTGCCGTGTCCTCGATATTGCTTCGGACTCGGGTCGAGCCAGCTTTAAAGGGCCGCCGAGCTCACGCTGTGTTCCGATCCTCGGGTACCACTTGGAAATTATGGAGACACCGAAATACGTGTAGCGTTTATCTTTACGTAAATATAGGTCTGTCCTCAAAGTGAGGCGCGACAGAGCAAAATTTCAGTGTTGTCTTTTGGACGCTCTTTCCGTCTTCAATGAGAAAAACGGTCAACGACAATTTAGCTCTGACAGCAATGGCGCCTTCTCACAAAACTTTGCCAGTGGCCTGTATTGCTGAAGACGTTCAGCCAGCATGCAAATTTTCACTGAAAAGCACTTCTGATTTATATCAAGGAGAAGACGTCCTTCATCCATTTTTCCTTCGGGAAATGGCAGTGGCCATGATGACTTAACGAACGGCAAACGGAGTGAACATGGACTGAAAGTCCGAATAGTGTTTGCTGATGGACGGACCATGTCCGCAGTCTCGTCCCAGGCCCAGACCCCCAGTGCCTACCATGAGGGCACCGGGGGCACTGGCCCTCATTAACCAATGTGCCAACTGGAACAATTGAGCTCCCTAATTGTACTGAATAAGGATGACGTCTGAAGCTCACCCTTTCAAACCAATTCTTGTCTCTGTGACCCTCCCCCCACCATGTGTTGGCGAGTTACGTGCCTGCCTCGTCCCCTCCCAAAGGATATCCTGAACGTACCCGCTACGCCTATGACGCCTCCCCCCTTCTTCAGCCAGTGACTTCAGCTCGTCTGTTCCAGGTGCGTCTGCCTACTTAGTCTCAAGTGGAAAGGCCGCATCTTCGGTGGCTGGAAGAGCTACGTCATCATCTTTTTCATCTGGCTTTACGGCTTCCTGACGCAGGGACTGTCCTTGTTCGGGGTACGTTGGCGGCATAGCTGGCTCCGCCTGGTTCGGCAGTACGTTTGCAAGCGGAACTACGCAGCCACATTTACTGCGCAGGGTAACACCGTGCCTCCCACCTTACCCGCCCCTATCGCAGTTAATTTGAGCCCGTGAAGCTATCTGATACCATGCCGGGATCACGCAGTCGTTAAGTCTCAAGTGAAACCGTAAATGTGGTCTATGTAGCTTCGTCTATGTCTACTTCGTCTACGTCGTAACTACGATTTTTTACTGTGGTACATTTCATGACATGCTTTTGGTCATCATTCAACAGTTCTTTGTGCATAAAAAATTCTCTGACATGTCATCGACCCGCACCAGTACTATTTCCCGCAGGTATCGTTTTATTTCTTGGAGTAAAGCACCTGTGTACATAAAAGAGCACCTGCGTACGTAAAAGCATTACGTACATGTAATGACGTATATGGATATATGGGCGCAACGTGGCCACGACGATGCTGCCTCGGCAACCCAATAGCCATACATCCAACTATCTCATGTCAAAATTATTTACAGTCAAGAACGGCCGTATCACGGCTCCTTGATCCTAAAAACCACCAGGATAGATCCGGCTGGTCATTTTTTCCTATTGATGGGACGCCCTCGACGCACGCTTATCGTGATTCCGCGGCGTGGTGGCATGGCTCGTGTGATAGGCCCGGTATCTTCTGTCCACAACGTGACGGCGACGACACCGCGCCGAACCGTCCAGGAGAGCGTAATCATCGCAGCGTTGGCTCGGCTCGCGGCGCAGGCGGTGCTTGCCCGGCCACGCGCGCGGAATCGCTCTCGGAAGTAATCAACCGGCGCGTGCGCTCAATTTTACGTCCGAATTGCCCCGGCCCCGTAAGTTCGTCACGTCGGCGTCCGCGTTGACAGGCGCGCACGCAGGCCGGCCGGCGGCTCGATGTCAATATTCAGGCAGTCTGCCGCGGCGGGCGGCGCGCACCGCCCACAGCGCGGCCCACCCGGCCGGCCCGGACGCCACATTCAGCGTCGCCATTAGCATGAGAAGCGAGCACCGGAAGAGGCGCTGTCGCGTCCGTGGCCGGCCGCCGCTCCCACCCGGTCGAGAGTCCTCAGGGGCCTACGGACGGCCGCCGGCCTGGACTTTCCGCGCCCGCCGACGGCTGGCGGTCGCCTCGCGTCACCGCTGACCTTTCCGCGGCCAGCATTGGGAGCACGAATGGCCGCTGCTCATTCGGATTACGCGGTGGCCCGGCGCGCTGGGACCAAAGCCCAACATCAAGTGGCTCACGGGAGCAGGTGGTCTGGGGTCACCTTGACGACTAGACTCGGTGTGTGCTGTGTGACGGGAAACTATTCAGATCGCCTTCCGGAGGTTGTGTGATGCATTTCGGGTGGCGACGTGTTGGCAGGAGTTTTGTTCCTGCGCAGTTCATGGTTGCAACATCCAGGCCATCAAGGTCGATTGTATACGTCACCAAACAGAGCTCCGACTTCTTATCACAGCATTTGTTGTGCAGCCTGCCTGTATGCGCGACGTAACGATACGTCTCCTAACGTTGTAACATTACTGTCCTACATAGCCGACATGCATCCATGACAGTGGTTTGAATTCCTCCAGAAAAAACGTTCTCTACGTTCCCGTTTCAAAGTTAAATTAAAAGCACTCCTGAGCCCACTTGACGTTTCTCGGCGTTTTCTTATCGATAGTGATCTAGCGCCAGGTTTATATTTACACATCGAAAACTTCCTATGCCCTGCCATCGTTGTTTGAAGCTTGTCTAATACAGGAGCCCGCAAGCATCACAACCAATGTTATCAGTGCGGAATTTTGTAACAATGCCACTGCTCTCCATAGGTGTACGGCAGCTACGGCTGGAACAACGTGACTCAAAAGTGTGACTTCCTGCATAACGGTGGCCACGGCCAGCCTCGCAGCGACTGGTTCCTCATCTCCTGGTCGATCCCGTGCGCTGTCATCCTCGTCTCCTACTCGCTCATCTTCATCAAGGTCAAGCAGTCCGGCAGGAACATCCTGAGGACGTCCAAACAGTGAGTGGCGCCGGACCGGCGGGGTTCCCCGGGACGTACGTGAGTCGAATGACTCGGGTGCAGAGGAGAGGTGCTTCGGTAGGCCAGGCCTCGGTAGGCCAGACCGCGAGGGCGACGGCGGTCGACGCACGCCCTGCCGAGTCTGGTTCGGTTGCGTAATGTCGCAGCCGTGAGGGATGGCGACGAGCGCTTTTTCACCGGAATCCCGTGTGCCAGGTCATGCAATTCGACCGCAGTCCGTTTCAAACAAAACGCATCCTGTTTTTTCGTATCGTATCAAAGAAAGTTCGTGAAAGGGACAGTTTTTTTTAAACCTATGCACTTACATATGCGTTTTCCAGGTCTAATTACATTTAGATACTTGTCTTTGCTGCTCTCCCGAGCAAAACTGTCTGCAACTAATAGATCTGCATTGGCTTTTTCAGCCAGGGGATGGAACATGTAGAGGCCTTGTTAAAGACTCGCGAAGACAAGACATCACGAATGATCTTCGTCGTGTTTATCACGTACTGCATCTGCGTGCTGCCAATCACCGTGGTAAACGTGGCCAACCCCGAAAACCGGCATCCGGACGTCAGCGTCATCCTCTACTGCATCTACTGGCTCCAGTACTGCTGCAACAACATGATCTACGTCGTCAGCAACTGCGTGTACCGCAAGGCGTACATCATCTTCCTGACGGAGGTGATCCCGCCGCTGAAGCGTTTCCTGAAGCGGCCGGTGCCGTGGCAGGTCCGGCAGGGCACCACCGTGACCACCTTCACGGGCCGTTCGTTCTCGGCTCGCAGCTTCAGTCAGACGTCCCGCCGACTGCGGCAGACAGAGTCGCTGGCCGACCAGCCGGGCGACGGCGGTTCGCCGGCCGACAGCCCGCCGCAGTCCTGCTGGCCGGCCGACGCCCGGCCGCGGCCGGTCGGCCCGTTGCGGCCGCCGTGGCGGCGTCTGCGGCGCGCCAGCTCCGTCGACAGCGGCGCGCGGGCGGCGGCGGTGGCGCCGCGGCTGCGGCGTGGCCTGCGCCGGCTGGCCGGCCGGCGGCGCAGCCTGCCGCTGGAGCGGCACGAACGCGCCGCGCTCGCCGCCTGGCGCCGCCGGCTGCTGGCCGAGGACGTCGCCTGGCGCAGCGCCTCGCTGCTGGCGCTCGGCCGGCGCCAGCGGGGCGCCGACCTCGAGACGAGCTCGGCGCGCCAGACGTTCTGCCGCGAGAACGGCGCGTTCGAGCCGGCGGCGGGCGGCGCCGAGCCGACCGGCCGGTGGCCGCCGTCGGCCGTGCCCCCGCCCGCCAGGAAACGCTCCATGTCGTTCTGAGGGCCCTCTGCCTGGTGGGTGCCGGTGTCGGGCTGATGGGCCCGTCAGTGGGACGCGGTCCAGTTGGGACCCGCGCGAGTGAGAAGATCGCGTCAGTTCTGATCAGAGGCTCGGTGGTGTGCGTCGTTGCGATCGCGTTGTTTTATTGTAATCGTGTTGTGACGCTGCAGAAGGTTCCCCAGCTCTCTCCTGATAGTGAGCGCACACCTGTGGTTTATTTATGTGTATGTTACATGTTGATGCTCACTCATTGTCGATGTGCGGTGCATGTTATCCTGACGAAGAACGTGTTGTTCGTTGCCGTGGAACAAATGCCAGTGGTTTTTTGTAAAGAATCAAATAGCCAGCTTCATGTTTTGCATGGGAAAGTAAATGTGCCGGAAAGAACGAAATGGACTTTCTGCACACGCGTTTGTGCCTCACCAATAGACCTCAAAACGCACAAACTTGCGTCGTCCGACATGCCGTATCGCAGCCGATGTCGTACCTTGAAGAATTTAGATTGCCTCTCCTCTCGTGGGTGTATGTTCCTTTTCCAGTGTTTCCATTAAGACGATTTACAGCGAGAGACTGTTTTGATGACAGCAAGAGCTTGCGGACTGACGTATCTGTTCTTTGATAAAGATAAGATGATGGAAACGACTTGACAGTTCAGAACACCTGAAGGTATGTTAAGTCAAGCAAGATCTTATTTGTAGGTCGGTCTTTGGTACGCCGGTGCCACCTCGGCCAATTCACCTCGGCAGTTAACCTTAACCGATATAAATTATATGTTACTTGTCACATTCCTTGGCCATTGAAGCGATAAAGTGGTTCCTGTCGCTTGCTTTTGTAGCATTGTGTGCAGTAGCATCGTATGTGAATGTAGCGTTATTATAGCAGACAGTGACATGTTTTCGATGATGCTGCAGTCTACTGGCGCCACCGGTACCTGAGCTTGCTCCACGGGGCTCCGCTTTATCAATGGAGGTCACGCTTCTAATAAAGACATATTAGCTCCTCCGGAATCTCGCCAAGTAGGAAAAGTGAATGGCTGACAGTCGTCCAATGCACCGTTCGCTGTCGGCCAAACAAACTAAAATTGCTCCAGTTGATGGTGCTGCTTCCTGGCCCACTGCCCATGGAGCGTTTGGTATTGCGCATGCGAAACACTGGGCGACCATTTCGCCTGCAGCTGTCGGAATTCGACAATCCCCAAATCCCGCCTGAAGGTCGATGGTCGTTCTGCCTGGACTGTTTTGAAGAAGTCAGATTTTATCGTACTGAGCCGTGGTCCATAACAACGGAAACCCATATCTATGCTTTAATTCGAAAGTCCTAATAGAGTCGTTCGGTACCCGGGATTCCACGATTAGCACACGGAACGAGCGATGAACCTTGCGGAAAGTGCTTCGCGTACAACGTATTACCCGGACCATTTTCGTGGCCCCAAATGTTGAATAAAAAAACGATGGCACTAGCTTGCGATGGTAAATCAACCGGTGATCCACTGTGTAAACGCTAACCGGCGCACACGAAGAGAACAGCAGCCTCAATAAGCAGATCGTCTGTTGCACTACCGACGCGAAACAATCATTCCGTATTTAAATGTTGTTATTTGGCGTCTATTTCGTACGAGTCCGACGCTAAGATGATTTAAGTAGCATCTCCTGTTCAGGTGACAACTGCCGTGTGTCGTGTGTCACACGTGATTCTGACAACGTCGTTGTTCTGTCTCCACACGATAGCTGCCCACCTACTTTCTGCAGCAGGGACCGTGGGCAGATGCCTAAGGGTTCGTGACTTGTAAAACCATGCGTGACCGTATGATGACGGAAATAATAGCACAGCCGCAGTTATAGGTGGTGTGGTGTGGTTTTGTAGACAGGCGCAACACGACATGGATTATAGTTCCAGCGACTGTTCTTGTGTTTGCTCCAGTCTACTCCGCACCAGACACAAAGCAGAGCTGCTGTGCAGCTCAGCGACCCGTGACAGCATGCGCGACTCTTGCGAATGTGCTATGATGGTACTAGTGATCACATTGTTCACTGTTTTGATGTCTGTCACGGCCTCTAGGTTTGCCTTTTAGAGTTCCTACGAGACGCAGTTTTGTTTGTTTTTTGGAGTATTTTCGTCAATATTGTACATGTTAAACGTCTTTTTGGATAAATATACGTAGATATTGGCAGTTCATGTTTCCATATCATACAGTGTCAAAAAAGTGGCTTGTTTAAGACATCAAATCGTGGGTTTCTCAAGCCCAATCACATCAGCCCCGTCAGATGTCACAAAACAGCATCTTTGCCACGCACCTATGTTACAAAACTATTTTCCCAACCAAAAAATTCTTTGGTTTTGAAGTAGCTTGAAATAAAATTCTAAAGAGCTCCTATAAATATCTTCATCTATAGAACGGTCTCATTGTTCATCCATTCAAGGCCGAGTTCGACGTACTCAGACAACGACGTCTGGGATGTCCAAGGTCGCCTGACTTTCAACAATGTGAGTGTTGTATGCTAAGTGACATTCTTTATCAGTAATGTGACTCGATACTTCTCGTGGAAAAGTCAGGATAAAGCTCAGGTTCCACTGCGCACTCTTTTGTTTTGCGATTTTCCGCTTTTACGTTTTTGCACCACGATTTCCTACTTTTACGCTTTTGCATTTTGCACTTTCGATACACGATTTTGCGTTTTTCATCTTCTCGTTCTCTGAGTTCGTAGTCGCCGACTTAGCGTAGTTGGGTCTAAGCTGAGAAGTGTGTGTAGATTTATAGCAGGGGCGCAACCAGGATTTCCTTAAGGGGGACTGGGGGTTCGGAGCTCAGTGTGAACTGAAATCGCACGAAAACCGCCGGCTGGGAAGACGATGTGCAATGGTTTTCACAAAAAAGCGGGCCTAAGGGGTCCTGGATGCTCCCCTTGGCTGCGCGGGTGATTTACAGGTCAGAAACAGAGCAGAGCTTTTTAAGTCGGATCCAGCTTTAAGGCGCCAGCGCCTATTGCGCCTGCTGTTGCGGCGGCGGCTTCGGCAGCGGGAACGGTAGTGACAAATGTTTTCTGTCTTTAGTGTAAATGTTTCCCGTTTATCATGCACGCAAGTGGGAGGTGTAAAAGTTCTTGAATACCCGCAAGTAGCTACCAGCACTGCAGCGTTAAGCAAATGCCCGTTAAGTTTACTATGACCTTGTTCCTCTCCCAAGGTGCTCTCCTCTCCAGATACTCGCTTCTCTCCCTCCATCTCTACGGAACTAGCCAACGCAACTACAACGCTTAATCCTGAGCCCTAAACTTGGAACCAGCCCTCCGCGCCCCGTCCTGAAAATCCACTAAAATCCGAGGAAACCTAAGATTAATACCTCACTCCTTCAGGTCCGGGGCGATGTGATCAGCGTAGTCAACGCGACTGTGATGGAAAACCGAAATAAAGTTTAACTATTTGAACATGTTTGGGATTTTTTTCGATTTTTCTCTTTTTCTTCTCGAATCTCCGCTTTTTTAATTCCTTTATGCAACTTCACGTCATGATTTTGCGTTTATCCATCACGGTGTTGCTAGTGGAGCCGGATCTGTGCATTCTTGTGAACCTAAAATTTTCTTATGGCGGAAAAATTCATTCTTATGAACCTAACATTCTTATGAACCTAGCATTCTTATGAACCTAACATTTTCTTGTGGCGCGCAGGGCTGCGATGGGACCTCCTCTGTGTCGAGCGAGAAGCTCGGTGTGGCTACGCAGCTGCTCAGAGCGGCGCCGGTTGCCGACTGTTTTCACTGCGCGATGCACGCTCTGAATCTGGCAACGTCGCAAAACGCAATGGGAGCGATAGACGCGGTCATCGCCTTCTTCAACGGCAGCGAAAAACGGAGTGTCCCGCTGAAACAGGCGCAAGAGAAGACGGACCTCCAGCAGAAATGCTTCACCAAGCCGTGCCAGACCCGCTTCGTGGAGCGGCACACGGCGTTGAGCCAGTTCTGTGGCCAGTTCACAGCCATCGAGGAGGCACTAAAGATAATGTCGGTGTGGCCAAACCTTGGCACAGGCTCCAAGGCGTCCACACATCTCAGGGCCATCGAAAGATCAGAGTTTCTGATTGAGATCGTTGTTATGAAGTCGCTGGCCGGTGTGCTTCGCCCAGTGTCTTCGGTTCTTGACGCCGTCTCTGGCGCAGGGATGCAGCCACAATTTTCTAAAGCGGGGGGGGGAGGCGCGGAGCTCAGTGTGAACTGAAATCATACGAAAACCGCATACTGGGAAGACGATGTGCAATGGTTTTCACAAAACATTCGGGCCTAAGGGGGAGGCCCCTTGGGCCCCCTTTGGCTGCGCCTGTGCTCTGCCGGCTGTGGACGCCGTCTCTGTCGGCTGTGGACGCCGTCTCTGCCGGCTGTGGACGCCGTCTCTGTCGGCTGTGGACGCCGTCTCTGTCGGCTGTGGACGTCGTCTCTGCCGGCTGTTGACGCCGTCTATGCCGTCTGTTGAGGCCGTCTCTGCCGGCTGTTGACGCCGTCTCTGCCGGCTGTTGACGCCGTCTCTGTCGGCTGTGGACGCCGTCTCTGCCGGCTGTTGACGCCGTCTCTGTCGGCTGTGGACGCCGTCTCTGCCGGCTGTTGACGCCGTCTCTGTCGGCTGTGGACGCCGTCTCTGCCGGCTGTTGACGCCGTATCTGCAGGCTGTTGACGCCGTATCTGCAGGCTGTGGACGCCGTCTCTGTCGGCTGTGGACGCCGTCTCTGTCGGCTGTGGACGCCGTCTCTGCCGGCTGTGGACGCCGTCTCTGTCGGCTGTGGACGCCGTCTCTGTCGGCTGTGGACGCCGTCTCTGCCGGCTGTTGACGCCGTCACTGTCGGCTGTGGACGCCGTCTCTGCCGGCTGTGGACGCCGTCTCTGCCGGCTGTTGACGCCGTATCTGCAGGCTGTGGACGCCGTCAAACGCGATATCGAGGTGCGGTTCGGCCCCCACCAGCAATAGCCGTTCGCCCTCTCTCTTGGATACTTCTAGCCCGATTGGTTAGTACCGAATGGAAGGGCGTCAGAGCGGCATGGAGGCTGTACCAGCCACTGCTGACGGACGTGTCCGAGTTCTTGGCCATGGCCGAGCTCCGTGTGTGGTCGGTAGGGTGGTCCTCAAATGCTGCTTTGACACTTTTAAAAAGTGTTTTCCATGTTTTTGTTGAAGTCATTGAAGGAATGGAGTGTGCAAAATTCCGCTAATTTTGATCGGCCTAACACTCATGTGGAGGTTAAATGCCGTTTGCTGGGAGTTGCAGTCTCCAGCGCCGTTTGTACGGGTGTTCGGCAGCTAACACCAGGCGCGCAGGCGCTGGTCGGCTCGGGTTCCCATATGAATCCGTCGGGATCCATGTTGCTACGTTTTGGAGTGTTTGTGGCATGGACTGGGACTATGGACTAGCACCCAGGGAGCGCGAAATGGACTTTTTCACGGATATGTTGGCATTCCGATAACGCAGTTCTCCGAACAATGGAATTGCGTTGGTGGACTGCCAGCCAATCCGTGAAATAGTCAATACCGCGCTCCATGACTGCTAGCCCAGTCCATGCCACATAACACTCCAAAACCCAACAACACGGAGGTTCATGTGGGAGCCCGAGCCGACCCGTGCCTGCGCGCCTGGTGTTTGTGACCCACTGGCCGCACAGATTACACTGGAGACTGCAACGCCAAGCAAACGACATTCAGCCTGGTAATGACAGTGGTAAACGCCCATCAAAATGGACGGAATTTTGCACAAGCCGTTCTTGCAATGAGTCCAACAAAGGCGCTTTTGAAACGTGTCAGAACAGTAGTTGAGGACACGTTGGCGGTCGGCCACGTGTGGACGGCACAGTGGCGTGGCGGCCGTCTCTGCCGCCGCCGTTCTGGACCAGCGTGGCCCAGCATCGTTCACCATTATCCACTGTCTGCTGCAGGACAGTTTTCCATGGTTCTCATCACAGCTCTTAAGACTGCACTTTGTACTGCGTGCGAAACGTGCCATATTCTGTTTGACGTGTACGTCGCAAATACTGTGGTGTTTCACACTGAATGCCATTAATTATGTAACATTTACGCCCCACTGGTTCGTTTGAGCTGACTGGTCACATGCAGGCGTTGCATTGCCAGAAACCCGAACTGACCACCCAAACAATTATTACCAAAGGCAAACAACAGCAATGAATGGGCCTTATTTACACCTTACAGCTGAAGTAACTCTTGTCACAGGCAATGGGCTCATTTTTGCAATACGCTAATTCATTGGACTGGCGCACATAGAAATTCATAGCAGTCCAGTGTCCCTTATTGTAACCCATTCGTCCTGTTCTTTTAGGGCCAAGCGGCCCTGCCGGTGTGGACGGCGGACGTAGGAGGGGGGGGGGGTCCTTAGCAAAATCGAGAGAACGCTGACTGCACTCTGAGCCACATTGCGTGAGGACCGGCTTGAGGAAATGATCACGTGCCAAGCGCATCGCGAACTCATCCCATCCCCTGAAGATGTGATCGGCCACTTTCCTCTGCCGGAAGCGCGACTGCGGTTCTACCTGCCTCAGCAGGATAACGTATACAGTGAGTCGTGCACTAATCCTGTTATCCTGGCATTTTCCATTAGTCGCCAGTTCCGACGAGAGGGAGAGATCGTCGTGCGGAGACTTCGCGCGTACCCAAGATCTCAAAGGGCTGTTCTCCATCAGAGCCCAGAGACTACCGAGACGGAGCAGTTTGCGTCACAGCCCACCCACCGCGTAATGCACTGCAGTGCGCATAATGTTGTCATTTTTATAGTTAAACCTGAGACCAGTGGTAGCTACTTGGTCCCTATCGCTCTCCATAAAAGCTTGTTGTTGCCGTTTTAGTAGACTGTAAGCGGTCCGCACGTTTGAGCTGGTATCAGTCTCTGCTGAACAGCGACGAGAATGTCTGTTGGTTGCTCAGTTGCAAGGAGACATCGTGACCCGCTGTGTTTGTCTTTCATCCGAGGGTTTTTGCGTTTTTTTTTTGCGTATTGGCATCGAGACTGAATGCAATCTATAGGTGTTTGAAAACGCCCATGAGAACCCTGGACCCACGACGAGAGTTTTTTCGCCCGTTCCCCTCTCGGCCGCTGGCCTACCATTCTCAGCACAGTTTACCTTCCCAAATGAGCCGCTACGGCACACCTCTGTGCGTGTACCGTCCCCCTGTGTACCTCTGTTTGTGTGTATGTACCGCCCATGCGCACCCCTTTCTCCCCATGTACGCACTTTTCCCCTGTGTACGTCTCTCTATGTGTATATACCGTCCGCTGTGTGCCTCTCTCTATGTGTAGGTACCGTCCGCTGTGTGCCTCTCTGTATATGTATGTACCATCCGTTGCGTACCTCTGTGGGTATGCACTGTCCGCTGTGCACCTTTTTGTAAGTGTATGTACCGTGCCCTGTGTACCTATCTCCGTGTGTATGTACCGTCCCCTGTGTATCTCTCTCTATGAGTATGTACCGCAGGGACGTAGCAAAGGGGGCCATGACGGCCATGCCCACCTGAGCCAAGCGGTCTGCACTAGATATATGGCGACTTCGTGCGAATGCAGAATAGTGATCATATATATGTTGCAAAAGCAAACATTATATGCACTCCTGTGGGTTAAATATGAGGTCAGCGACATAAAATTGCTGCTTTTTCCTATAGATTTCGGCATGTGACAAAATTTAACATTTGTCCACCCCCCAAGCACAACCTTGGCTACGTGCCCAATGTACTGCCTGCTGTGGATCCCTCTGTATGAATATGTACCTCCGCTGTATACCTCTATGTGTATGTAACGCTCGCCGTGTACTTCTCTCGATGTGTATGTACCGTCCGCCTCTCTCTACATGTACCTCTCTCTGTATGTATGTGCCATCCGCCGTGTACCTCTCTCTAAGTGTATGTACCGTCCGCTGTGCATCTCTGTGTATATGTACCGTCCCCTGTGACCTCTCTCTATGTGTATGCACCGTGCCTGGTGCGCGGCAGGGCCGGGCCGCGGCGGCCGGCGGCCGGCCGTCGCTGACACTGTCAACACGCGGCGGCCGGGATAAGATTGCGGACAGCAATCACGCGTCCCACGCCGGTGGCGATCGCGCCTAATCTATCGAACTGGTACCGGCGCCGCCAAGGCAGCGGGCGCCGACCGGCCGGCGGCGGCGTCTGGGCACTGGTGCCGTCCGCACCACGAGAGCTGAGGCGACGGGACGCTGCCGCCCTCAGCGGTCTTCCGAACGGTGTTCAGCGGACCGACGGCTGCGTCGGAACACGGCAAGCCGACGCCGCGGGACCGCGCGGCTGCGAGGCTCTCGGCGATCCCGCCAGAGAGCCGGGGAGGTCGGGACGCAACGCGAGCTCGGGGGATTCGGGTCTGTGCTCAAGGGCGCTGCACGGAAAGACAAGAGACAGACAAAACTTCGGCGTTTCTTTTTAACGGCAGGTCTGTGGGGCAGCCCTTGTTTTCGTGACGTCAATGTCGTCAGTAATGTTTTGAGCTGGCTACGACAATCCTCCAAGTGCACCTTGAGCCTTATTTATGGTTTCGACAGGCGTTGTCTGGGTAGTGGTTATCAGCCCTGACAACTTGGATGCGATAAGTTATTCAGTTTGGACCATGAGGAAAGCTTATCCTTTATCGACACGCAGCTCTAGTACGCGGATGCTACCAGCAAGCGAAAGATGTAATCACCTGGGCGAGTGTTGACACCCGTACCTGATTGCTAAACATGGTCGCCGTAAAAGGCGATTCTGTTTTCCGTCAAACATAGTATTCAATTTCCCCCGCCGAGGAAAGGTCAGTGATCGCACCACTGATGGCTTGAGGTAGGTATATCCCCAAGGTGAATCGAAACAGATTAGCACATGGCAACACGGAATCGGAGGCAGGACTAGGTACGATGCTCGTCTGCCTGTCGTAGGGCTCGAATACTTACGGAACGATTAATATTAATTTCCAAGGAATGGTCTTTGGAACTACTTAATGCACCAACAGTCAAGACAACTTACTGCAACTGACTTACCGGTTTTATCGTGGGTTTCACCATCGGCGTCCCATTTTATCTAAAAAAATGTTCAGACCTAATGGCTGCTTTGCGACCGTTCCGAGCGCTTAAAATTAACAGCACGTGAAAACTATTTGAACATCGGCATTAAACGAGCTCACTGCAGCCCAGCGGTGTGGCTTTGCAGGCTGCTGCACGGATTTCGGCCTAATGCTCCTCCGACCTTCACCCCCCGTCCCCCGCCCTCCCCGCAATTTGATGATCCCCAGCCAGTGTGTGTTACCCCTCCCAATGAGACACAGGGTAAGACTGCTTGGGAACCACCCGTGGATCATTGTCAACGATCGGGAACGATTCACTGCAGTCTCGTCCACCGCCACCGGCTCTGCACTACGAGCGTTCGATTCAATTCGGAAATCAAAACAGGCCCCATTGGCGCGACCACGCAATACCCACGGACGAGGTCAGCCTCCCCCACCACAAATCAGAGCTCCGCCTGATGTCTGGTCGAACCATGGAACCGCAGTGATCCATATTCGGGCCACCCGAGGCCTAGGGGAGTCTCGAAGCGTGTCAGTTGGTATGCCGGTCGCAGACCCGGGTCAGTAGGACCAGCCGGGCTCCCTGCTCGGCTGGGGACGGTACGTCGTCAACTGCCGAGAGGCTGTCAGCGCCAGGGGAACTGGGACGCACGCTTTAGAAACAGCGCGAATACAGAAGACTACTCACCCACAGAGAAGCACGTCTTTCCGATCGTGTATTGGCGGGTTTTGCTCTCTTCCAAGAACAATGTCGATCTATCGTCCCTGTGGGCAATGGATTTCTGGAGTGAAAATTTGAGTTGATTGAAAATGGCGGTGTTGAAAACTTTTAGGGGTGCTGATTTCAATTGCGCCATTCATATGTATTTTGATTTGGGCTTTAATACACAAAACTGAACTCAAATGCTGGGTTTTGTATTGCACATGGAGTCCATTTCGCCCCAGGTAATTTTTACACCCCCATCTTTGTGTTAACCAGATATTGTACGCCACTGGTGATACTTCGTCGCGCCACTGCTGCAAAGCACGTGGATCTTTGCACCCAAGGCATTCGTTTTCCCCCATGGAACCACATTGTAAAGACTGCAAGGCCACCGAGCTGCCAATCGTCCGCGGTTTCTGCCACTGGCGCTCGATGTTCCGCCCAGGAGTGGTACTTTGTGTTACTGGTTGGGGGAGCAAAGCTGAAAGCCTGACAACCGAACCTCCCCCAAATATGGTTTTCTCAACGGATTTAGGCTAGTTCATTGTTTATTTTTGTGTCATTTATCTAATAAATCACTATATTGCATATATGTATATATTTCATTCTAACTTTATTTCATACTTCCTACCTGTTATCTATTGCAGTCATTATTTTTGCAATTATTCCCTATTTTGTCTTGTTATAACGGGCAGGAAACATGGAGGGGGAACAAATCAACATGGAAGACCACGGCCCCGCGTGGAGACACAAAGTTCGGCCCTTGGCATCGGATATGATGAGAAAGCTTACAACGTCCGCGACAACATAAGTTAAGGTAAGGTATTCTGAAGTGCTTGACCTTAGACCAAAATACTCAGTCTGAAGTGATATAATTTCGGTTCCATACAGGACCCATCAAACGGGAGCTGGTTGCAGCTGATTTCATTTCGACCGGATTAGAAAGCCGTTTAGCCCTCAGCAGCAAGCACGGACAAAAATGCAGTAATTTAGGGTGGTGTCCTTGGCTTTCTTTTTTTTGTCTCGCATTTGTACTGTAGGAGGGCTGCGCAAATTCTGAATGCGGGGTCGGCCGCCCTGGGTGGCGCCGGGCCGGTCCGTGCCGGCGCCCGGCGGGTGTCGGTGACCGTCGGGTCACCTTGACCGGCGTGGCGCCAATCCGGACATGTGCGGTCCGGATTGGTCGAGACTGATGCCACGTGATGAGGAGTCGAGGTCGGGCCGCCGGGTCGCCGGGAAGGAGAGGTCGGGAAACTGGGTTCGGGCGGCGCGGGCGTAATGTGTTCTGGAGACGACTGAAATAGAGTTGTATATGAGAAGACTATATAGAAGTCTATGTGTTGTAAAGAAGACCACGCTTACAGTACTAATCGTCGCCGCGCCAGACAAATGAATTTTATAACCTAATTAACTGCTGTGTAAGGCAACTACAACATTCAGTAATTAAGGAAATGGAGACGAATTGGTCAGATATTTAGGGTATTAGTGTATTTTGTGTTGTATTCTAGGCGTCATTTATCTGGTTTGTCTTTACATTAATGTTTTTCTTACCTTGCATCACCATGGTCAGAGCTGAATTATTTTTATTCCTAAATACTTACTTGATAATGGATTCAGGAAAAATTACCACAGTTCCACCTTTTTCCATTGGCAGGCAAGGATCTTTATCCTGATATGTTAATGACTGCCATGCTATGATAGCAGGTTTAGGAATAGGAAGGTATAGGACGTCATGGGCTAGGAAAAGCAGTGGCCAGTGACCGTACCAACTTAAGAGAAATTTGACATTATCCGTTTAATGTTTTGCTTGGGTGTCTTTGACATAGCCCCAGACCCACCAAATTAGAAGTCATGCATATGAGTATGGCTGTAGCAAGAACTCTGTTGATGTCATGTTGCGTGGGTTTACATCTAGCACTCTGGGTGGTATGGCAGAAACGTTAGGTGTGTAGGCAGTTGTAATGGAATGCAGTAAATATTGTTCTGAATTCATATCCTTGGGTGGAGGCACCAGCACTGTAAACTCTGCCAAATCCTGTTCCAACATGTGATTATGCCAGCCATTTCTTTAATTTTCCGATTCCATTCATAGTTGTTTATGTCAAAACCTGAAATGGCAATTTCAATGTCAGCAACCATTCTAGCTGTAAAAGGGTGCAGCATATATGATATAATGCATGCTTAACATAATAGATGGGGAGAGTAACCATGTATTTGCAATACAGTGGGATAAATATATGGTTGCATGTATGATACCCTGGAAGGTGCATAATCTATCTTGGTCATACTTCCTGTTCCTTAAAGTACATGATTTTGTGATTTCTTTGTACAGAAAAAACATGGTTTGGCTCACAAATTACGTGAAGATAGATTGGTGGGCTATTTACAGCACTAAGGAGCTATTTTAAAGATTGGGGCCGCAGCCCCCTGAAGAGACATAAATCTCCGCTAGTGGTTCGCCTCAAAACTGCACGCATACCTCCACTTTTGTCAGGATGTTTTTTAGTCTCCAGGTTGATATCCGTCATAAGGCCGCTTCAGGAGTCAAATGTTGAGCCCATGTTATCGTATTTAGAGCTGCACTTGATCTCCACTACCGAACGAAACTACTTGGAAGGCAAACAGTCACTTATTCGTTCCTGCTTCTCCCCATCCTCCTACCGGCACGTGACATCACTTTTTAATTTGCCCTGAGCCGGAGTTTTTCGAGGTTGAAAGCCCAGTAAAACAAAAAATGGATGACCTGGGTAAAAATAGTAGCATATTTGAAATCTGGAAATCGCGCTCTTTCGCACTTTTGTCTCGACAGAATTTAGGCCCCTGAACTAGTCTTTCCATTCCTTTGCAATGCTGTATCCTCAGCTCACTGGCAACAACAGAAAACCGCGTTTACACTCTGTTTACTCTGAATGGAAATACCAATGATTCATGCCAACAATGCAAGGGTACATAAATTCTAGAACGAAACGGCTGTCCAAGTAACCAAAGGCATAAGCCTGACATTCAGTTTTCCTTAACTAAAAAAGAAACTGCCACAGAACCTCTGCATGAATGACCACAAGCGTGATTCTCGAACACCGACTGCCGCGGACACCAACGTCAACGGGAATGACGGTGAATGAAAACAAAGCGCGGCGAACTTAGTGAACAGTCCCTTAATGCACAATGAAGACATTCTGCACGGAAGCCATCCAAACATTTGTACTCAAAATACGATATCAGTGCAAAAATCTCACATTCGTTATGTCCTAGCCTATCTCTATGCCCTCCGCAAATCACTTCAAAAATGTTTTCGATATATTTTTTTATGTTTTTTACTCCCAGCACCCGCGCACGCAGAGCAAAGCATTGCTTTGCTTTGCGTGCAATGCTTTGCTTTGCGCAGGTAGCAGCTCCGAAGCGTGATTCTCAGCTTCAGTCGATGGAGAGAGAGCACTGACCCCCTGGAACGAAAGCCCTCCTGTCCGGCCTCAGTCTAGTACTGCTGTAGAGGTCACCAGCTGGCTCTGAACCCACGCAGCCTTCGGCCACGCCAGCCGTGCCCCCTCCGTCCTCTCCTGGAAGGTGCGTTCTACGCTGGTGGCTGCCCACTGCTGGACATGGCCGGACCGGAGCTGCGTCTGGTCACTGCTGGACACAACCGGGCCGGAGCTGCAGCTGCTCACTGGACACGGCCGGGCCGGAGCTGCAGCTGCTCACTAAACACGGCCGGGCCGGGCTGCAGCACCTCACAGCTGAACACGGCCGAGCCCGAGGTGCGGCTGCCTACTGAATACGGATGGGCCGGAACTGCGGCTGCTAACTGAACGCGGTTGCGCCGGAGCTGTAGCTGCAGTATTGATGAGAGAGCGTACCGCTCGGTTTGGAACAAAATCCAGTCCACCGTGGAACACAAAGATTGCCAGGTTGCCAAGATTGCCAGATTCTCCCAAGCACCCCACTTGATCAAATGAACGACTGTTTTGTCAGTGTTGGGCCTCATGTTGCCGCCGAGGTCTCGAGTCACAGTGAAACATCCGATCCACCGTATCACCTTCCGGTCGCTGGCGCCTGTATTTTCTCACTGTCGCCACTGACTGTGTGTGGCCTGCGTCTACTGGTCCTTGACATGTGCAGCTCATCCGCCTGCGGCGATGATGTTACATGCTTACGATGGCTGAGATTGTGCTTTGCTGCGATCGGCGGCGTCTTGTTCCATATTGCAAGCTCACCTCTGATGAGTGCTGAGGTACCGCAAGCCTAGAAACACTCAACAGTTTATCCAATCGTCAAGGCTGGTGGCCCAATAAACCCGCCTAATTTTCGGTCAGTTCCTATCGTCCCAGCCATTGCAAACATTGTTAAACTGTCCAAAAACAACTTACTCGTATTTATCTAATAACCAGCTCTTATCTCCCACCCAACTAGCAGGAAGCGTAACACGAAATTTGGCTTTCAGATGTGGGCACTTCAGGGGAAATACTTGGAACATAACTAAGCACTTCCATCACCTCCATTTATTAGTCGGCTCCAAAAAATTTTCCATCGGGACATTTTCAAAATGCTTGCAAAAAGAATTGGTCGCACCTCCACTGGGCGAGTTTGATGGAACATCGAAAATAAAACTTCTTGCCCATGTCTCCCACTGTGTTGAAATTAATTACCTAGTGCCGCCCGTTTTGGCGAAGGCAGTTCCAAGAAGGGAAAATTAATGGTTTTTGGTAGCCGTTCTCCAGTTTTTAGCAAGTTGCGTTTCCGTAACTTTTATGTTGCCAGTGGTTTTATACGACGACTTGAAGTACAGTTCTTTCGTTTTTAATGACAATTTTGCCAGGGGTGGTGCCAGGAGAAGGAATGCAGAGGGCTAAATTGAGAATGATTACATATTATAAATAATTATATATGTATATTTTATTATTTTTTTGCTTTATTTTTATTTTATTTTATATTTAGTTATACTTTTTCGTTCAGTTTAAGTTCCTGTTTTAGTGGACTGGCCCAAGTTAATTTAAAAGGATGACGTATTTCCTCGGACGTGATACGAAATCTACGGATTCCGGGAGCCTGGGTATTAGACTTTATGGAAAGTAATTGGCGTATTACTGACCGCACAGGCAGGGGCGATTTCAGAGAAGGAGATTTGTGACTGTAATTGTACGGCAAATGATCAGCTGCAACGCCACGGGGGGGAGGGGACGCGTCTCCTCCTGTCTTCAGACAGAGGGGGACTGCTCTCTCCCATCTGTCCTATCTTCGGGTACTTGGTGAGTAACCCACGCAATGGTCTGACAACGATTTGGCATACTTCTCACCGCGAAGGACATCAGTCCCAGTTTTTCGCGACCTTTTAAGACCCGAATGGCATCTGTCTGCTTCATTACACATTTAATCCGGTAACATACAGTCCCCTTCTATTTGGTAAGCACACCAGATTTTCGGGCGACGAGTTGCAGAGCGACGAGTTTGAGTCCAGGCAGGGCTAAACAGTCTCAGGTCTGCTGACACGCGGGGCCGGAAATCGGTCGACATAACTTGTTGTGCCCAAATGCAGTTGCCTCCCGTATTTCCAGGAGGAAATTGCTATGAATGATAAAATGGCTGTAAATTATTAAAATCATTTAGCCAGTTCAGACCTCTCATCGTAAAAAACACAAATCCATCCAATCAGTTCCGAGTTCCAAGTGCTTGTGTGTAAAAACAGCTTTATGAAGAATACGTCTAGGACATGGTATTGCACCGGCTCGCTACGATGTAGTAGCGGCAGCATAACCGCTAAATGCCACAACCTGTTTTAACATGTTAACTGGGGGGAATGCCCCAGAACACAGCAAAATCCCCCCCCCCCCAAGCGAAAGTGTTGTTTTGCTAGCAGTGCGCGCCCGATCAGGTCTTTGATACGCTTTAGGAAGAGATTGTCAGTGGGATCTATGTATGGTGAGGCATCTGTTCGTAAGTAGAAAAGAAAAAGATAGAAAATAAACGCATAGTTTTGTAACGTCAAACTGTACTAAATTCCGTCATCTAGAATGTGACTGACGTCGATGAGTGCAAGGATTGGGATATCACCGATAAGTGCTCTTAATGTTCTTGACGATGCTGCTAGATTCCGTTCGGACTAGTTCAGTCTCATGAACTGCTGCGACCGCAAGCAAAATAGACAGACTGCGCAAAAATACGGCGAATCCGAATGGCGGACCCATAGATACAGAAACGCGAGCAGACGGCCTTTGGCCGGCTTGCCCCCACCCACGTGGGCCCAAAACACGACCGCTTTGTAACAAGTACGCCACAAGACGCATGCGTTTCTCGTACGCACCGGTCGCATTTTCGGCCGCTTGCCACGCCGCGCATATGAAGTCCTTTGCGCGTACGAATTTTACATTCGAATCAAGTTTTGGTCAAAAAGCTGATCAAATTAACCCCGGGACAGCCCGAGGTCCGTAATGCACGCTTCAATGCCAACATGCGGCTTTTGTTTGTTGAACCAAACGTCGGCAGTCTGGTCTCCGCAAAATCGAAATTATAAAAAACGCCAGCATCTCATCACCATTTAAGAGTCATGCTGCGCACTTCAGAGTGGTTCCCGTTGAATGGTTAATCAAGCTGCCCACAGCAAGAATGTCGATTTGCATTTTTTTGAGAGGGTCCTGGCTCACCCAATAATAATTTGGCGTTCCCCCAATGCTGGTTTGTCCCCCCCCCCCCCCCCAATATTTTCAGCCGGTTTTAGAGGAAAATGGGTGATAATGACGAAAAGAACGGCCGTAATAGATAAGACATGGGCAGAAAGTAAAGAATGAAGTCTAAAGCGATGCATGTGTATCTTATTATCTGCTATATATATATATATATATATATATATATATATATATATATATATGTGTGTGTGTGTGTGTGTGTGTGTGTGTGTGTGTGTGTGTGTTTGGGGATAAATGCAATTTTTGTTTGATAAATAAAAACAAAAAAAACTATAAATTTCCGTTGATTGAAGCGCGCTAAATTCGTTGAGAAACCCACCTTTGGGGCGAGTTTAGATTGTCGGACCCTCGGCTCGGCCCCCCAATCATTTACAGAAATCGACGACCTTGGTCCAAAGCAGTGTTTCACAGTTGCGCTGTGACCTTCCATGGAAAGAGATGGTCCTCGGCCGGTTGGTCTGCCCGTATGTCATCACACTTCGCGCTCGGACACACGCTCGCTTTGAGCACTGTGAATCAATCGGTCTATTTGGAATGTAAACGAGTGCAGTGCGCTCCAATTAGAATCTTTTTTCCACAGCTAATATCAAGCAATTTCCCTCCATGCAGCGTCTTGAGGTATAAAGCAGCCACTGCCACATTTCTGCTCTGTTTGCGCTTCCCCAGGTTCCCGGGTTGAACAGATTCAAATGTTTTTTTTCTTATATATTCCATCTCCGTCAGTTTTCACAGTCTCAGTCTCCATGAAGATCGCTCGCATTCTCTGTTCCGTCGTGTCAGCAAGTCTTCCTCGGTGCCTCTCGAACTCAACGATCTAGCTCGATTTCCTTTAGTCTCTGTTGGTTTCCTTTTTGGTCTCCATCTGTCTACCACTCTTTCGGTCTCCATAAAACTCGTTTGATGTTCATCGGTCCCTGTCGGTCTCAACCGATCTTCGTCGTTGCGTCGTTACCGCCCCCCCCCCCCCGCTCTCCACCGGTCTCTGTCGATCTCCATCGGTACGTCGATCTCTGTCAATCTTTGCCGGTCTCTTCAGTGTTCCTCAGTCTCCCCCACATTCCCCCAGCCTACCGTTATCACTGTCACGGTCAAGGTCACGGCCACTGTCGTTTCTGCCTGTCTCCATGTCTTCATCTCTTTTTCTGTTTTCGTCCCATTCCCTATATCTGTCTCTGTCTGCCCATGTCGGTCCGTCTCTGTGTACCCATGTTTGTGTTTTGTCTATATGCACCTATATCTGACCGAACCTTTATGCCTGTTACAGCGACATTTTTTAGTCATCTAGCATATATGAAATCCCGAAATTGGAGACCGCGTCAAGGTGAAACTGAGCAAGGAGGAATGATAGAGTTTTTAGTTAACATCAAGAGAAGCTCGTTGTCGATCGTGACCAGCAAAACGCTTCACGCAAGCATTTTTTTGTACGCTTTTATTTGAATCGACCACGAGACACACCGGATGACTTATACTGGCGTGTTTACCATTGACTGAGGAACATAGCGGTAGTATCTTAAACGGCATGCTCGCAATGGTGTCACCGCAGCCTTCAATCGGACACAAATGCCACCAAATATATCGATTTTTGGCAAAATCACGACTTGCACTGATTTACCTCATGCGTCATAGCAGTACAGGTTAGGTGAATTATTATCATTATTTTAAAGCATCGTCGAAATAATGAAAATCCATTTGTTCCACTGGTGTTAATTTCGCTGACAATGTTATCCACCATGCCACCACAATTACAGTGTAAACATAAAGGACCCGGAAACCGAAAATGCGCCCAACTTGAGCGCGTGCCGCGGCTACCCCGTTTGGCGGACAAGGTCGGCTCTATCGAATAATTTGCATTCGGTACGTAGTGACGCAGGGCGAAATAGTCGCCGAGTCATTATAACTGAAGGTCCAGTTTAGTGTTACCCTATTTTGCAAAGCTTGCAAAACGGCCTTTTTAGTGTTCCCGTGGCCAACCAACGTCACTTGTTGGTTTCCGCGCGCGGAGTTTTACAAGACTGTTCAACCGATTTTGTGTCGAACGGACCACGTTTCGTCTCGGTGCGACCCCCGGCTGGCGAGATTAGGCGTTGGAAAAGACACCTTGTCAGCGGTTGGCAATGGTCTCGAGCTCACTTGACATTGGGCGAAATCGTCTCCTGTATCGGCTCGCGTTGCGTCGGATGGCCAGAGCGGCAGTGACACACCTGATAAGTGTTTTGCATCATCGGAACAACGGAAGAACGGGCTTTCGGTTGGTACCAATTTCGTGTTAAACATTGACGCCCTTACCTTCGAAATCCCCGTGTAAACCATGTTGAGCGCTTGTCACGGCTACCCCGTCTGGCGGATGAGGTCGACTCCGTTAAGTGATTTCCTGTTGGTACCGTGTTGTGGTTGGTCATCGTGTCCTTGGGTTCGTATCTTTAACGGTTATCGAGGTCATGACCCCACTTTGAACCCCTGCAAAAGGGACATTTTTCGTATTTCCGCGGCCAGCACGCAGCACGCGCCGGTACCAGCTCAGCCTTTTCCGTGCAACACAATTTTCCAATGATTCGTTGTCGAACACACCCGGTTTTGTGTCGGTGCGATCCGCATTTCCCGAGATCGAGCGACAGACTACCTGGAGACAGTCCTGACAGTAGACCTGGAAGCGGCGCGCGCCTACGTTTTTCGAAAATATGTCTGATTTTGTCCAAAATACAAGCAACTCTACGGAGGCCCCGAGTGCGTGCCGCGCGCAGCCCGGCCGTCCACAAACCCCAAAATCTATCATGATGTATTGTGCCACCAAACCCCTGAGACGGCCAAGTTTCAGCCACGTGCGATCTGTAGTCTCGCCACATCAGCCCGTCAAAACCGAACTCCGACGAAGTCAGACAAAGCAAGGTTGAGGATTTTGTTTTTGTGTTGCTCATAATTCCATTGGCCAAAATCCCCCCAAGTGATTTGCTCTTAAAACAGGCCTTACTAAACGCTCTGAAAGAGCATTGGTACAGTAACCCGGTCTCATTGTTTTCTGTTGTTACCATATTACTTCTGTCGTCTCCTCAAGATTTTCTTTCCCTCATGACTTTCCCATCACGAGGGCTCTGAGGTGAACATAGGTAAACTTGGGATCGGAGTGCAGTTCGATGCGTTCCAAAAAGTTCGTCACGATCCGACAATTGGAACAGGGACATCTGGGGTTTTATCTCCTGTACGTCAATCCAAAGCGCATAATGGAGGTAGTCATTTGACTAAATCATACGATGAAATCATTTTCGCTCAGGGGTGATAGGCGAATTGAAAAAAGATGTTGCCCGTTGCTAAATCATCAAACCTCATCGGACAGGTTCTGGTTCTGGCAACGAGCCTCGAATGGAAGCGTAATACTATCTGTCTATATGAAGTAATAAACATAATGTTTTTCCACTCCAAAACCCATATTTTGAAAAAGTACAACTGAACTTTCGATTATCCGTTTTTTACACGGATAACAGAAACGTAGCCCTGTCGTACGGATGCTATCGTTGCTTTGGTTGGCTTAATTATCATTAATGTTATTCTGTACCTTTGGAGATTAACTACTGCGAGCCATGAAGGATGCGTAATCTTTTTCATTCTTAGCAGTATTATCCCAGATTCAACGCCTACGCCCATGACGAAAATTCCAATGACACTGCTGTCGTTTTGGAAATAAATCGGTACCGACTGTTGATATTCTGCGTAAATTCCCAACATAGGCGGATCCAGGGATGGCCATCGTGGCCATGGCTCCCTTTCGTTGGGAATAAGGAGCCAACATATCTAATCGCTCCCCTCCCCGCTACTTGCTCCCCTCCCATGCGGAAATAATAAATATTCCTGTACAAGCCAATCTTTCTCTTTTCCTTTCCACTTAATAAACAGTAACCCTACAAACACATTCCTTTTTCCGCCACTGATGCCAGCTCGGTAGTTGAGCATCCTTCGTCAGTGAGTCCGACGGGGCGCCGTGGCGGCCACAAGCAGTACTACGTCTTGCCTCAAAGGGTTCAGCTACGTTGGCGGCGGCCGACGTGCAGTTTCGCGGACGCTCATCAGGAGCGCTACACTACATACGAGTCTAGCGTTGGATGAGGTGGGTGAGCTGTCTGCCTCTACGGCCGCCTTGCGCCGTATGCTTGCAGGGACAGCGGGGTGGGGATGCGGCGCGGCGTGGGGCGTCTTTGCTGGCATGTTTCCTGCTATGTTGATAAATGCGGAACAAAATCGGCACATTATTCCAGTTTAATCATGCATTCATTTATATCAGTGGAGTTGTTACACATAAATTTTGTCTGATTTTAATTCCACATTTCCCAATACGTTTGATGAGGAACCGCCTCAGTTTCCTCTAATGACGAGCCGCCACTGGAATCCATGGCTTTTGACGATAATCGATCATATACGAATGTGGTGTACAAGAAACATAAATATCAGTGATTGATGACTGATATAATTTGGGCACACCAAAGATGATAGAATTTCTAGTGTGAAAGGCGGAGGAACAATCGTTATCCATGATCACTGGCACAGCCAAAGGGGGGTGGCCCGGGGGGCCCGGACCACCCCCCTAGGCCCGCATTTTTTGTGAAAGCCATTGCACATCGTCTTCCCAGCATGTGCTTTTCGTGTGATTTCAGTTTAACTGGCCTCTCTGATCCATATTTTGCCCTTACTGCTTTGCCCGTGTCTGATGTCTGTGCACGATGAAAGCCCTAATGTCTTCAGTACGGCTGTGTTTTGCCCCCAGCGTCCCACTGTCCTAACTTCCCCACCTACATTTGGAAATTTTCGTCCTGTAAATTACATATGGAAAAGATGGTGTTAAATTGCTGGTACCTTTATTCCGTAATACGATCATCACGGAATACAGGGTGCCGGAGCATAAGCCTACAAAAATCGGAAAAAAATTGATGAATAGGTTAACAGTAGGATTCAAATCAATCCGTTCCACGCCTAGCGATTGCATGTCCACCTTTTACGTAATTAATATTATAGGAATACAAATATGCTGTAGTGTTAAACTGAGCATTGCTGTTGCAATCAGGTAAGGTAGAGGTAACCTTAAGCTCATCAGAAAAACGAAAACATTAATTCATCCCGTATTTCGGCCACGGGCCTTCCTCAGGAATCACTGAGGATGAGGATCCCTGAGCAACGCCCGTGGCCGCAATATGGGATAAATTAATTTGTTTCTCTCTATCTATCTCCTGATATTATAGGTTTAAAGATTCTTGTGCCTTACACAGCTGGAATAAAAGTACATTTCTTCATCGTCGATCTTCCAGTTATGCAGCATGGGACGTAAACGTAGTAAACCAGGTCACCTTAATTCACAATGTTTGGTCGTGTATCAGTTTTCGGTCCGTCCCCTGCCATCAAAAATTCGTGGCGCAGCCCCTGCCAGTGTTCCTTAAGCAGGCTGATCGATCGATCTGCAGTTCCAGCTCCATCCTCTGTTTTTTCTCCTTGGTGTAGAGGTCCGTTTTCAGGCACGCTTTCACCTCCTCAGCGGTGGTGAACGGTCCTCTAGATACCTTCAGTTGCCCCATTATCTCCAACCTCTTCCTCTCTCTCGCCAGGCGACAAGCTGCTTTTCATCAGCATCCTGCCTGGATTTGTCTCTCATCTTCCTGCTCCAGTTCAGCCCCACCGTCTTCCTCTCTTCAGCTGCCTCGCGAAATGACCAGAGGCTTCCTGTCCCAGCTACGCTTTGAGGCACTTGTCCAGAATGAGGAAACTGCTGACAGCTGGAACTCTTCAGTTTCTGCAGCCTACATTCGACTCTGCCGTAGGCCGAAAACGGGCCTCTAGACCAAGGAAAAAAGGCAGAGGATGAAGCTGGAACTGCAGTTCGCTAGGGAATCGAGCACCACACTACCCAGGGTGGTTCCAATCCTCAGGATGCAGGTCATGATGCCCAACAGGAAGACGAGGGAAAGGGCCCCGAAGAGTTTGGCCCCACCCTGACAGCATATCTGGGAAAAAAGGAGGATAAGGTCATCGTCCAGTACGGAAAGTTTAGGAGCAAGCTGGAGAAGATGCTAACCGCCTGCTCAGAGTAAAGGTGAGATATGTGCAGTGGACGTGGCCAATGTAGAGACGCGCCGATACTATTTACCGCGAGCCGCCCATCATGTCACTCGATAGAGCTCCAAATAGTACGTGTTGCGAGTCTAATCACGAATACATTCATTCATATAACTCAATATTCTTATCTTTATAGCGGCGCTAAAAGGAGGTTCCTCAGTGCATGCCCACACGAGACTTCCGACATGAGACTGCCTGAGGATTATTGGGCACACAGTTACACAATTTTCCCTCCCTGAAACCGTCCCTGCCTGTATGGTCCGTAATACGCGAATTATTTTCGCAATGTCTGATACTCGGACCCACCAAATCCTTGCAAACTCGTATGATGCCAGAGGAAATACGTCTTGTTTTCAGATTAAACCTATTCCCGGAGGGCTAGACGGTATGGCCGATTCCCGGCAGGGGGGGGGCGGATTCGACCCCCCCCTGAGATCTCGAGAACTACTTGTCCGATTTCATCGCAACAAACGGCAATCGATTTGCCGTGACGTGAACTACATTTTTATAAAAAGAAATTTCCAAAATTTTGAAATTTGTGGATACAGGGGGGCCAAAATGTCAAAATGGGGGGTACTTTTGGACTTCTTATAACTTCGTTGTTTATGGACCGATTTCGATGAAACTGACATGAATCGAGAGATTATGGATAGGGCTTTTACCATGGGTCCACAAATCTGAAATTTTGAGAAAATGCATGGGCGTTCACAGGGTTTCAAAAATAGGAGGATTAGTTTTCTAACAACTGGATGAATAAAATAGGCAAACACCCTTTTTTGGCTTCTGCTAGTCGTGTTATACTAAAGAAGTACAAATCGCATTACAATGTTTGTATAATGTTAGCATAGGCGGTGCCAGGGACATGAAAAAGGGGGAACTGTCAAGGTTACACGTTTCTCAGATCAACTTGTGACCTTTGACCTTAAATGACCTTCAGTGACCTTGAGGTCACTTGGAATGATCTCCTATACATTTAATATTGTCTGTAAACGTTTTCAATCATTTGAATTTACTCTATTTCAAAAATTTCATTTTATGGCTATTACGGTATAGGGTACGCGCACTGACATTTTAGGTCATAGCTCCGTGACCCGACCTGATATCAAGCTGAAACTTGGTACACAAGTAGAAGGCATCCTTCTACGCCACATATATTCCGGGTTTGGCATTTGAAAAAACGGTGCCAAAATTATTACAAAAAAACAAATTTTGACTTTTGACCTTGGCCTGACCTTGAAAAATGACCTCAGGTGAACAAAATTACATCTGCACATGGCCCTACTATTTAGCTATACATCCATATAAAGTTTCAAGTTCTATCTTAAAAACTCTGTTTTTGGCAGACATTTTCCTTTTACCCTTAACATGGCCAAAAATGACCAAAATGACAAGACATTTTCCTTTAACATGGCCAAAAATGACCTGAGGTGCCTCCCAAAAACGTTGCCTGACTCCGCCCCTGAGCAAAATAGAATTTTGAAATTTTGTCACAGCGCGTAGAAAGAATAGCTAGGAAAAGTGACCAAGTTTCGTGAAGCTGCGTTAAAAAGCCTGGAATTGGCAATCAAAAAACCCGAGGGGGGGCGGATTCCGCCCCCCCCCCTGCCGGGAATAGGGTTAACTTGAGCCCGTCCTCTGAAACGGGGAAAGAAAGCACAACACTTATTCTCAAATTATCCCTCTCCATTCCTCCTCCTGGCACAGCTTCTGGCAAAATTATCGTTAAAAAGGCAGGAACTTCGATGAAAGTCATAGTTTGAAATCACTGGAAATACTAAAGCAGTAGAATCGCAAGTCGTAAAAAAGAAATATGAGAAACAGCTACCAGAAACCTCTAATTTACCCTTCTCGGAGCCTCCACTGCCAAAACGGGCGACGCAACGTGATTAATTTTAACAAAGTCGAATTCTTAGACCCCAAAAACCCCAAGAAACTTCCATTACAACAAGGAGAAAAGTTTTGTTTTTGATGTTCCACCGAGCCCGTCCTCTGAAGGTGCGACCGGAAATGGTTTTTGCAAGCATTTCGAAAACATGCTGAGGGAGAGGTTTTTGGGAGTCGATTAACATATGGGGGATGATGGAAGTGCTTGGATATGTCCCAAGTATAACCCACAAAGTGCCAATTTGCGAAAGCCAAAACTGCAATGTTAAGCTACCCCCAACCCATCCCCAACCCAACATGGCTTTCGACCTCGGCACTCAGCAGAGACCACACTCATCGCAGTGTCGGGCCACACCCTCTCCGCCAACGACCGCATTGAAATTGCCTTGCTTGCCTTTAAGACCTTAGGAAATGTTTTGATGTAACTGACCACGGCAAGCTTTTGACCAAATTAAGTCTCTATGGTGTTGGCATTTCGTGGTTTTCGGCGTAATTTTTACATCACAATCAAGAGCCTTTATAACACACATCGTTCAGACAATAGGGAAGTCCCCAGCCAGCTGCCTAACAGCATGGGAATTCTTTAAGGTTCGGACCCTGGTTCCAATGATGTACTGCTTGTTTTCCAACGACCTCAGCTTGTATGTCGAAGATGCGTCCCTAATTCAGATCGCAGACGACGCCCAAATCCCAGTGAGGAGAAAACAGAATCTCACATCCAAAATGTCGTCTGCCGCAAGAAAGTTTCCTTTCATCTCTCGGAAACTGGTATAGATCTAACGGATTAACAGCAAATGCATTAGAAACATAGCCAATGCTACTATGTAGCCCTCAAAGTTGGCGGGACGCACCGAACGTCAGTGTCAACTTCATAGAGCAACAGTTAGAGGCCAGCGCAAAAGCGAAAAATCTCGGCGTCGTATCTGATTCTTCACTCTCTTGGAATCCCCACATCTCGGCCGCCACACGATGCTGTTTAGAGATCATGGCCAGTCTTTCCCAATCCAGAAATTATCTTTTCCCCCACCTCCCGTCGCAGCTATGCTGATCTAGGCCTTAGTCTTCTCGTAGGTCCACTACTGAATCTCAGTTTATGGAAACAACACGAAAAGTAATGTCTCGGATCCAAAAAGTTATGAAATATTCCTCCAACGCCATTTTTAAGCCACAGACTTTGGTCGGTGTGCGAGTTTGAACGAGCAGCTTGGCTGGTGGGACGCTGGGGATCTGTTCAGATACCAGACATTGTGATTCATGCATACGACGCTAATGGGCGGCGAGCCGTTCTGTCTCGCTGCAGAGCTGCCACGGGTGGCCGAGACGCGGCAGCGGCACTCGCGCGGCATGAACGAGATGCGCGCTCCGAAGTGCCCCAGTTGGGCCGGCGGCGGTTCAGCGTCAGATTACCAGCACAATATACCGAGCTGCCGCCTGAGCTCACCCGTCTGCCGGCTCCGTCCTTGGGGCGCGCGCTCAGGCGGCACCTCCGCACTGGCATCGCAACAGCCTGACGGTCGGCTTTTATGTGTGCGTGTGTATGAGTTGAGTGCTTTTTGAATACTTGCTGTGAGGTGTTTTATTCCTGCTGTGACGGCGCCTTTTTATATCAATCTTTTTCATAGAGTGACGCGGTCTGTAACTGCCATGAGTTTATTGTCGAAGGCACCAAATAAACGTAAGACTCTTCATCTGAGTCAGCTTCTCGCTGCTGGACACGGCCGGGCCAGGTCTGCGGTTGATCACTGGACACGACCGACCCGGAGCTGCGGCAGCTCACTGGATACGACCGGGCCAGAGCTGCAGCAGCTCACTGGACACGGCCAGCCTGGAGCTGCGGCAGCTCATTGGACGCGGCCATGCCGGAGCTGCGGCAGGTCACTGGATACGGCCGGGTCGGAGCTGCAGCTGCTTACAGCTGGACGCGGATGAGCCGGGGCTGCAGCAGCCCAATGGAGACGGCTGGGCCGGAGCTGCAGTTGCTTGCTGGACACGACCGGGCTGGAGCTGCAGCTTCTCACCGCTGAGCACGGCTGAGCCGGGTCTGCGGCTGATGACTGGACACGTCCGGGCCGGGGCTGCGAGTGCGAGCTCTACTATGCCGCGCGGACGAAGCCTTCACCGTTACCTCGGACCGGCCCAGAGAAGCCATCTTCTGCACGTGTTTCGGGTACGGATGTGGGACGACACCGGTTCGGTACAGTTCCTGTCGACAACAATGGCAGGACAAATAAGGACACAGCGCAGCCGCAGGTGACAAAACCTTCAGAATAGTAAGGAATGACGGACAGCTTCGGTAACATGATCATGAGAGACTAAAATCGCACAATACTGTGCGGTTTTGATAGTGAAGTAGTCTTTAAGGAAAGCTCTGTGCGAATGTCACCCATTGCATACTACAGCACGCAGAACAGTTACATAGATGACAAGGTGCTCAAGTAAAATAAGGTCGGACATCGTCTGAAGAGATAAGTCAAACGCAGGTGAATTTACTTATCTTGAAGCAATGCGCGATAAAAACGGACATCTGTCGGTATATTTCATTACGGTTCATTCGAGGAATTGTAAGCGAAAACGTCGTCGTGTCGGTCTTTCAGTCGGTGGAACGTTTCCTTCCACTCCCCACCATGGCAAGATGGGTTCAGGTCGTCTTGGCATTCGCTACTGCTTCCGCAGGTCACCTGGCAATCGAACGACAGAGGGGGATACTGGCTACCGCGGAACCGTGTCGTTCATTAGACACGTTAAACTTCCGACTCGAAATCATGCTGTGAATCTAGAACAACACGACCGGAGACAAAAATCAGTCAGTGCAACAAGCACTGCTTAGCGCTGGCTCTAGTCCCAAAGCACCCCAGCAAATCACCCTGTTCAAACCTGAAAAGGTGTTATGGTAAAATGAACAGCAAAATATGTCTCCTGCGTCATCGATGTTCGAAAAAAGTATTCAGCCTGATTGAAATGGGATATGTTGAGGCCAAAAACTGTACCCTGCAGTAAGCATACGTCGCAATGCTGAAGAACGATGATTGTAGGCCAGCATCATGGAGAGATCAGAAACGCCAACGAACGCAGTGTTATGTATCTTGTAAAAAAAACAATATTTTATGCCGTCATTACGACGCCTTGGTGGGGTCATGATGGGTGCCATCTGCTGCGTTTCTCTTAAAAAGACTGGTGGGTGAATTTATGTCTGTCGAAGTAACCTAGGGCAAAAAAGAATACCTATCCATAATTTCATTACCTTTGTTTTACCCGAGGTATTGTGGTCAAAAACACCATGCACGCCCATGGTTTTCTGCTGTCATTATTCGTTACTGCGCGGTTCAAAAGGTCGTAGAAAAAGTTGCCCACGCGCGAAAACATGAATCCGAGAATATTTCTGTAGACCAAGTAATATGCAAGCAAACGCAATATGGATCCTGGTGAAAAATTATAAAACAGTCAGGCCGTCATCTGATGCCAGCTTCATGATCTGCTTCCCAGCACCTGCAAAGTTATTAGCTTCAAAAAGCGTTAGGATCCGGCCAGTCGTTCCGGTTGACTTTTTTCTGCTCGTTGATGAAAAGAACGATATTCAGCCGCGCTCGTGCAACTTCCCCATGTATCAATGGCCCTCCTGTGAGTGTGTAACGAACAAAAATGACAGCTTTCACTACCAGGCCAAATTCCCCTCCCCCAACATACATGCACGCATGTTGGACACACATGTAAGTGGGATATAATGGGATGCGTGACTCCTGGTTCTCCAACTTAGAGTTCCGAGACTCAGACTTTACTAGAGATCAGAAACTAACTTAGCGAGATGCTATCTATCCGTGAAAGGTGTCGGAGCCTTAAGGCCAGAACACAGCCATGGCCTGCTTCCGACCCCATGACTTTGACTTGGCAACCTGACCTTGAGGCCCCCAATGACATCCTGTCCGACGAGGGAGACCTTGACGTCCAGCTTGGTGCCGTTCAGCTGCGGCACCTCGTTGTTGGAATCGTGCGTAGACTCGATCTATCCGGAAAAGGCTGCATGTGATGTGCCACAGGCGCACGCATCCCTCACAGATACCCAGGCCCCCTGGTGACAAGAATAGCATAGCCTATGCTTAACGCAATCCAACAGTTCAACAGTTCAGCACAAGGCGACGCCTTTGAAAAAATGCTAACATTTGCAAGCAAGAGGTACACGGACCCCAGTGATACACAGCTGCTGACTACCAGCACATCAGTACCAGGCAGAAGGAACGTTGTTGAACCTAGCGAGGGGTTGTGGGCATCTCCCTCAGTGACTGCCACCTAGAAATGCGTGACTGGCATACTGTGGGGCAATGCCCAGTGGCCATTGCCCTACAGTGGGTGGTAACCATATCTGCTTACAGCACTTGCCATACAGTAGTGAGCAGCAGACATATCCACTCACAGTGACCACCACCCAGCAGTGAAGCTGCATGCCTATCATCTCATAGTGACCACAACACACCAGTGAGCTTCAGCCATATTCATTCACAGTAAACACTACCCAGTTGCAGGCAGTAGTCACATCTCCCGACAATGGGTAGCAGACATATGTGCTGACAGTAGTGACCACTTCCCTGCAGTGGATGGCAGTCATATCAGCTCACAGTGACGAGTACCCTGCAGAGAGCAACAGGCCTATCAGCTCACAGTGGCCAGTAGCCAGGGCTGGGAGCCGGCTCATGCGACGACATGTGCCACGGCTCACGCTCACGACACGGGCGACGACTCACGTTGTAGCTGATGTTGGTGATGACAGGCAGCACAGCACCAGCAGGTCCAAACATCAGATCAGCCAACTGTGTCTTGTCAGACATGGTGATGGAGGCAGCAGGTGACTGGAGGTGGCCACAAGCTGGGCTGTTGCCACAAAGTGCCTGCCAAGGCACAGAAAAGCAAGTGAAACTGGCATGACCAAATTGCACAAAACATTTCATACATCAAATCAACCCACTCCCATCCCGATCTTTTTCTGATCTCCTAACCTAGAACATTCATGCTCTTTTGCATTTTTACATATCTTTAAAGTGATATTTATGTAAACTGAAATATGGCACTGCTGCTTCCAGACTGCACCACCATCCACCAGCATCAATTTTAAAGTTGCTATGGTTTTGCCCCACCAGCCTCAAAGACAGTAGGACAATACCCCTTAATGTCCTGCAGGTGTCCACACACATGGTGTCAGAGCAGAGCAGAACAGCAAGGCTGAGTGACCCAGGCTGATGGTAAACACTGACAAGGAGAGAAGAACAGTAAGTGGAGAAGGTAAGAAGCTTTTCTGATACAACAGATTACTACATTTTCCCAACTGGCAACCATTAAGACTGGAGAAAGCAGTGAATGGTAAAAAGTCTCCAGTGACAAGACAGGGCAAACAACCACATGTAAGCATGCCCAACCCAGCAGACCACAGAGTAACTGTTAGAGCAGTTTCATTTATTTGGAGCTATGAGTGATTTTCTCATTCCAAGTTTCTCTGTGTTATTCTTCACTATCATCATTTTAAATATATTCTCTAAAACCTCAACAATTTGGCAAGAAGCTCTAGGCTCTTGTGAAAAACTTAAGGCAACCAGATAAGAACTTGGCAAGATCCATTACAGCATTACAGTGTTACAGTAGAGAGTAGTCAGCATTTAAAATTATGTACGCAAACTGGAAATAAATGGGTAATAGTCATGCTAAGAATCTGTGATAAGTAGAACTTGCACATGTTCTGAAATCCATACCTCATTGTAGAATGGCCAGAATCAAAAACTTAATGGCAAAAAATCAAAAACAACAGTTACCACCACTACATTTTACTTATGTCCCAATATCCTGCTCAATGTCAGTTTTTTTTTAATCCCACTGTTTCTCTCAAAAGCTATCTGAAAGTGTTCATTCCTAACCTTTTCTGCATTTAGTTTGCTTTGCTAAAACATTCCAATTAATATTAAATTAGACTTTGGCATGTCTCCAACTGTCCATACATGTCACAGCATACAGTATACATCATGGGTGTAAGGGTAAATTCTCATATGAAAAATAAGGTTATCAGACATCTAAAATGTAGCACTAATAACATATTTGGAGAACTTTGTTCTATAAACCAAAAAAACAAATGAATGGGTCAAAATACTGGAATGGAATTCCATATCACTAGTTTCCTTTGGTATGGAAAGCCTTGTACAAAAGGTGTGCAATTTTACACCCCTGCTTTTCACGACACAAAAGGCTAACCCATAACTTAGCCTCCTCTGCATGGCAGTCATGGCATTTTCAGGCAATGGTAAGGGAAAGCTGCCTTTTGATGCAGAAAGCTCTGACGTTGCCCACTAGCCATTCGCTACCATTTGGATCTTTTTGTTTTCACACAGCATTTATGTTCGGACGTTCAATGAACTTTATTAACGCTCACCGAACACCCCAACAATGCACACGTGTTAATGGCAAATCTCGGTAGCCTGAGGCGAAGAATGCAACTGAAAATGAAGGTCAGGTAACTTAAAAATCACTGCTTTAAAGAAGAAACACAATCGAAAACGCCGTTCTTCTCTTACCTCGCAGGCAGGCGGACACCATTCAAATATAAATTCGTTCTACGCGCTCTGCTTCCATCGCTTCAGACTTCGTCTCATGCGCGCAGTGCTAGGAGATATAGCGAATGCTGATTTAAAACACCGAACATTTCTGTTACAAAAGTTTGAATAACAGATGTGTTATAAACTCCCAGTTTTAGCTTGCCATGGTATCGGAGCAACGCCCAGTCAAGAATTATGTAGTTCCTCGGCACGATTTAAAGGGAGAAGGCACCAACGAGGGTCATAAGTTGCTCTGAAGCGTGCGAAAAGGTAACAAAAGAAGCAAAGGTCAAGGCAAGGGGCCTGACTCTTAAAAGAATCCGATCATGTCAGTGGTGGCTCGTGATCTTACAAACACCTGAGGTACAGCGAAAGTGTAGTAGCAGAGTGTCTTATCTACGGCTTTCTTTCTCATAAACGTTGTCTAACTATTAAACCGTAAATGACATCCGACTCCAGGAGCGCTGGAATCTCTGTGTAGATGGGGGAGGACAAAGTGATTTTTGTCTCGTTTCTTTCCATCCAGCGCCATACGGTTAATGTTAAATGTTGCCCAAAGCTCGGAGACACCTCCCCCCTTAGCCCTCCCCTCAATTCCAACTTCCATCTCCCCTGTCTGACCCTGTGCAGATCGACGTACACAAAAGAAACGAAATTCTACATGACGCTCCACCGTCAGGGTTGTTTGCATCTGCAACAAAGCTAGGGCAGACTAGGCATCCAATCGGATCCGCGTACCGAACATAATCAGAAACGCTCGCGTCCAGGGCCCCAAGTGGAAAGTTCTGTCTCGTTTCAAAGGTGGATAAATGATCGTCACTGCCAGGTGCATACAATCATACTATTAAATTATTTGTGCACAGTTCCAATACGCATATCTAGCATTGTCAGTTAATACAAAATGTAAATGTAACATTTTAATCAAAACGCACGTTACAAACACATTCTGTTCTCCGCCGATGCTGCTAGCTCACGCAGTCGAGCATCTTTCGTCGGTGACTCCGACGATAGCGACGCGACGTCGGTGGTCAAGGGCAGTACTACGTCTCGCCTCACGGGGGCCTGTCAGCTGAGGCGGTGGCGGCCAACGTGCAGTTTCGCAGACGCCCACCAGGGGCGCAGTATATATGGGATTCTAGCGTTGGCTGAGGTGGGTGAGCTGTCTGCCTCTACGGCCGCCTTGCGCCGTATGCTTGCAGGGAGAGCGGGGTGGGGATGCGGTGCGGCGTGGGGCGTCTTTGCTGGCATGTTTCCTGCTATGTTGATAAATGCGGAGGAAGACAAACACATTATTCCAGTTTAATCATGTACTCAGTTTGCTAAGCCGTGTGATTACACACAGAGTATGTATCCTTTTAATTCCAAATTTTCCGATATTTTTGGCGAGGAATTTTTCAGCAGACACCAAGGGCGAGCTCCACTGGATCCTACTTCTGTTCCTCTCGGAAGATTTTTAGATCCGCTGTCCGTGGGTTTTAAACAAGAGACTAACGAGCTCCAATGCTATAAAATGCGACTGATGATCAAATCTTTCATATTGTTCAGTCTTCATAAGGGCACTTGACCATTACACTACCAGTGGCCAGATCCAAGTCTTTACAACTTCTTGAACGAGCAGAAAATGCACATGTCGTATAAAACATGTTGCGTTAGAATTTGAGAATTTCAGCCATGTCTTTTATTGGGATTTTCATTCCCCACATATTTCTACTGCGCTTCCTTACTCAAAAATGAACATGCTTTCCAAAAACGTAGTGCTTGTTTTAAGACTTCACTGTTGGCAATCTAGCAAACGGCCCATTTCTTATAACGTGGTCCAAGGCAAAAGAAGACATGTTTGGGGGGGGGTATCCACCGAGGTTTGGCGCAGGATTTCGCCTGTGTTTCACCGACAGGAATTTGGCGACGGCCGGCCTCAGGTGGAATGTAGTGGTAGTTAAATAAAGACAATACGGCGGAAGTCTGATAAAAGTAAGTGCACATTCAAACAACTTTGTTTGGTCTGAAAGCAATCATTTGTTGCACATCAAGGCTGTTGACAACCGACAGCCGGACGAGACCTGGGGGAGACTGGGTGATACCGGCCACTTCTCTCCAGAGCAGAAGGTAAACAAAGGAAGCTCAGCTGATTTCTTGTCCATTGGAAATCGCGTCGGAGGCGGGGAGAGAGGATGTGCTACTGGAATGAACTGGTTTTCTGTTAATAATACTGCATTATGCATTTCTGGGTATGTTGTTATAACAAAACACGGTACTTTTCTATGGCTTTGGGTCTCAGGAAAACATGTAACCATGTCCAATGTGTTTATCATCAACATTGTAGTGTCTGGAATGAAGAACAAAGAAAAATTTCGGCGCCAGTATGGCTATAGCACATTCGTGCCATTGTTAAATGTTGGAGCAATTGGGGTAACGGCGCTCATTTCAACGGAATTGCACGCACATGGACGGACTTATTTTACATCAGGTGTTTACCTTAGTTGGCCAGGTGGCCTTGACCTCATTTTGACTCAGAGACCAGATACATACTTAAAAGTACTTCCTCTGCCTTCCTGGGGCGAAACAGCTTAGAGAAATGTGTCACAAGGATAAATTCATTGATGTTATATTTCAGTCCTTCTGACGTGACTGACCTGATCACCTCAGTTTGGCCCCGATGACCTAAACACATACTAAAAGCATTTTTATTGCGTTGCTGTCGCGAAAATAACCAGGAAACATGTTTCGCATGACTAAACTAAATTACCATATATGGTGACCTCTGTTACCTGACCTTGACCCTGACCTTGACTTAGCATCGGCGTATTACCCAATATCTTTTCCTGGCTACGGATGGTACTTTTGGAAAGAATGAGCCTTGTGTTTATGTTTGATCGGCTTCTATGGGTCCTGATGTAAAAAGCTCGATTTTTACCTTTGGCTTGTCCTTGTTTTGATCTTTGATCTCAAAATCTAAATGAAATAATAAACCTCAAAATCAAAATCGAAATTATATGACTACTTAAGAGCCGTCTGGCAGAGACATTTCGATTGGCACATAATGCGTGAAAATCGGCCAGTTGGTTACGGAGATAAAGAGGAGACAATATTTGTCCTCACACAGTCAATAGTTTTCAGCTGAGACGCCACTCAACGGCGGGTTAAATGTTGCGTATGTCATACATGACATACGATATGGCTTGGAATTACTAAAAGCATTAGCCTAATGCCATTATTTAATTGCAGGTGTAACGTAAAAGCGAAATACATAGATTTTTTACGCTTCCTTTAAAAGTTGATGGGTACCCCTGCGAATTTCACAAGGTATTCAGTACCCCATCCCTCTAAATGAGCCTGTTTTAGCCTAAGACTATTTGGAATTAAAAAAAGACTTGAAGCTTTTTTGGGGTATCAAATGGGCCTAACGAAACAGTCGTTTGTCTTCCAATGTGGAAAAACAATTTGGGTTAACGCTTAGCCGGTATTACCCCATGGGCGAGCCTGCCTTGGAAAAAATGAATGTCCTAGAAAAAATGGTATAACTACTCCACATTTTGATCCAACCTTTCGTTTTTTTAAACGAAACGAATTCAAAAAGTCCAAGGTTTGCGCCAATATATCAATGCGTCATATATCTTGTGCAGTTTTCAAGGAAACCCCTAAAAGGCTTACGGGGTCGGGCCTACCCTCTCCCTATCTTCTCCCTACAAGTGCTGTGCTGGCAAGATGTGTTCATGAATTTAAGTAGTGTTTTGCAGGATATTTTCACTCATTCCAGCAGGACATAAGCAGTAGGTACTGCTATGTACCAGATACTGTCACCCACGTATATCAAATGTCAAGACCTGTTGTAGAGTACCTACCCACCATTCTTAAATATTGGTCAGTAATTTCGGAAACATGAGTAAGCATCCTGAATCGTTTGATAAACATTATTTTAGGAGTACCTGGGTCAGCTCACTCACTTAGCCACAAAATGGACAAGTGGCTTTTATGGGTAAATTGAAGACACTGAGGAAAATCTGAGCCCTTCAGTAAAGTGACCACTTTGTACCCCAACGCTGAACTCAGCGCCTCAGGAACATGGCTGCCATTTCACAAACCAGCACTATCGCAGTAGCTACTAAATTTTATTTTCTTTGGCAGAATTTATCAGATATCTACGTTATTATTATTTTTTCCACAAAAATTTCGTATGTCAGTCATGACACCGCCTCCGTTATGTGGTTTGCTCGGACTAAGCAGCAGGAAAAGGCTTAGAATTTCACCGACAGAGACACGGACATCACCGATCGCGCGCCCCTGTCGACTGGCCGAAGTCGTGTGACTGGGGTGCGCCCGTCAGTAAACCCAAAACCTTCCCCGGTTTTTATTCCTGCCGTCGCTTCCAGCGCGCATCTTTCCCAGTCGATGCGCCCGCTTTTTGTATTGGCGTGGCATTATTTCTTACCGACAGTATGCTACCATATTACTTCCAGCTGACTTCGTCGATCATAAACATCTGGCAAAAAGGTGAACAATCCAATTTTGCTATTTTAATTGACTGTTTGCACTATAACCTCGGATGGACAGAGCACTTACAATGCAGGCCCAGCCAGCTATTGCCACCCAGTTATGCTTCACCCCCCAATGGCCAGTTTTTTGTGTCTCAACTGGAAGGACAGGAACCGTAACTGGGGGGTTGGCCCCCTACCCCCACCCCAGTTAACATGTTAGAGAAGTTTATGGTGTACTCTGACGCCGTCTAAGCAGCACAAAGCCAGATTTCTCCTTCATGCGCTCCGAAGGAAATAATGGGTTCGTCTGCTCATCTGAAAGAAGCGCCTGTATTCCGCCAAGTTCTGCACGCGATCTCAGGCCGCTGTCTCTGGGGAGGAAGTGCCGTCATGCCGTGAGACGCACGAACAGTAGGTTCTTGGAAGGTCAGATCGTCAGCCGTTCCCGGGACACTGGTGGTCGGCGTTAATACGGCAAGAAGACAGATTGTCGTCCGCTGGCAGTGCCGCGGCACGGCCCCTGGGGCCGCCGCCCGCCGCTGACCTACTTCCTGCACGTCGGAAGGGTGGACGGTGGGATGCGCTGGCCGCCGCGAGCTCGTGCGTGTCTGGCCGGTATTAGCGCCGTCCGAGCCGGAGATAGCCCCCGACCCTGACGGAGCCGGTATTGATATCCGGGTCAAGGTCACCGATAGCGGAGGCCCCGCCCCGAGCCGCTGTGTCAAGGTCGCGAGCGCCCCCAAGACCGGTCGACTTCTGGCAACAGAGCGCCGGCCCAGATAGCCGCGAGAGTCAATACGCCGCCAGGACTCATCTCTGTTGATTTCAGCTGCGCTGGCCGACATCGAATGCGGGCCCGGATTCTGTGTCAACTTCTGGCTGAAGGATTTCTGCAGGCGTAAAATCGGGTGGTTCGGAAATGGCGCTTTATAGTGTGAATAATAATTGTCTTTCGAGTGTTCGATAGGCGTTTCGTAAGCAGCTTGAAGTCATATTCACAGTGGTGCATCAGTTACGAATGGACTACAGTGACCACATTTTTTGTGGATGTGGTTACCATTTTATCACAATCACATATGTGGGAACGATAAAGATACAAAGCTGAACCCAGTTTAACAATTTTCTTAAGCCGAGTTATCCTAAAATACTTTTCCTTGATAACATAACACGACTAAAGGCATCCTTACACATTTTGTGGCGCGCCCTCATACTTTACCGATATGTGATTTTGTTATCTTGCATAATTATTCATAAAAAGTGTTATTCATTCATTGAAGTACCCCAACTGGTGTCCCAAAGTCCTTTTGGAAGTTTTCGGTAGTAGCTGTAAGACATAATTAGCACAGCCTTCATGCCCAAGTACTTAATGAGAAACAGAGAGGCGTGATGCCTCGACGTTCAGTTCTTGGAAAACTATAAAAACAGTTTCAAAACAAAAGCGAGTGGCGACAAATGATGAAAAATGTTCATCTTGAAATGAGCTCACAAAACGCTGGGGCGGATCGCCAACCCGTCAAAAAGGTGCTCAACGTACAGCCACGCATGCTACAATTAAGTAACCCCAGCCAGGTCAACCTTATTTCTGGACTCATTTGACGCACAAGCCTGTCCTTCATTTGGGTGGATCTGCTTTCATCTGCCAGGTAAAACATTACGAGACCATTAAGTGTTACGTGATTCTTCGGCACATGTTGGCATTGTCAAGACAATAATTGATCATCAGCTTGCAGCACCCTGTAAACGCATGGGTTTGGTGTTATTTGTGTTCTGCAATCGACATGGTGAAGAAAAATGGACCAGTAGGTAAAAAAAACGCGAACTGATATCATGACGTTCCAGTACTCGTCGGAACTCTGTTGACTTGTTTTTCTCATACTGGGGTTGCGCCACGCACCGAGGTTCGATGCTCACAGGGACCCAACGGTTTTACCCGAAACAGGGAGGACCACCGAAACCACGAAAGACCGTGCCGTAACCTTGAGGGAACGCAAAAGACGCATTGGCGTCATTTGGTTCGACGCCTGGGGCAAGTTACAACTGAATGGGTCCGCTTTTGTGCTGACTGGGTGAAAGTGGCAGGATTGGGTTTGTGTGTACCGACCTCAAAGGAAGCTCTGCTTTGTACGGGGTGTGGTCCCTGCCATCCGCCTCAGGCCATATGTTCAGGCGAAATTTATGTGAAAATTAAAAAAAAAAAACATTGCACAGATGACGATCCCTTAATTTATTAAAGCCCGAGGAATTAAAAATTATGCAAACATCGTCGATTCGGGTACGTAATACGTAAGTCCATCGCATACCCCTTATGAGTCTTGATTTTTCAAAAATCCCTTTTTGAATTCTGGTAAATTTATTTACTGCTAACTTTTGTGAGTAACGGGCATTGCACTGTCCAAAATCTCCGGAAACATGGTATTTTCCGCCAGCCACAATTTTCATATCTTAAATATGAAGAAATGGCGCATTGTCGTTCATCGATGCTTCATCGACGCGAATATTTCACTCGGTATTGCAAACCTAGGTCTGCACGCAGACCAAGGTCGTGGAAGGTCGTTATAGTGCCCGCCAGATCCGCGGTCGTCGCAGGAACGTCGCACGCAAGACTCCAAACCGCTTGATGATGCAGCCGAGAATGTATTCAGTGCAGTACAGAGTGCGAAAGAAAACAAAGGTGACGTCAGAGCGGACGGGGAAGTGGCAATACTGTATATGCCACGGCACTTTATTCCTCCCTCTCATTAGAGGAAGAGCTGGAGGCGGTCAGGCTGGTTCCGCGGACGGCTGTTTCGCCTTGGCTCCTCTAGCGGGGCGACATCCGACGGGCGAGGTCTGCCGGAACCGTCGGACCCTGGTCCCCTGGCAGGTCATCTGCTGCTGCGTTCTGGTTCGTTGGCAGATCGTCTGTTGGTGGCACTTTTGCCAGACGGGTCGCGTTCCACGTTTTCCAGTCAAATGTGCGGAAGATAGTGGCTCCGACCTTCTGGGCGACGCTGACAGGTTGCGAGAAGCTCAGGACGTTTTTCGGCACATGTCCTGGGGTCGTTACGCGGAGGTAATCTCACACGTCTGAAGTGACGACTCCCATCCACCGGTTGTTCGACGCCTTGTTTGCTGGCTGCCGCCTCGCGACTCTGGCTGTCGACTGGGGGCTATAGCTGCGGTGACTACCAGCAGGGCGAGGTGCATTCGGCGCCCGTGAAGCAGCCCGGGGGGCGACCTTCCGGTGGTGATGTGTGAACTGGCCCGATACCCTCCGGCCAATGACCATTCGGGGGGGGGGGAAGTGGCGATACTGTATACGCCAGGACTCTACAGTCGTCTTTGATCAAATTCCTGACACTGTGTCATCACCAAATTTTGCATGTGAAAACATTTGCAAATTGCTGCCTGCGGATTTCGACGAACACATTAATTATTCACACGAACCTTTGTTTGCGCCCCACTGTTGCAGTTACAGCACATTTATGGAGTATACGTGGTACAGATGCACACTTCTCGGACAAAACAGGCTCGATGTTACAGTGATTTCGGGAAGGAAAAATTAACATGCGTGCGGTGGGGGAAAGCGGCAAAAATTGCCCATGCCTTCTGTTTCTTGCGCATAGCATCAGCGGTAATAATAGCAGAGCCCTGAAATTTTGTTTATCTGCTAATGATTTCCTAGCACATCTTTTGCTCCTTGGAATTTTGGCATAGGTCCGTACTTTTTCTTTCCATTACAGTACGGTAAAACCCAGGGACTGGTCGTGCGGCGAATCTTTCTTCGGCGGCAGACGGCTGCACGCGGGTCGCGTCATATAAAGAACACCATGCTGCGTACATGGAATACGTCCTGCCACGCAACCAGCTGCAAAACATTATGAGGAGTTAGCCTGTGCGGTCCATTTCACAGTGCAAAGGCACAGGTAACCTGAGTCCAGTCAATTGAGGTCAACCAAAATAAAATGGAGGACGTGAAACATTGTCATTTCCTGCGTTTCTGTTCATCCGATCTCAACGAAACATTGTGGAGAGTTAGTCTACTGTATTAGTGTGCGTACCCTGAAGTGCTAAAGCCCTAGGTCCGATTAATCGAGTTCAGACGTGGCCAAATATTTAGGGTTATACGTGAATGTAGTGTGGGCCTTGACTGCATGAGAATAGAGGCGCCTTAAAGCAAAGGGAAGCTAGGTCAGGTCAGCTGAGGTCATCTAAGAACAATAAATGAAGAAGCAGAGTTTTTTTCGTTCCTTCTCCCTGCCTCAAAAGGCCGTTCATATCTTTGGGTATGATACCTGTAATACGAACGGTTATTGGCCAAAGATCTCGGCTGAAACCCGAACACCTAGCTATCAGCACCAATCGAGCTTTACACTGGATAACAAGGATCTGTCCCAGAAATCAAGTAATCGACCGACGCATCTCCCGGAACAACTTTCAAACGCATAACGCAAGTAAACCGTGCAAGTATACATGCATGTGTAAGTTATGCAGCCGTATAAATGAAGATTTCCGTGCAGAAAGCTGTTCGTGAGTTCGTGAATTCGACAGTCCGTGAGATTTTATTATGTGTTCTCCTGACTCTGCAGGACAGATCTCCGGCATGTGTCGACTATTTCCGACGACTGTTCTGGACCCAACCATAACGTTATCGCGTGAGCATCTCTGACGCGTATGTTTACCGTACAAACACGCCAAGAGAAAATTATCCCACGAAGACGATCGCCTTCTGCACGACGTCGGCGTCGTGTTGACACATTATCCATCGTCTCTTGGTCAAGGCCGTCTGACGCGATTTTCTAGGTTGCCGATTCGTGCCCGCGGGCGAAATGTGGGTCACGCGTGCCTGCCGGCAAGCTGACACCATCACATGGTCCGATAACGCTAGTAGTGTGGTGGAAGGCGTTTATGGTCCCCTCGTAAACGTTATGAGTTATCGCCGGAATTGCTTTTATCTGCTGTTCTACTAATAAAGTTTCGACACTGGTAGTCACAGAAGAGCCTGGCAGCTAGGTGCGGGAAAACATACCATCTTCATTGACCTCGTGTCATTTCGCATTTACTCTTGGAAAACTGTATTGCCATTCACATTCATCATACTGTAAATAATGGCGGTTAACACACGATGAAGATAGACGTGTTATACTCGTCTGAGGCCAGTGAAGTCCAAACTGACGATTAAGGTCAACAGGTGTCAGGAAAGGGAGAGGTCTAAAATGATGTTTGATATCAACAAACGCCGGGGAAAGGAAGGCGTGCAATTAAATGAAGAAAGCAGCAACGAGCAAAACAAAGGGCGCTTAAAACCGCGCACGTACATTGAATTACACGTGTGACTAATGGAAGTAGGTTTATGTACTCACGCGTAAAGACCAACATCTCAGCTCAAGTTTCAGCTAAAGCATAACCATCCATGTGTCCATGTCTTCTTCATTTAGCCTCCACTTCATCTTCCGTATTGTCTCTTCAGTCATCTGAGCATCTAGATGGCAATCTAAGCAGGGGAACACGTAAGATTGCTTCCGCCGACTTTTAAGGAGGGTTACATACTGACGGATCCAGACTGCATCCAATTCCCAGATTTTTATCGTTTCTCGAATTTGAACAATGGGAACTATGGAGCTTTGGAAAAATGGGAACGTTGTGAAAGGATTAGCGTTCTACGTACGATTCCCGTTTGAACGTAATCAGCCGATATCATTCGGGCATAAGTAATGGAAGATGGAGATACAAACCAAGACCAAAGCTAAGGTCAGTAAGGGCCAAGGTCATCAAAGGTTAAGGCCAACCAGCTTGTGAGCTGATCCAGGTTTACTTTGCAACATGTCGGTTTGTATAAAAATGCATTCAAAGACCCCAATCAAAACGCGTTTGCGCACATTGATACGCTTACATATACCACGGCAAGTTAAGGTTAAGGTCGTCAAAGGCCAAGGTCAGCTATCTTGTGATCTGGGACAGATTTGTTTCGCAACATGTCGATTTGTGCGAAATATGCATTCAAAGACTATGCAAATGTGCGCACATTGGTACGCTTATGCATATCAGAATCAGTGCAGGTCAAGGCCATCAAAGGTCAAGGTCAACTGTTTTGTAACCTGGACCAGATTTGCTTTGCAACATATCGATGTGTACGAAATATGTGTGCGAAGGCGTTTGATACAAACACGTAATAAAAACAAGTTTGACACATTTATAAGCATATACACATAAACACGTACATATGTACATATATATATATATATATAGCATACATAATTTTTACTTTTTACAACAATCAAATCGTGTAATTGGGTTCACATCGACTTTAGCGTAAATAGTTGACATAAAATTCACTTTGGGTCAAAAACTTCATCCAAGGTCAGTGGCCTGGCTTTACTCTTTTTGACTTTGCGGAAGTTAGTAAACGCTACAAGTGACCAAACGCAGGGAAAGCTGTCCCATTTGCGCCACCTTTTCGAAAAGCAGGCAATATGATTATGATATAGGAGAAATTGTCTTATTTCCTTTCTCATATACCTTCTCTGGTCTTTTGATCACCATAATATCCGGCGTCTTAAAACTTAAGTCTTGCCTACTTTTTGTTATTCAGCTTCTAGCAGGGCAATGCAAAAGACACAATTAGGGCAACACTGCCATATTTGCGCCACATGACGTGCCTTATTGCGCCACCATAGAAATGACACGTGGTTCCAGGTACTTTGCGGGACAAAAGGCATAATGAGCCACTGTCTGTTGTATTATGAACAGTTTCACTTCTATTCTTCTTGTCAGCACTTGCATATAGGTCGGGAGAGGTACTCAGATCCCGACAAGATGCAGGGCAGCCCCGTGGAGGTGGCTACATAGGAGCATCCAGTGGATTTGGGGTCCATACCCCTCTTGTGATCCGAAAATGTTTCTCTCGTAAACCCGAAAATACAATAGTCCTGCATTTTCTAGATGTCGAAATAAGGTCACCGAGATGAAAAAGGTTTGGAGTATGAAAAGAGTGCGTTCTCCCCTTTCAGGGTCCATTTTAGCTTGTGAACTAGTGAGTAAATTCCTGCAGTGGCAGGCAAATCCTCCGATGAAGGACACGACGAGGTCACCTGGTTCCCAAGGGCACTGTGATTGTGATAACTGTGATAACTGTGAGTGCGATCAGCGGCGAGCCAACCTCTCTAAATGAATTGGCTAAAATCTGAAACATGTTTACCCGCAAGATGGGCAGGTCCTCGTTCCTGGGGTGTCGCCAGGATTCTCGGTCCGGGGGGCTGTCTGCGAGACTTGGAGCGCTGATTACATAGCGAAAGAAAAAATTCTTTTGCATTAAGTTTCCGCGGCCAGTGGACGGCGGGGGCTGAACGGGCTATGCGAAGGGAGGGAAGGCTTAGGACTTCAGTCAATGGCGTAGCCAGGATTTTTTTTTTTTTGGAGGGGTGTCTTAGAGGATGAGGGGGTCCTTCGAACATCACGGAGGCCCCATGGCCAGGAGTGTCGTTTTACATAAATGATTTGGGGGAGAGGGTAGATCGAGGGACCTCACAGCCTAACCTCTTCCCAAATGTGAGTTTCTCAACGGATTTAGGGCACTTCGTTTTGACCGACCGACACTATCACATAGCAGGAGAACCCTTCCTGGCTGGCGGCTCCTTTGCAGAGGAGTATCCTTTCCGGTACTCGCCTTTTGGTAGGTGCATGCCGGGGTACTCACTTACCTTTCGCGGTCAGAGGGCACCCCACTATCTGCCAGAGCGGTCTTTGCCTGGGGTCTGGGGGCTCTGCAGAAGTGTGGGTTTGGCTTTCCCGGCTAGTAGGGCCCCTTTAGGCCAATTGGCCAATACGCCAATAGGCCATGGGGTCCCTTCATGGCCGAAAAATTTCGGGAGTCCCCGGATCCCTAGAACCCCCTGGATACGATACTGGCTGCAGCCCTTCTAAGGAGGCCCTGGCGACATTTCTGCCTCACTCTCAAGGTGCTCCCTCTGTAGCTGAAATCTACCCCCGTGATTATCGTTTTAAATGGGTCCCAGAAACGTGTAAAACACCGGAACAACCATCAGTACACTGTAAGCTAGTTCTGCCCTGACTGTGCCACTGGCGCAATAAGGCCCGGCAAATGTTGGCGCAAAAAGGGCAATGGCTCTGCCATAACAGAACTAGCCGCGGGTAAAAAACGCGTGAACTTATCATCTCTATTCTGGTCAAATGGGAAGAGTAATTCAATAACGGAATTACCGACAAGCAACACTTTGCTTGGCGGTATTGATAGCACAGTTATACTCGAGTAACACAAGGCAGAAAATTGCTTCAAACTTGCCCTGAAACTTCACGGACGTACCACACGTTTTCTCAATTAGGAGATAATGGGGTGGCGCGATTAGATGGGGTGGCCGCCATTGGGCAGCTTTCCCTACCGATGTTGGCTATCTTCACTGCAAATACGCTAAAAGATGCGTTTGGAACCGTTATTTACATTCTAGTTACTCCAGTATTGCTAGCTGCTAAAAATCTGATTTGCGAAAAATGTAAAAAATGACGTCATAGGTCAATGGCTTCGACCCGGAATCCTCACGCAAGACAACAAATGAATGGAAATCGTTGTATGCCGCATTTTAGCGCTCAAACACGCACACTTTTTTGTTTCGTTTGAAAAGCCGTACGAAATTGCTTGCATGGGCCGAGAGTGTCCAAAGTTGACGTTTTCGACCCCATTTCATTTCAAGATATTGACCTAGGGTCATAAAAATTACGCATTTCGGAAATCTTTATGGTCCTACCCTATCCATAAAATTTCGTGTCTCTAGCTCTCTCCGTTTCCGAGATCGGAAGGGGCACTTTTGTGTCCCCCCTTCCAGTGTGCGTTAGTGCGAAACCCCTTTCCACTGCGCGTGTTAAACCCCGGATTTTTGCGTAAACAGTGCAGAACGCTTCACACTTTACTGGTAACTTATCCTCAAATCTGGAAGACAGCTGCATGCGTTTCACCGATAATGCGTATGAGGTCCTCTGACGGGGGGCCGATATCCAGCGCCCCGTCAACAGTTATCAGCGCCGCGACTGCTCCAGGCTGTGATAACCCCGATATCACCGGGACAGAGGCGCTGGCAATGACGCAGCTGCTGTCTGTTGACCAGGCGCGGGCCGAGCCTGGTGCACGGGGGCGGAGGGCAGCCAGAACCGATCAGACCGCGACGCCAGGCAGCACACCCCATTTTCGTCCCGTCCAGGATGTTTGGCATCGCCTGACCTCATGACCTTAGGCGGCTGGCGGTCCTAGCCCTCGCGAACAGGATCCGATCATATGGCTTGTCGTCTAATAGGTCATACGCGGGACGAATAATATTCAAATGTAGCGCTACGTCCAGGGTAATGTACGGGCAGACTGCCCCTGACGACAGTCGTCTGATGTCTCCTCCTCTAGCCTCAGTAAGCAACAGCCAAGGGCGGATCCAGACCATGTACTAAGAGGGGGAGGGGGTAAATCCCCGTCCGTCTAACCTAACCTACGCCAACTTTGATTTCCCTCCGGATTTCGGCCACTTTGTTCCATCATTTTCGAAAATGAACATGTTTTTTACGAAAGTGTTCCGAAAATAAACTAGTTGCACTTTTCCGAAAGGAAAGAGGGGGGAGGGCAAAATAAATAATGATCTTTCGCAACGAAACGGGGGCCATGGCTCCGTTGGCCCCACCGGATCCGCCCGGGGCAGCAGCCAATGACAGTCCATATCTCGCCAACCAATCGATTTTTTTAATGGATGAATAATGCACAGTGAATGATGAATGAACGAACAAAGAATGAATGGATGCGCAATAAATAACGCACAGAAGCCGAACACTCCGATAACATTATTACCATTTATTTCTAAACCTCTCCGCGCCATCTGAGACATCAGGGCTCCAACAAAGCCTCTCATGCCTCTCCACCGCTTAGCGCATGCCGATGGCCTTTGCAGGTACGCCACGACCGACGCCAATCCATTCACAAGGCGCCTGGGCGTGACGCAATGGTGCCAGCGAAGGCTTATCGACCTAGCCAAACGTCCCCAGACGGCCGCATACAGACGTAGGATGTGTCGGCTGCTGGCGACTTGCCTTCTTTTCCCAGACGTCAAGGTGTTTCTATTCGGACCGCGCACGCTAGTGACGTAACCGGTTGGGATACCGCTGAGCCGTATGGGTAGTTTAACCATTTATGAACCAGCCGTTTCGTCGTCTAGTAGATTGACGTCGAGAGAGAGAGAGAGAGAGAGAGAGAGAGAGAGAGAGAGAGAGAGAGAGAGAGAGAGAGAGAGAGAGAGAGACTCCAGCTTTCTGACACCCGCTTGACGCTTATGACCATGCTGACTGCGTTACTGGTGCGCCTGACAACAAGCTATTCGATCACTCGCGGAGGGTAGGTCTTCCTTCCCGGAGGAGCACGCCTTCCTCTCGTGCGAAGATCCATGCCCCAGCAAATGCAACAGTCGCAAAACAGCACATTCAACAGTTACATTGGCTCGGTCGGGCTCGAATTTCCGAACCTCGGGAACAGGAGCGCCTTGGTTCAACACTGGGTCAGAATGATAACGTGGCAATCAGATCCAGAAGCCTCCCGAAACGTCCACAGCTTTATTCATCGCGTTCGGAAAAGCGACAAGACATTTCATCCATCTATTGGCAAAGGCTTTCAGCAGTTTCTTCATGCTCATGGCAACTAGTAACAGGGGCGGATTCAACAGAGGAGGAGCTGGGGGTTACGGGCCTTAATGATCATGGTACGCAAAAGGGTGTGTCACTTCTTACACTTTTTCACTCGAAATTACCGAAACGCTATTAAAAAAAAAGTTCGCAACGATCGATACATAGTTGACCATATGAAAAAACTACATCTGTCTAGACATTCCCACCCAATCAGTTTGCCCAAATCATCGAGAATGGTCCGCTACATCTGCCCCTGATTAACAGCCAAGAACGCAAACAGCAGGTTTCGATACAGCGTAGCTAGAAGCATGCAAAGCACCGTATCGCCATTCTGGGCTTCCAATCCGCAAGACCTAGCCGCAGAGGTGAACGGCACGCCTCCGCACGAAGCGTCGACACTTCTCCGCAGAAGCTGAAACGACTTTCCGACACAAGCTAACGCGAGGACAACGGTCTGAATTACGCGCTCCGGCTCAGGGCACACCGCACGGCGAGGCGCCCACGGGTCGGATAACCGTGGAAAACTTAGGCGTGCTTGTCTGACACGCCGCGCACATTCGGTGCAATGTGAAGCGACGGGTCCGACAGCGCTCAACCTTACAAATTATAATACACTTAAAATACACCGCCTACAAAAACAGGTCGACTGGACCGCGCTACCCTGAAGCACACAGCAGAAAATTTCTACAAACCATTCCACGAATTCCGTCTTGGAAATTCGTGATCAGACTAGTTACAAGAAAAAAAATGGTAGACAGCGAAAGGCCCACGTTTGGTCGCGCCAACATGTCGACGGTACAACGAAGCAGTGCATAGCTCAGGTAGACCGGCTAACCCCACACTTCACACGCCTAGAGACATAGCGGTGTAGGTGCGGTTCCGACACACCGCCGAGTGCTGGGTAACTACAATCACCTGACTGGACTTTCGCATTCATCCACTGGACTCCGCCTGCCGCACAACGGCCGCAAACTAATGACTGGATTATCACACTCATCCAATGGCCCCGGCCTATTCAACGAAGAGATAGGCGGTTATCATCTCAATGGACGCTTGACACTGACACAATGACCTATTTCCACCTGTACAAATCAATAGATACGTCAGTTTGACTGGATTTTCACACTCATCCGCTGGCCTCAGCCCGTCCGTACAGAGATCAATTGCGACCATTTGACTGGATGTCCGGTACTCATCCAATGCCCTTAGTTCTGCCTGTGGGGAGCTGTAACTGCAGCACGTTCAGTTAGCACGCTACTAACTGCAGTCAAATGACTGGAAGTTTCACATCCATGCAATGGTTCCTCCGCACACGGCGGAGCACAAGACAAACGAGCAGTATTACAACATAAGACCTCGTCGGAGCGATGAAGTGTGAATTTTCCGTACGAATTGCGGGCATGTTACAGCTTCTGTGGCCAAACGGACGATCGATTCATAATTTCTCCCGACACCGCAAAAACAGAGGCCGAGCTACAGAAAAAAGCGTATCGCTTCTCCCGGTACACATTTCGTCTCGAGGAAACTCCAAATCCTACTTTCGAGGTGCAGCCCGTGACATGCACTTGTGCAACCTGGGACCCGAGCGACGTGCGTGCAACAACCGACTCTGCGCTATCCCGACCAGTGTCTACAATCGCCACGTCTGGCCGGCCGTCGAGCGGCGCCGACCGGGCGGCGCTCCTTACACTAATGACTGGATCCAACACCACTCATCCGCGGCAGCCGTCAGCGTAGAGCGCGGCGCGGCGCCGGGCGCGGCCGCGGCGGAGGTCCCCGAGATCGCGCCAGGTCGGGTCAGGTCAGGTCAGGGCAGGTCTCGACAGAGCAGGGACAAGGACTAATGGCAGGCACGCTTCTCGTGGCCACCGGGCGGGAGGACGGAGCGCGCAGCCATGCAGGCTGACCGCAGGGCGGACGGATTCCGGTGATGCTATCTGAAACTGAAAAACCAGCAGACGGCCGGAGCAGACGGGCGGAAGAAGCCACAAAAAGGTTTTGTAACAATAAACGTGGACCAACCGAGAGCGCCGGCGCGACCGCAGCCACTTTACGCAATGCTGAAACAAAGCCTGGATCTCCCATTCGGGAGAGCATGCTTTCGTTCGCGGTGGAATCATATCGTACCCCAGTGTTTCCCGCATTATCTCTGCCCGAGCCTGAAACGTGACGTTTTGCCCGGCCTCCCCCCAGTCGAGACGGCGGAGGACGGGAACGAGAGAGGCGGGGACGTCTGCCGCGCGCCCGCCGCGGCCGTGCTGCCGCCTGTCGTCCGGCAGACGGCAGCACCTGTACACGAGTGACTAGCGCAGAACTCGTCGCCCGGGTGGACTTTGATTGGCCGTCGCGGGGCGAGAGACGGCCGCGCCTGACGGCACAAGTCGGGACTAGATCCGCACTCCACGCAACACACGGAGATCTACACTCCACGCACCACATGGCCCCGACGCAACGCACGGCATACAGGGCCCGTGCACAGGCACACAGACACACACGCCACGAAAACAGAGTACACGTTCTAACCACAGCACACCCACACGCACTACGGTGGCAGAGCTACACGCAACCAAAACGAACTCACTCCCCTTTCACACTAAGCATGACCAGACACAAGCTCTAAAAATGCAGACGCTCGACGCCGCGAAAAGCGCAAAACGTCAGAGCAACTGGCACCACGCAGCAAAGCATCGCCGCCTGAGCGACCGTGCACCGCTGGAGTCTGCTCCTGACGCCGACTGGCCTCGGATCGGTGGGACCGTCGTCCTGGCCGGGGCCGCTCGAGAACCGTGCCGGTCTCCCGGCGCCCCGCACCTATATACACTGCACAGCCGGGCCCGGCGGGCCGGCCGCGGCCGCGCCGCCCTCAGAGACCCCTGAACAGACACGGCTCGGTGGTGATGGCCGGACCAGGCGGGTCCGGCTACTACGCCCCGAGTGGTGACTACGCAACATCATCCCCCACACCCTCCCAGACTGAGCAGCACCGCACCCCAAACCCCAGTTCGCTCGTGGCCACTGAGCCAGTTCGCAAGAACTCCCTTGTGCCCACACAAGCTTCTCCGCTCTATTACCGGCGGATCTAGGCAGTACTGTGTTGTCAATGGAACTGAAACTGCGGCAACTGAAACCGACCGTATAACTGAACAGCTCGTCAAAAATACACAAGGCACGCTCCTACGAGGCGAGCTCCTCGAGAATCTCCTCCACGGTCTTGCGCTCCTTCCTGTACTGCTCCATGTAGCCGCGCGGGATGGTCCAGTCGAGCAGCAGCTGCACGTTGGTCCGCAGGATCTCCACCTCGTTGTCGCCCTCTCGGAACGGCGTCTTGCCGCCCGTCTCCAGCGAGTCCTTGAGCACCTGGGGCCGCGCGAGGACGAGCGGCGTCAGCAGGGCGGCGACCGGAGCGCCACCAACCTGGCCGGAGAGACGCCGGCACCGGGTCGGCGCGAAGAGCGCACGCAGACAGCTTGCCTGATACGGGAGGAGGACCGAGGTCTCGAGGAAGCCGCCACACGTAGCTCGGCACCTGTTCCATTGCAATTCAAGCGTATGAATAAGACTATGGAACATCAGATAGCTAAACAGTGGTCAAGTGGTCAATGACCCACGATTAAACTGAAACAGCAACACAAGTTAAGTAACTTTTTAGGCAGTTTCCTTTTTTTGGTTTTTGCCTTTTTTGCACAAGATGGCTTTCCTGGCCACGCTGGACGTACAGGCCAACGATGCGAACGGATATCGAACGGTGTCAGCCCATAGTCGGAACGCGTTCCGACTATGTGGCTGACCATTCTACCGCCCGTCGGTTGCCTGCCTCCCCGGCCCGTCCGCGCGTCCTCACGTCATCGATCAGCCGTCGGCCGAAGCCGAACTTTTGCAGGCGCGCACTGGTGCTGATCTTCTTCATCAGGATGGCCAGGTAGCCGCGCAGCTTGGAGACGGCCATGCCGCCGCGCGTGATGATCTCCGGCATGGTCTCCGGCTCGAGGATCTCGGTGCGGTAGCGGTCGACCTTGCCGAACTCGGGACCGCCGCCGCCGCCTCGTGCCTGGTACTCGGGGTGGTCCGTCTCCACGTGGCGCTCCCGGTCCGCCTTGGTCTGTCGGCGCAGAGAGCGCGACGGTGAATGGCGGCTCTCTGGCCAACGGCAGAGACCGCGGCAGTAGCCAGCACTTCGTTAATCCACGTCACCGAGAGAAGCGAGGTGAAACTGGAACGCACATTTCTGACACAGAGACCGGTTGGATAAGGAGTTGGTCGACGGTGCAATATAAATTTCAAGACCCAAAGGATCGCGAAAATTCGAAAGACCACAGGTACTGATACTAGAAGCATGACGGACAGATAAACGTTTTCAGGGCTGGGGAGGCGAAAGCCATTTTTAAGCGCCTTTTGTCCAAGAAACGCCTCCGAATACTAAACTTTTTTATTTATGCCAGACAGATGCTTCCACCCTTTCCACTGGCCCAAGGTCAAAAGCGCACGCTCTCCAGAAGTTTTGAAAAGCAACGTTCCAGTGCTCCAGCCAGACACCGGCCAGGGCCTCACCTTGAAGAACTCCTTGCACGCGCCGCACATGTAGGGGTCCTCGCGCTTGTGGATGCTGCGCAGGTGTTTCTTGAGGTGGGGCAGCTGGTTGAAGTAGTGGTTGCACAGCGGACAGCGGTACGGCTTTTCTCCGGTGTGTTGGCGCAGGTGGACCTTGAGCGCCGTGGAGTGGGCGAACTTCTGCGGACACACCTGTCGCAGCACGTACGGCCAGTCAAACGCCGCAACCGGCAGCGGTACAGCGAGTCTTCGAGCTGCTGGGCAGGTACCGGGCAGCGGAATAGGGACACGGTGCGATCAAAGAGGTGATGCTACTTACCTCATACCTGTTGCACAACAGTGAAAACACGGATACGAAGCGACTGTGGCATCAGAACAAGACGTAACAGGAAGTCCAACTTTACCACGAAATCAGAATGTCGTAAATGGACGCGACGTGACAAGAACACCAGCATAAAGCCGCAAAAATGCGAAGCCTTGAAAAGGCGAACCACAAAAACAACACCAGTTGTCCATCAAGACTTAATGACTGACAAACACCCTAGTGCGCCACAATCCAGCTGGCCGTAATCCCTCATGAGGTAAACAGCGCCACGCCACCGCTCCAATGCACCGTTCGCTGCCCCTCACCCAGCCCCTCACCTGACAACCATACGGCTTGACGCCCGTGTGCACGCGCATGTGCACGGTCAGCTGCGAGTTTTGCGCGAACGCCGAGTCACAGACGGCGCACACGAACGGCTTCTTCCTGGGTGTGCACGCGCAGGTGGGTGCCCAGGTGGCCTTTGAAGCTCTTGTCGCAGATGGGGCAGCGCATGGGACGCTCGTTCTCGTGGTACGATTGGATGTGCTTCTTGAGCGCGTCCTGGCGCACGAAGCCCTTGTAGCAGCGCGGACACTCGTAGTCCTTAACGCCCGAGTGTTTCTTCTCGTGCAGCTTCAGATTGGTGGCGAAGGCGAACTTCATGCCGCAGTACGAGCACGTGTAAGGCTTGTCGCCCGTGTGCGTCCGCCTGTGCTGGATCAGCTGGCTGCCGCGGGCGAATGACTTCTCACAGAGGTCGCAGTGGAACGGCTTCTCGCCCGTGTGGATTCCGCATGTGCACCTTGAGTCGCTCCTTGATGCTGAAGGCGCGGGCGCAGATGTCGCACTTGAACGGCTTCACGCCCGTGTGCCGGGTCTCGTGCGCGCGCAGGCTGCCCAGCTGGGTGAACCGAGCCGGGCAGTAGCCGCACTGGTACGGCTTCTCGCCCGTGTGGATGCGTACGTGCTTGACCAGGTCGCTGCGCGAGCCCATCACCTTCTCGCACATGGGGCACTCGTGGCGCTTGGCGGGCGGGCGGCCGGCGGCGCGCGCCGGCGCCGCCGCCTGCAGCAGCTCGGCCACGGTCATTTCGCCGGCCGGCTCGGCGGGCCGCCCGGCCGCCGCGCCGAACGCCGCGTGCTTGTCCAGGTCGAGCAGGTCGTCGGTCTGCGTGCAGCGCGCCACCGGCTGCGGCGGCGGCGGCTGCGACGGCGGCGGCGGAGGGGGCGAGGCGCGCCGCTGCGGCGCCAGCTCGCACAGGCCGGGCGGGTAGTCGGCCGCCGTCAGGTAGTCGGCGGGCGCCTCGCCGGGCGCCGCCGCCGCCGCCTCGGCCGCCTCCGGCGACCACAGCGAGGCGTTGGCCTTCTTCTTCATGGAGAGCAGCACGTTCGCCGTCTTGCAGCGGTCACGCTCCTCGCCGGTCAGTGGCGAGGAGGCCGGCGGCGCCGGCGGCGGCGGTCCGCCCTTGCGACCGCGCGCCGGCGCCGCCGGCGGCCGGCCGGCCAGCAGCTTGTTGACCGGCGCCCGCTTCAGGGCCGCCCGCGGCGCGGCCCTACTCGGCGCGGCCGCCCGCGGCGCCGCCGCCTGCTTCTTACGGCCCATGGTGCGGCGGCGCGGCTCTGAAGAAAACGACGGCGGCAGGTCAGAGGTGTGCACCGTGCAGGCTTGTGCTTGTTTCTAATTCCATTCAGCAATCGTAGGGGGAATCGGAATGAGACTTAGTGTGACATTTTCGTGATGAAAATCCGAATCTGTCCACTTGAAAACCGCAGTGAATCAGAATCAGAATCGAATATTAGGCTTGTTATTATCCGTCACTACTGAATCAGAACTGAATCGACTCACTTTCTTTAAATACCGCTGTGATTCGGAATCATAAATGATTTTCACCACAGTTCATGAATCGATTCACTTCAGGTGAACCAAACACAAGACAGGCGTCATGTCTGCTCACCAAAGGCGTGCTCCATGCCTGGTCATCAGAGGCCTGGGCCATGTCTGCATGCCTGTATGTCACAGTCCACAGAGGGGGCACGTCACAGTGGTCGTGAGCACAGCCACGGTGACGGATTCCGAGGGGGATGTTCACAGGTCGGAACGCGCCACACATCACGGACAGGGGTGGTCTGCACAGGTCATGGTGCGAAGGGACTGCGAAGGTCACGGAAACGTCGCGTGGGAGTCGGAAATTCATGTGTCAGCCAAACATACACGTTTAATATTTTGCCTGGTACGCATTGCCAGTCATGAAGACAGAGGAACAATTAGCATTAACTACGACAATTAACATCCACTACGTTAACGAGCATTATTGGCGTAATCGAGTTAACTCCGGTATAACCGCATACCCACATGGCACACCAGGCTCACTTCCAGGTCATAAACCGATATCTGCAAGGCCAAGCGCACGGCCTGCATGCTCGCCTGTTCATGTCTCTAAAAAAGCTCCGTTGCACCGCTAAGAACTTCGGGCCTGTATCATCGCGCCGTGTCTCGCTAAACAAACCATACCAGGTCTGCGGCAGTGTAGCCCAGCGTTCGCCGCCAGGCGGCGCGGCGTCCGTGCGGCCGCCGGCCTGCTGCCGCGTCAGCGCCGCCGGCGACGCCGACCGCACCCCTCCGGCACCTGACCCCTGACCTCTGGCCTCTGGCCGGCGGCGGCGGCCCCAGCCGTGCCGCCCATCAAAACAGCCCGGTCAGGCCTGCCGGACCGGTGGGACCGGCAAGGTCCGGGCCAGGCCATCCCGCAGCCGTCAGCCGGCCCGACCGCGGCGGTCCGCGCTGACCACGTCCTGAGACAGTCCCCAGGCTGGGTAGGACGGTCCTGGACCCGGACGGTCCATGTTGACCACGTCCCAACATCGTCCCCTGGCTGAGTGGGTTGGTCCTGGTCCCGGACGGTCCGCGCTGATCCACGCCCCTACACCGTTCCCTAGCCGGGCGACGGTCCTGGCCCGGGCCTGTGCCCCCAGCCCTTCCCAAGCGGCCCGCCGCCGGCCAGGCGGAGGCCAATGACCTAATGGCCGGAGGGAGTGCGGTGCTCTCGGACCGGGAGGAAGGGACGGGAGGTGCAATTAACGATGTGGGCAGCAGCACCAGGCGGACGGTGACCTTACTGGACACCCCGCCGACGGAGCGACGACACGGGACGCCACTGACGAAACCGGCGTCCAGGTGAAGTTCTTGGAAGGGGGGGGGGGGGATCGACACCAAACATGGAAAAAACTTCGTCCTTAACAGATTTTTTCTTTTTACTCGCAGCACTCAAAAGTCAATTCCTATTTCAGGATGCTCGACACAAATCGGTACCATATCTCACAATGTTTACCAGCACCGAGTGTCCCTTAACTCTTCATTTCGTACGGACGTGCAGAGGAACCAGGTGCCCAACTTTGAGGACTGAAACCCGAATTACCCACTCAATAAGGCAGCGAAAGTTTGACACATCAAACTCGATACCAACTGCACATGTCCAGCTAACGATGACAGATAGCGCCGACCTCACTGTTGGCCGCTCACTGACGGCATCTGAATCGTTTCGGCCTGCGAACACCGAATGACCGGATGCCGCGCCGGCCACACCTTTCCACGGACTCGGCGGCACGGCTCCCCTGCCAGACAGCAGGCCGCCAGCACCCCAGTCGGCAGGCCCCACCTGCCCCCCCCCCCCGGCCACAGTGGGTCATGCGGCATTTTAAAGCCGGTCCTGAACGTCCGAGGACCAGGGGCGTACCTCAGCTGGGACTTAAGGGGACGTGGGCCGCATTCCAAAGTCTTTGGTGGCCAAGTTCATACCAGACTGTGGACGTTCAACGGCAGTTTATGCGATTCAGTACGATTCTGGTAACTACACATCTTTTTGGTCCTCCGGTATCCCATAGCTTTAATATTTCGCTCGAGAATTCGTCACCAATACATCGTTACTGCTACCACTGCCGGCCTGAGATTCTGGTACTCCGACATGAATCTGTTCCCGGCTGTGGCAGGCAGTCTCGACCCGTTCACATCTCGCCGCTGCCAAAGTTGTGACGTGGTCGACCGCAGGCAGCTCAGATGAATATGGACGCGGACGGTCTGGAATTTCTGGTCGTGCTCCCCGCACCGCACTGTGCAGCTTCGTGGCATGCCTGCAACGCACACTGACACCGCCGGAGGGATGGTCGGGCTTGGTAGTCAACCGTCTTTAACCCGCGCCCGACTGTGGGTTGGCGCCATGCACGCTCGACTGAGGGGTTGACCGCTCCTCCCGACTCACGAACGGTTGGTTGTGCGATAAAAAATAAGCACACCGTTGGAAAGCTCGCGAAGCGTAGAGCTCGAAACTGGTCTCATTTTTAGTTTTGGATAATATGTAAGCCATTTACGCCCTACATATGTCTTCTCATAGCCGCCTGCATGAGACCGAAAAACGGCCTGAATCTCAAGGGCTGTGACTAATAAAGCCTAGATAAAGGCACCAGCGGACAGGCAGAAGTCCACAGACGCCGATACACGCCTAATTTTTCCGATTTCTTTAATATGTACACGGAAACGTTGAGTTAAAGACACGGTGATTTTCGCAACACTGCAAGGAGGGCGCTGCCGATGAAGGCAGTATGAAATTCACGGGAACTAATTTAAGCGTTCTTCTATTTTCGCGAAATACGCCATTCCAAGTGTCGTTTCTTGATCCCAGTGGTTCTTGGAATGATTTCGTATGTTTGAATTTGGAAAAGCTTAGCAGCTATCAATCCACGCAACTGGCAGAGCTTTATTCGCGAAAGTCCGTTTAGTCCCAAAATACGCAATTTTTTAAACTTTTTGAACTCCTTAGCATTAGTGGCAACTGTGCGAGCCAGTTCTGCTATTTTCAACCCAACCTGAGTCATTCATCGCCGATTTTGATGGCACTGAATTTTGATTCATAACAGCTATTCGTGACCTGACCTCAGGCCAGTGGTCGGAGGCAATTGAAACTTTGTTCATTGATGGAAACTGGATGTCTGGATCTCCCCATATTCAAACCGTTTTCAAAAAAATCCGTCAATTTTCGAAAAAACGACGACTTATGTTGCAAACGGGCTTGACCTGAGGTCAATAACTCGGACATTTGTTAAAAAGCGGAGAGAGCAGATTTGGTGCACTTATCAGAATCTCTAATCCTTGAAATTTTTACTGTGATATCACGTTTTGCGAAAAAAAATTACACGGGGCTAAACTTTTTTAGACATAGGTCCACCTGACCTGACCTAGGCCAAAAACATTACATGACCTGAGGTCAAAAATTGGACACAATGTGTAAAAATGATGAATCAAAAGGTACACAAGGTTTCGTGGTGCTGCCTTTGTTCGTTCTCTCGCAATCTCGGAAAAAACCTTGGGGGGAGGGCGTCAACCGTCATCCCCAATCGGGAGCGGGTTAATGGAGCTGCAAGTGTTTCCTATTTTGAACGCATTCGAACATCTGACAGCCATCACAAGCTAACACAGCAGCTGCCGGCATGTATCCCAGCCGTGTCCGGCCGCCCGCTGCCCCCGCTTAGATGCGTGACAGCCAAAATCAACAGTAAACCGTCACGGCTGGGGTATCCGTGACGCCACCGGATTGAACCCGCCGCCACCGCCCTATGACGTCAGAGTGACCGGCCGGCGACCGGGGGCGGCGCGCTCCGGCCGGCCAGGCGGCTGGTTCCGGGCTGCCGGGGAGGCACAAAGCGGCCTTCCGGATGGCCAGGCGGGCCGCGGCGCGCCCGCCGCCACTGCCGCCGCGCGTTTTGGCGCCACGCGCAGGGTAACGGGCCGGCCCCGCCACAGCGAGGCCAACTTCCGGTGATCTCGACGCCCGGATGGGAAGTCACCCCGCCTGCCGGGGGGGGGAGGGGGAGGGGAACGGCGGCGCGGCGGCGGCGGCGCCACACGGCCGCGCCGCCGGGCCGAAAATTGCGGGCGGCTCAGGGCGTACACAGGTCACAGTCGACGGCCGCTCGGGCGGGGGCCGCAGGGTGGGGACGGCCGCGACGCAGCGCCGGACACTGACGGCCGGAAGCGTGCCGGAAGCCCGGCCCCGGCCGCCGCTCCCCTGTCCCGAAGCAGCGGCGAAAGTCGGCACGAGACGCCGGTCGGACCATGGATTGCAGGCAGTCTACACTTACTAATGATGGTGGCGCGACCTTCGACTTCAGCTGTTCCGCAGGACGTTTTTTACCCGATAAGCTCAGGTCAGGGTTAAGTCACTTCCGTTCGAGCGCAAGGCCCATTTGAACGTTGTGTCATCCGTTCGTTTCGCAAAACGCGCACACTGGGCGCGTTGAAAGAGAAAACACCGGTCGTTATCACAAGGAAACCCCTTTCAAACACTGTGTCGCCATCAGAGGAAAACCAGCTGTCCTGGAGTCAAACAGTCCGAACGTTCTCATATTCGGCGCCTAGCGAGATCGCGTGGCGTGCCATTTCAGTTTTATCGTCCGTCCACGTGTCGGGAAAGTTCGATTCGAATGCCCATTCCTCATTCTCGCCTGGTGCCTGGGGCCGGGACCGAGCTTCTAATAATTTCTGGGCACACAAATGGCAATGTAGCTTCTGCCTTGTTATGCAACGCCGTAAGTGCTAAAATGTTATTTTCGTGAAGCTGGTGCGGCAGACCATCCCGGAGTTGTTCTGAGCTCCATCCGTGGCCTCAGGCAGCCCACGCCCTTCGACGCTGATCGCGACGTCTCGTCGCGCTCTCCCGGTCCATATCACGGTTCCTCCCGGGGCCTTTCCGCCGGCCGGCGTCCGGTTCCGGGCGGCGCGGCGCCAGCGGAGGTGACCTGACGCCGGCACCTGAGGAGGCGGCCGGCGCACGTCCGGGGGCCCGGCCCGGCCCGGCCCGGCGCCGCGGCGGAAGGTAGCGGTGTCCCAGACGGCACCGGTCCCCGCCGGTAAACAGCCGGCCGACAGCCGGGCCCGCCGGGCCGCGCCGCGCCGGCCCGCGCCGTTTATGGCGTCCTGGCGACGCGCGCCACACCGGCGTCACGGAGCGGCGCAGTCACCGTGGCTCTGTCACTCGGCCAGCGGCGCCCAGTGGCCCGACCCTAGATCAGGCGGGCCGAGCCCCCGCACCGACCGACGCCCGCCGCGATCGGCGGCCGCCACCGCCCGGCCGACCGGCCGACCGGGACCGGCGGCGGCGGGGCTGCCGGCCGGCCGGACGGCCGTGACGTCAGCCGGCAATCGCCGCCGGTGAATCAACGCGGTCGGTGGGCCGGACGGCGGCCGGAGCGGAGGCGGTGGAGCGACCCCCCAGCCGGCCGGACGGCGCCGCCGCCGCCGCCGCCGTATAGCGCGCTCACACGTACACATACACACAAGACCCACACACAGACCCACACACACACACACACACACACACACAGGGTACGACGGCGGCGCAGTGTTTATGCAGCGGCGACAAGTGGAGCACGGGACGATAGCGGCGCCGCTGTGTGCAACGATAACGCGGGCAAACACAAGATGGCGCCGGCGCCGGCGCCGGCCCGGCCGCGTCAGAGGCGACCCCGTCCGGCAGCAGGCGGGCGCCAGTCGGCCCCGCTCGGACCCTGGCCTCGACCGTGGCTCAACGACTATTCCGTGCCAACTTCAGGATTCTCTTTCGAAACGGTTGATAGCCAGACACCCTAGAAATAAGGGAGAAGAGGAGAGTAAGTGGAAAATGAACACGTTCGGTCATCTGCGGGCCTCCACACTGCAAACTGGGAGTGACGTCACAACGACCGAGGCCGGTGGCGGCAAAACATGGCAGAATGATGAAAACCGCATCACTGCGCGGCGTGGACGCAGCTTCGGCGTTGCGGGACGGCACCATGCGTCCCAGCTACACCTTGAAAACCGGCCAGCAATGCCACCAAATCGACACGGTCAGCGAGCGCCGCCAGCTGTCACAAGGCGCGGCTGCGGCGGCCGGTCGCCGGCCGGCCCTAGTCGTCGGCAGGGACGCGTGCGGCGGCCGCCCGCCCCACCCGGCGAGGGTCGGGCGCCCCGAAATACCCGGCGCCGTCCGGCCGACGCCGTCCCTGGCAGCCGGGGAGCTGGCAGCCGGCCGGCGCGTCGGCCGACTATTTATAGCCGGCCGCGGACGCCCCGTCGGCGCGGCCGGAGCGCGTCGAACTCCCCGTCGGCCCCGCGCCGGCCGCGACGCCCGAACAAAAAGCGACCACTGTCAGGGGACGCCGTCCCGACGCAGGGCGGCCGAACCAGCCCGGCACTACATTCGAACCCGCCGACTCGGCCAGACACCGATCGACGCCGGCGGGTGCAACCGAAAGGACTTTCACGTCTTGAGCACCGCGTCTAACGGCCTGACGCTAGACTGAGGGAGATGCCCCGATCTGAGCATGGGTGCAAATTTTCGCACTTTTGTGGGCGTTCCGAGATCAATGAGTTGGTGCTCCCTGGATAGCTCATGCGTGATCGCTCTTAAGTTTTCATACAGTTCAAAGTGTGAAGCCTCTGAATTTGAGTCACGATAAGAAATCGGTGCCAGCTGTGAATATTACCTCCGAAATATGCCTGTACGTCACATGACGGTGCAGGCACTGGGCAGGGTTCTCAATGTTTCTGATATGCCGGTTCATGCTGTGAGTGCCGGGATGTTGAAAAAGGAGGATGAAAACTGGCCTTACTGGCCCAAAAAATGCCCAGTTGCATTACCTTTTCTCTGCATCCTGACAATTCACTGCAAGAATGCGGCCCAGTCATTCTATGAACGGATCAGACCGTTTTCCCACGTCCCACCAAGACGAAGGTGACAAGTAGCAAGGCAATGGACCCTTTGTGTCACATGAGACTCTTACCAGAAAACATGCGCTTATGACCTATCGACCGGTGACTTCAAGATTCCAGTGTCAATGCTTTAACGACATTTCAAACGTTCAAACATATTAGCCTGTCATGGACACAATGTGTTGGGACCGTTTCTAAAATCAGCTTTCAAAAACACCTAGAGCTGGCAGCACATAAACGTCCGATAATAGCACTTTTTCACGCTTCTCGACAAAATTTTGTCATTCTTCTGAGCCCAGGAAAGTAGCCAAGGGGCAGCCATAGGGGCCATGCCTCCCCTTTGAGCCAAGCGGTCTACACTAGATATATAGCGATTTCACAGGAATACGTAATAGCGATCATATATACGTTGCAAAAGCAAACATAATCCGTTTTCCTGTCCGTTAAATATGAGGTAAGTTACTTAAAATTGCTGCTTTTTCCTACAAATTTCGTCATATACTGGCGACATATGACATAACATGGCATTTGGTCCCTCCCTGAGGAAAATCCTGGCTACGTGCCTGTCTGAGTCCCAACCGCAAACCAAAAACAACAGATGCAAAACTACATTCACCAACAGAGGCCTTACCAATGAAAGGCCTTTTTGCCTTGCCTTTCCTCCTTTTTCATTGAACAATTCCCTTCCTCTCTTTTAGTCGAACAACATGATAAAAGCGGTCTTTTGATAAGAAATCATGGATGTTTGCAGTTTTGCTTCGTCCAGACGTGTTCTCCATGTCATGTACGCTGATGATTACAAATTGGTAACCCAAGACCCATTCTGCTGCCTTTTAATTTCATGAAATACTACAAGCGGCACCAACATAACGGAGGACAAATGTAAAAAATCCGAGGTTAGTATGGCCGGCGCCCCACCTGCCCTACTGGCTCCTAGACCCAAGCTCCATTTTCAGTTGCTGAGTAGGTGTTGCCCAGTCCCCTTGAAAAAAGAAGTGTTGGCTTTGCCTGGATTGCGAACTGGGCATGGACTGGTCAGACTGGACCTCTCCAGGAAACGCTCTTGACATTCAAGTGAATACATCACATGAAATCGCCCCGTTGCCTGTGCATAAAAACGCCTGGTCGAAGCTTTTCTACAATTCTTCAAATGACCGCACCCGCCTGGTGTTCATGGCGTGACAAATAAGCATCCAAACATACCAGTAAAATTCGTGAGAGAAGGCAAATAATGTGACCCCTTGACGGAAAGACCCGGTGAAACTGCCAAAACTGCGTCACAAAAATACCAAATATCTCGATGAAAATGAAACGTGTATCGTTCGTGGCGTTGGCCTTTTTCCATGTGACCAAAAAATACATTAGCAGTCTTATGTCCTTGACAACAAGCCATGCACATAATATTGAGCACAATTAAACAGATATGCCGTTCCAGGTTCTGAAACCAAATCAGTGAAGTCCGACTGATTCGTTCGAACCAAACACAAAATTATCAGCGATTGTCAGAAGCCACGTGCATGTCTGCCTGCATGACAAGTTAGTGCTTGAACGACGGCACACAGAGTACAGCGGAAATTGTACAGCCTCTACACAAGGAAAACAATGAAGCGCAGAAGAACGGCGTTACTACTGGGACGCTGCGACTGCCGCTACCCCATCTGCCCCCAGGAGCGTAAGGGCATCCAAAAAGCGGGGGCCATAGTTGATTTCCCATTATATTACATTTCCAAACCCGTGGTTGTCATAGACCCTCGCCGCCTGTTTCTATGCCTAGACCTCTTAAAAACACCACAATTTAGTATTAATCTTGTAGCGGTCACCATAAAGAAATCACTAGAACGGCCTACGTCCCCCCGCTGCTACCCTCAGATTCGTGCGTTCCGTCGCTAACAGAAGTAAGCACCATCTTGGGTCCAGTCTTCCCAATGAGCTCTTACGGCTGCACTATAAGTCAGTTAAATGTGGACAATTAGAACCCAACGATGACAATGGATCCTTGCATCCCTCAGAGTCCATCACGAGACTAATACAAGTAAAACCGTACACGACCAGGTCGCAATAGAACGTTCAGAATGATGTTCGGACCCCTCCGGCTGATCCAAAACACTTACCCACGGATGCGCACGCTGCGGAGAATTCAACGGCGTAGCCACGCAAACAGCAAGCTGCGTCACTCAAACACAGCACGGCAGGAACGCTGCCCTAGTTGAACTCACCGCAGAGGGGCGAGGGGTCGTTGCCAGTGCCGCCGATGTAGTCGCCAGCCGGCCGCTATCGACCGGCGCATATCGCACGTCTGGCTGGCCGGCTGCGCCGCGCCGCCCGGCTCCACCCACCAATCGGCGCGTCGACGCTGCGCGCGCCGCCGGTCATGTGACCGCGTTGCCACGACAACGGATGCTGAAGCACGCGGACGAAACCAGAGCCGGCGGCGCTCTGAAACCGAGCCAACTCTGCGGGAGGTCAAATGAAGGGCAAACGTCGGACGCCGCCGGCGGGCGTGCGGCCGGCGGCGAAACAGGACGCCGTCCGCTGTCGGCTGCAGGCGGCCGCGGCTCTCTGCGCTGCACGGCCGCCGCTGCAGAAACATAAACATCCTGCCAGCTGGGGTCGTAAGGGATGAGCAGGAATAACGTCAGGATGCTGGAGGGATATGAGACCCTTTGGCGAAACGCCACATGCTGCTCCCCCGCGCCGTCGAAATGTGGGGAAGCTGGCAATCCGCAGTGATGACGTACTCGCATTCGCGCACAGATTTCTCAGCTAATTAACAATGCCCCTCGCAGGATTTCTCGTGGAAAAATCGGCATGGTTTCAATGGCAATCATCCCTTGGCACACAGGGACCACGCTGCAACATCGGTCAGCTGGAGAAGGTTCCTATCTCCTCGACAAGAAATGAATGTAGAACTTGATAAGACTGCAACATGAGACTGTATTGCAATCACGAATTTCAAATGTTGGACAGATCACGGTCATGAAAAATGTATCTTCCGATTACGCGAACTATGCAGTTGGGAAGTCGTAGGCGTAAGAACGTTAGTTGTTAGGCCAAACCAGTTCTTTTTTACATGGAACATCGAAAACTTTGTTAAATGTGTGGTGTGGTGGAGGTGGCGCCTCCGGGATGATTGCCTCTTGGGCCGGCCTCCCGCCGGCGGCCTCCTCGAAGCGCCACTCTCACCTTCGGTGCTCAGTTTTCGTTCGTGTTTGACATGTTTTCTCCATTTTTCATTTATTCTCCCCGCCTTTCAGTCTTATGTGATGTGGTATCTTCTCGCACAATAAACAGGCACGGACAGGGGCGTTGGAACCGGAGGAGACAAGGGGACAGCTGCCCCACCCCCCACCCACAACTTTGGGAAACCTTTGACATTAATCCTATGGCCGTGCATGGAAAGAAACGAGGTGAAAATCATGTTTGTACTCCGCCCCGCCTCCACAGAGGTTCCGCTGTTACGGCGCGCGAATGGAAATAATCCAAAGTTCGTAAGATTGTCAGCATTCCTGCGTGGTTTAATGCATCCGGACCACAACTGTTGACGCGGCAAACCACGGCGACGAGTGGCTCCGCATAATTTTGGAAATTTAGCATTGCGGTGCTGCATAGAAAGAAACAAATTCAAATGTTTTCACTCACGGATCAGAAAACGTTTTGCTGTTACTGGAGGCTGGTACGAATTAAAGCACCATAGGCATCAGACAATGCAAATGTATTTTCGAACCACATCTCGACTTGATTTTTGCAAAAAAAATATAGTGGGAACAATCAGCTTTCGGCCAATTTGTACGCTAGAATTTTGCGCTACGCGACATGACGCACCAACAGCAGGATCGTGTGTACCGCTACTCAGCTAAAACTTCCTGCAACGTAACGCCAACATAGTATTCCTGCGCTACTCGCTTCAGTCAGATTCCAGACGTATTGTGACTATTTCCAGGAATGGATTCCTGAACCGTTGATGGAACTGCCTCCAGGTAATACTGCGAGCTTCATTGAGGACATCCGGCACAGGCCAGCGTCCTTGGGTTCTCGCGTTTCACGCTCGGACGCATGACCCGTTTTACCTACATGCCATGTAACATGCTGTTGACGTCAAACTTGTACAGCCCGTTTCGCAGTTCAGTCGGAGTTTGAGTGCATTGAACTCACGCAGATGCACTATCCGTTTCGCAAGCTGCGTATCTCACCATTCCTTCAAAACTTCCGGCACGACCGTGCTTCTTGTTTCAATCATATTCCCACCGCACGGTTGATCGAGCTGACCCCAGTCATCGTAGCGTTGTTTTGTTCCTACCATCACTGGCACACCCAGGTTGAACCCGCGTCTAAGAGCTCCGTCGAACTGGAAGATGGCGCGGTGATTCTGCGCTTTCTGCTTTATATTACTGCATCGAACAAGTAAGTCGCCCCGCAAGACGCATGGCGAGCGTAACCTTTTGACTTTTGAGTGAAGGGGCAAATTTGGAAGCACATTTTAAGATACTGCTTGGCACATTGATTTTCCCTCGACGTATTTCGCAGTGCAAATGGACCTCTTTATCAGTCTGTTTCAGTGTTTGACACCAATACAAACGGATCTTTTTAACGACCTTTTTCAGTAACTGGCATCAGTGAAAGGGAAGTTTAAAAATGTCTTGACCTTTACATCATTCACTGTCTACTGAGCGGTTTCAAAGCACCGTAAAAAAAGATGTAAGCACGAAACCATCACTTTTGGAATGGCTATGCGGACAAAAGAACTTTCAAGTTCACGCAATATGACTACAAATGTAAGGCTCTAAAATAATTGAGGTATCTTCTAGTGACATCTTCATGAATCGGTGCCCAGTGGATACAGAGTTATTAGCTCTAAAAAGGCGTTATTGCTTGGGAAAGCCGGTCGCCCAGCTCGAATTTTTCCTGCTACATGGATGAAGACTCACGCGGTCCACGGCCTCGCTCCTCACGCAATGTCACGGTATTTGCCTGAATACCGAATACCAGATAAACTTCCAACGACTAATTTCTGAACGACGAACGATCGTGGAGTCTCCACATATTAGGTCCGTAGGCAACTAAAACTAAAAGCTCGCGGTTTCATGTTCCGCACATACAGCGCACCGCTGGATCTTCTACAACAGCTTCTGCATCACCAGCCTGGTGACAAAATGCCAGCGCCGTCCGACTCTTGATGATGGCACGCCGTCCGTTGAAAACCTTTAGACCAACGCCTTAGGGACCCCTTCATGTGTCAAAAAAATCGTTGTCTTAGGACCCCTTGAACTCCCTCTTCACTTTTGCTACGCTACTAACTCAAACCCTTTTGCATTCTCTCCTTTCAGAAGCATAACCAACAAAAACTGTAAAAGAAAGAAACTGCTTAATCTCCACAGGTCTTACTTTGATTATTTTGTAAAATTTAAGATTTGCAGGTGCTGGGTACGGGATTATGAATAGGCACGGAAAGGCATAAAGATTAAAGCATTGTCTTACCCAAAAGCGTAATGAGCGGCATTTTCCGGAGCAACCATATATATTTATTTTCCAACAAATTGGCCTGTACCGGACAAAAACCTAAGATTCCTGCATCCCTAGTGTCTTTCATGTCATTGTTATCGTTCAAACCCAGACAGTAATGAAGTAAAAGTTGGCCGGCCCAAGTGCATATCTTGAATGAATCTTTCCCAGTGATCATGCAACGCCATGAACTCAATACATGGGCGCACTGAAGGGAAGAACGAGGGACACGGTCCCCTTTAGAGTCTTAACAACTTTTTCCGACGAAAAAAGAGAGAAGAAAAGACGGGATCAGAAAATAACGTGGGTGGAATTTCTGTTTTTAGGGGTTTAGGTTTTTAAAGGGTGATATTTTGTGAGGAAGGCTTATGATTTTTCATAAGCGAACATGGTTTGCCGTTTCTGATGTGTAAGATCACCATATTTTCACGATAATGTAATTAGTAACATGCCACAGGTGGTGCATAATTTTCCAGTTTTCACCGGAAAAACTGATAACCCCGACCCCAAATTAATGTGAGAGACTTTAAGAAGGAGGCCACGTCTGCCATGAGTTAGGTCCTTCCCTTAGGAAAACCTTGGTTGCGCCACTGACCCAATGTCATAATTAAAGTTTAGAGCCGGTACTCCACCCCACGTTTCCAGCGCTCAGGCTGACCTGAAACAACACTGAATAAATTATGCGGTGTGAAAATGGTTATGCAACCTGTATGAATCTATCTGCGTTACCTGAGTCCAGGGTCACTACAAAAAAATGCATGTTTTCTGCCTTTAAGGGAATGTTTTGTTTCAGATCCTCTGAGTTTATTTTTTTAGGCGTCGAGTGATAAAAATCCTTTCTGTATCTGTCCAATTATTTCTAAAAACTTTATCCCTGTACCAAATTTGGCAGTGGCGGGTGGTGTCGGTGTTCAGGGGTGTTGTTTTGCGTTTTGTATATGTGTAAATATATGTATATATCTATGTATACATCACTCTGCTGTGCGCAATTCCTAATTTTTGTTATATTTTGTACTGCGTCCGATTTTTTACATCCATTCGTGATTTACTTTTGTTTCTAAAAACACCGTTAAGGCTAAGAGGATCATTCCTAATACTGGCCATCCGAAATACTGGTAGGGCCTGGGCGCTACCAGGCCTGCAGACAACGACACTCCTGTCGGTGTTGGATTTATCCTCGCGTATGTCGTCATTGTCAGCGCCGTTAACCGCCAATTTTTATCATCTAAACATTTCCAATTTACGCCGCATTTTATTACCTATGGTCAGGCAAGAAGTTACCTTGCCAGGCTATCCTTAAATTCGCCAGGCTGAAAATTTTGTTCCAATAATGGCATCCATGATGTCACAAATTGTGATTCTCACTGGTTTCATGAAATGATGCCACGTAATCTGGCGGACAGCACTGGTGCCATTTCTTGTCTTTGGACTGGCAAGCGTTCGACAGGTTTGGTAGCCAATGGCATCTGAGGTTTCCGCACGATCAGTCTGATGGATGTCAGCTCTGTCCACTGATAAGCTAGTCCAATGATGTCATAAGCCGCTCGAGCACAGCCTGATTGTCGAGCAGGCCGCTGCACCATGGGAGTGACGGGGAAGGGAGCGTCAGTTACCCTACGTTTCCCTCCAGTTAAAAAATGGCGGAGTGTTAAAAAACATACCTTGAAAATGTGCAAAGGAACTTGTCCAAAGGGATCCGAAAAAAGGCGTGTTGACGGTCACTTCTTCGCTTGGTCCAGGCCGTCTATTATGGTCAGGCAGGGACATCACAAACACTGTGGCGGCTATTGATGCGTCCTGGAGGGTAATGAGTGACGCCATTGGAAGGGTGAACAACATATATTGCTGGGCGTCTATATTGCTGGGCGGACAACGTTTAATCTTGGTGGCAACGGCGCAAAGGTTCAGTGCATGCAGGCTAAAGCACTACGCGAAAAGAAAGCTGAACATTGTGCGAATAAGGACCTCTTGCTGTTCGTGCAACACTGTACAATCCAAGGAGCCTACTAGATCCATTTCCTTTAACGTATAAAGACCTTCCCCATCCGGTCGTTATCAAGAGATGATCTAAGACGATCCGGTCAACACATCTACAAACGTAATCTAAGAGAACGACCCTCGAAAGTATGGTCTGTCATAGGACACCCGCAGAGGTCAGCTCAGGCAGCAGGAAAACACTCGCACACACACTGGCGAAGACAAGGATAACGGCGCGGAGGACAGAACAGCGGCCGGGAAACAACGGGACAACGGATGACAGGTCTAACGGAGGACAAACAGCGGAGGTCAGCCCTGCGCTGAGGGCAGATGGCGGAGGGCAGCCTTGCGCTGAGGACAGATAGCGGAGGACTGTCCTGCGCTAAGGACAGACAGCGGAGGACAGCCCCGCACCGCGTACGGGCCAGCCGAGGACGCGCCTGCGTGGTTGAGGGATCGGTCCGTGAGACGTCTGTTTGCCGGCTGAGAAGGCGCGGAGCAGGCCGGGCCGGCCACGGACAGCGCCAGACCAAACAAACGATAGCGTATCAGTCAGACAAACAGGGCAGCGTCGGCGGCCCCTGCCCCTGCCCCGGCAGATACGCCGGCCAGGGCCTCCTGCAGACCTGTCAGACCCGCTGCGGACCACTGGTGACAGGCTATGGATCTGTCAGACCCTGCCCGGCCCACTGATGACAGACCATGGAACTGTTACATCCTGTCCGGGTCACTGGTGCCAAACCACAGACCCGTCAGGTCCTGCCCGGTCCATTGGTGGCAGACTACGGACCTGTCAGACCCTACCTGGACCAATGGCGACAGGCTGTGGGCCTGTCAGACCCTGCCCGGGCCACTGATGACAGACAACAGACCTGTTGCGCCTTTGTTGTCCTGGTAACTGGTGCCAATCCAAAGGCCTGCCAGATCCTGTCCGGGCCACTGACGACTGGTTATGGACCTGTTGGATTCTGTCTTGGCCAGTGGTGACAGAACATGGATCTGTCAGATTGGCCGGGCCATTGGTGATAGACCATGGACCCATCAGACCCCGCCTCTGCCACTGATGGTAGACCACTGATCTGTCGAATTTCGCCTGGGCCATTCGAGGCAGGCTATGGCCCTAATCCTGCCCCAGCCAGCCAAACAAGCCAAGATCCTGCCCCAGCCAATGACGACAGACTACAGACCTGTCAGACTCCGCCCGGGTCAATGGTGGTAAACTGCTAGGCTGTCAGATCATGCATGATGCACTGTTGACTCAGCCGTGGTCCAGACTGGTTTGGGTTGCTTGGTGGTATAATAGCCTGGTGACATCAGCCTACAAGCTTTCCAGATCAGTCGTCCGTTGTATCAGTCCGCTTGACTGGTATGCGGTCAAGCAGACTGACTGACTGACTGACTGACTCTCGCCTGCTTACAGCCGACAAAGATGATGATCTTGGGTACAAAAGTTTGTTTCCCATCCCTGCTATCAAAACAAATGTTTTCCTTCAAACTATAAAATGGACCAAAGGTGTCTGATCGATCACTGTCAATCTGATCAGCAATTGCTATTCGAATACACAATAAAAAGAGTTGAGTCCCCATCACCAGGTATAGATAATACATGGAAATTCGCTAACCGAAAATCAGCCGGTTTCGGAAAGCTTGACGTTTACAGTGTACAAATATAGCTTCTTTCATCAGGAAAATATGAGGTATTTAACATGACAACTCGGAGAGCAACCATATTCGCCGATGCATCTATTCCGCTAAGTTTGCTGGATGCTTGCTGTCGGAGTCATGTGGCAACATGCCGCATCTTGTCACACGAATGGTGTGATATCGGCGCGTCGGAACTGCACGGGCCTCCGCCAGGATTGCCAGTATTGGCGAAAAATCGTCAAACTGGCGATTTACTCAGACTGTTTGACGGGAGAATATTGCGACTGGCGATAGACGATAACATTGCTTAGAACTGGTGATTTTGTGAAGCGTTTAGAAGGTTAAGAAACTCTTCTAGAAATGTCAAAATACTAGAAAACCCAGATGAAACATATCAATCAACAAATTGTTGGACACGAGTCGGGGCTTCGTAGGTATTTGACATGTCGAAGTGGAAGGCATATTGGGAGTTAGGGTGGAATTATCATCAAGAATGAGATACGGATTTCAAGTTACTAAAGCACGACAGTGATGATAATCCGTACTGTAGGCTGGCGACATAGAGCTTAAACCAGAGCATGGTAGTTTTGTGAAGCATCAGGCCGTGAAGAAGCACAGGGACAGGTTCAGCGGTGTGTCGGTCCAGCCCAAACTAGCATTAAAGGTCGAACGGGGCGAAGGTCAACTGCTAAAGGAAGCAGAAGTAAAGCCGTCGTCTGCGTTGCTTGCCACAATGCATTGAGAACCGTGGACCACTGCGGATAGATTTGGGCTGTTAGAATTTGATAAAGATATCGGGATGAAAACCTATGGATTTCATATGAATATGTCGTTGGTGGCGACAGTTGTTTCTACGGGACGATATCAATTCAACAACTCAGCGACTGAGTGAGAGCGCTGGAGAGAGAGAGAGAGAGAGAGAGAGAGAGAGAGAGAGAGAGAGAGAGAAACCGTGCCCACTGAAGACATTGCGGATAGTGGGTAGACGATGCATAGCGGGTGGACACGCCACTACATTACGGACAGACTGGGTTGACCTGAGGAAGTATAAGATGATGAAGCCTGCATCTCACAAGAAGGCGCTGACCAGGCCATCAACTGTGAGTATACCAGTAAAATTTTAGAATTCCAAAAATTCGGTCCTAAAACAAACGTTTTGAAGTTTTTCAACGCTTTCAGTGCTTCATAACAAAGACCATACACAACTTTGCCAAAAAAATAGCAGCAAGGAGAGAATTTGTTGTTTTCTCTCAACTTCGTGATGAAACGGACGGTTTATTGCACCAGCTTAGCGATTTATACGGCTCGGGACCTGGCAGTCCTGGCCTCTGCCCGCGTCCCGGGCTAACCGCTGGGGAGGTCCGTCACTCGGCCCCGTCGTCACGTGCCGCCGTGCGCCGGTGTCCTGAGTCACGCTCGCGGTTGGACGGCTGGGGAGTCGATATTGAATGACGGCGTTGTGCGCGGCCAGCCGCCGGGTCCGTGTGTCATTGCCCCTGGCGGCCGAAACTGCGCGGACGGACCGTGCTTTGTGCGCCGGGTCATGACAGATCCTGTGGCGTAGACCTGTCGCCTGGTGTTTCCGCCGGTGTCGGCCGCCTGACACGTGCGGCGTCCTCTGTTCACGTGGCACATGATAAAGCTGAGCAATGTGAGGAATGCTCTTGGGCAAAAGGATATAATTTCTTTCTGCCCAAATCTTACTTTTTTACATGCCTGTTGTCAGGACCAGCAGTCAGTAAGACCAGACGTTTGACATCTGGCATCTCTCTCCCCCTCTCTCCTTCCCTCTCTCTTTCTCTTTCTTTCTCCCTCTCTCTCTCTCTCTCTCTCTCACTCTCTCTCTCTCTCTCTCTCTCTCTCTCTCTCTCTCTCTCTCTCTCTCTCTCTCTCTCTCTCTCTCTCTCTCTCTCTCTCTCTCTCCCCAGTTTCGCAACCATCAAGCAAATGTCTTCCAATGGGAAGCGCCCCGACGCATCGCGGAATGTGCAATCGGTGAAACTCTGCGAAACTGTCAGGGACAGTTTCACAGGGGGAGTCGCGCTAGTGACCCCGGCCAATCTGTCGCAGAGGGAGCCGCGTAAGATGACTGCTACCACTCTGTCGCAGGGGAGCCGCCCGAGCTGATCCCTATTCTGTCGTAGGAGGAGCCGCCTCTGCTGACCCCCTCATGCTGTGGCAGACGGAGCCGCCCTGTTGATCCCCAGCATCCTATCTCAGAGGGAGCCCTTAGCCTGGTCCTGACTCTCAGGTGCCTGGGGTTGCCAATTAAGCCTTCCTAGACTCGGAGGGTTTGGAAAAAGTCCGTCTCCTTTGCTCCTTTGGCTCTGTCCGCGGAGACCGCGCCAGCCTGTCTCCGCGACTCGTCCACGGAGGGAGCCGGCTGGCTCGGCGTCCAGGCCGCACCTGCAGAGATTGGCGGAAACGAAGCGTCGCCACTGGCCCGGTAGACTGTGCCGGACAGCTCCAAGGCGGTCCTGGCCGGCTACACCGGGGAGACAGGTGAGAGGGTCCGGGGGCGTGCGGAACGCGGCTGACGGCACGTTCCGATGTACTGTCTGATGGCTCAGCGGCGGACGCGCTGTCGGTTTCTCGAGCTGCCGAGTACAGCTGCCACCACTGGGACGGTTGGATGGTGCCCTTCGGCATCCTGGTACTGTTCAGTCCCCTGGGAGCTTTAGCAGAGATAAATGCTTGGTTTAGTAAAAAAAGACTGCCCTCAGATACCTAAGCACCTTCCCCGGTGCGACATGCCTGCTGTCCTGGAGTCATTCCTGCTCAGATGTATCAGTTTAGTGAAACATTAGCATGCGTATGAAAACTGGAAAAAGGTGCCTCCAGTTTCGTCTGTAACTGACTTCATTTATGAGAAACATCGAATTTGACGTTTTGCTACTCCAACCAACACTGTTACACAGTATATGAATAAGAGGGAGCCTGATGCTTGGTTCCTTAGTCTTTATATCACGGAAGAGGCAAATAATATTTCACATCCGAAACAGAAAAATGTCACGGCGCTACAATAACGCTGTTGGCAGCTATATAATGTCACTAATGTAATGCAAAAGGACTAAAAGCTGGGAAAAGTGGGAAAAAGGGCGACGTATATCCACGTTTTCCAAGCATGGATGAATCACACATCGCGGATAACGCAAAAATTCCCTGGCCAACACGCTGATTTTCACGGCTGCAGAGGCCAGGCGGCATCGCCAGCAGCGTCCTCACTCACTGCCAGACCTGCCACGGCTATCCAAACTGCCCCAGGCTTCAGCCGGGCACCACATCACCAGTGCGGTGACGGCGCTGGTGCCGCCGAGCGGCGGCGCCACTGTTACCGCTGACGGATGTGAGCCGTGACCTCTGCGGCCTCGGATCAGATGACCCGACACAGTCCAGGGCATCAGGAGCCGGCCTTTGTTCGGGCGCCGCGGCGGACGGCACAGCGGCCGCCGCCGGCCCGCCGGGCGGCCGGCCCGCCCGCGGCGGCGGCGGCAGCGCGGCCCGGTCCGGCCCCCTCCCTCCGCGCCCGGCCGGACGGCGTCGTACGTGCTCGGAACCCGATCGAAGCAAGTGGGGCATAATTGGACACAATAGAGCTGCAGAGGCGGCGCCAGCGTCGGAGGCGCGGCGGGACGCCGGCGGGCTTCGCGTGACACGGGCGGCGGAGGCGACCGTCACGGCGCAGCCGCCGGCGGCTACCACTCCCCCGAGCGACAGCCTGGCGCCGCCCCTGCCCCTCGTATCGAGCCGCGCCAGATGTCGGCCGCCGGCCGGCGCGTGCCGCCGCGGCCGCGGCTCCGAGCCGGCCAGGCCGACCGGCACACGCCCACATCGATTTTTGCCGCATTGCAGTTTCCCGAGGGGACAGCTGGCGGCGGGCTAGCGCCTTGTCCCTGTATTGATGGCCCGCTGCCGGCGGCGCGGCGGACGCTCGCGGACCCCGCAGCGAGTTGAATATGCGAGCACAGGGTCTGCGACTTCCGAGGGGGCGCCTCGCGCGCCGGTTGGGGCCCCCGGGGGCTGCGATGCAATTGGTCGCGTGTCAGCCAACACGACGATCAAGGATAACGCGTTTTTTCAGGGGCACGGGAACCGCCACACCACACTGAATGGAATCAGGGGAATTTTGAGCCCATTTGTTTCATTCCAGTCCATAGCCGTGATGTTAGAACAAGTCTCGGAAGAAGGCTTCCCTCTGGCTCCATGCTTATGCGTGGGACCAGAGCTCATGCCTGAAGGGAGGAGCAGGCCCGCGTTTGCGAATGACTTTCGACGTGAAATAAAACCTTCATGTCCTGTATCGTATTTCGAAATTTGAGTACCACTGAAATCTCTACCATGAAAGGGATTTGCAGTTCATAGTAAGCTGTTGGTCCTTGAGCTGTCAGTCGACATTCAGGAAAGTGTATTGTATCTGCGGCAGTATAATTCACAGAAAGAATCTGTTCTGCGGTAGTATAATTCTCCAAATAAATCTGTCCACATTGCAAAGTGGAAGTCTCCAAGTTAGACCTCCAGTTATGGAGATACAGAGAGATTTATCTGAACACTAACAATGACTGTGAAATCATCGTCTGTCTGTCCGCCTGTCAGTTAAAAGCGGTGATATCAGGCATTGTTACTAGACATTACTGAGATACTAATGGTGTAGTTCACAAAATTAAAACTTGCATTTTTTCGTTTGGATTTTTCATACTACAAACAATAAACTAGCTCTAAATGGAAGTGGTGAAAACGCAACTTTCTCCACTGGCCTAAACAATAGCCACACAACGGCACGAATGACCATCACCATAGGCTGTTAAGCCTCGCGTTCTAATTTATTCCACGTGCACACCACTTTAGATAACATATCTCAAAATTTCCAAATTCATTGCTGGCAATGAAATTACCAATGAAAAGAAAGAAGCTGGTTTCATGCACCATGACAAAACAATGCATTCACAAAAACTGCCCACAGATATGGAGCAGCTCTTAGCCCTGAGACTTCAATGATGGAAGAGACCAGAGTAGAGCCCAAACCTCCCACTGCAAGACATGGTGCTGCCATCTATCGCCATTTTATAACAGCGAAAATGCACGCCCCTGCACCACTCCAGCTGTACCGTATTCAGGAACAAGATGCCTCGTTTGAGGGTAACGAAATTGCAGATATCGCAACTGCCGTCATTCGTTACGCGTCAGCCGCGAACATTGTATTACTAGCGTCACCTATCGGAAAAACACGCAAATCACTGATATGCGTCAAATTAGTTGTGTTTACGTTAAAGCGGTGCATTTTTCTAGAAATGCTGCATAAACAAAAATTACTTTACTGCTATTTCTATTCATATATCAAAGTCCAAAAGACCAGTCTTCAAATTTGGGTGCGGCATTTAGGGGTCAAACATGATGCCATCGTCAAAAGTCTCGAAGCACTTTGTCATAGGCATGCAAAGATCACAAAAATGGGACATGCATGACAAAACGCTGCATGACTGCCGAAGACTACAAAAGAATTGTGCACACAGTGATGACTCCGGCAATGGCTTTGGAGTAATTTTGGGCGCGGCATTTAAGGGTCAAAGATAATGCAATCTTCAAAATCTCCAACCATGTTGACATAGCCATACAAGTATCACAAAAATGAGGCATGATTTCCGAACACTACGAAGAACTGCGCATATAACGATGCCTCCGGCAATGGTTTTGGTGCAATTTTGGGCGCGGCATTTAAGGGTCAAACATAGCGCAATCGCCAGTCTGGTATCATTTTGTCATAGGCATGCAAATATCACAAAGATGGGACATGCATGACAAAACGCCGCATGACTGCCGGTTACTACAAAGAACTGCGCGTATAATAATGCCTTCGACAATAGTTTTGGTGCCTTTTTGGGTGCGGTATTCGGGGGCTGAAAGAAGTACATCGCAAAATTCTGTACTTTGCTTATCGTCTATGCGTGCATCGTCAACACGGACACGTCCAACTGCCAGACTCACGGAAGCACTTGACACATCATGCCTCCAGTAGCAGCATCGTCGATCTGTCAATGCGTGGTCTGTGGGTTGCCCAGTGGCGGCTCCAGGGGCGGCTTTGTGCGAGACATGCCAAGACTATCCTAATGACTCATGTATTTTTTAATTACTTGCCTCTGTTTGATGGCAATATTTGAATGGGATACCATTTCATACAATCAAACCTTTTACAAGTGACCCTCTGTCGCGCCAAAAAGGGCCTTTTCGGATTGCCACATGTAGAAGGACACAGGCTGCGACCGTTACTATGATTCTACAGCTACACAGGGTTGGCAATGAGACGCGAAACTCTCCACATGCTGGATGGTTGCTAGGTTCTCATTTAACCTTTATCCCGTGCTCATTACAGATATACTGCACTGGTGGGAATTAGGGGGCGGCAGCAGGGGTGGAATTAGGTGTTCTTAAAAGGCAGGATATAGGGTCAGGTCAGAGAGAAGGGTCAGAGATCCTGTCATCACTCTATCAGCCCATTAATGCTAAGATTGTAGCTGTCTCGGCCCTTGATGCCAATCACAAGAGAATAAATTTACACAAAGCTTAAACTCTTATTTCGGAACGAATTACGATTTTTGCCACGATACCCTTCTGTGGACTCAGACTGGATAGCCTATAGATTCGCCGTAGACACGAAATATACACGGCATGTAAGAAGGATGAACTGAGAAAATATGTCGGCCGCTTGGAATTAACCTCTCGACAACAATCGAAGTAAACGCACCAAACGTATTCATTGGTTACTAAATGAATGACATCCATGCAGAATGCACATATTGCAGTGGCTAATGCACGAGGTGTCAGGGGTGTATCGACGTACGATACGGCGGGAGCTGGCTCTCAAGCATGGATTTTCACAAACTTCTCCCACAAGGAAATAGGACCAGAGATCTTCAGAAGGCAGCGCAACAGTTTGTAACTACCACTTGTATTTACCACGTGCATTTTCATCACCTCAACGTTTACATAAAGGACATGGAGCGGAGAATGTCCTTGTCCACGATGGCTGCACGACACCACTACCTGAGACATCACTAAAACATTTGCATTATTTATTTACACTAGCGATTACAAAATTATGGCAATGATCATTCAAGAATGCTTATGGTTTCTGCTGCCACACCTACTTTGTCTACATGCGGCGTGAAGACGTGACATTTTTTTAACAGTTCGCAATCTTTCCCGGTGATATTTATGGGCACATTCTGTTCTGCCACTTAATGAAGGCAAAAGATTTAATGGCGGCCTTATGCTCACGCTTCAATGCAGCTGACTCAAGCACTAGCCACTTTTTACAAACACGCATAACGTTTCTCGGGGTTGACAGCAACGCTACAATATCGTTCTTGCAAAACGGAACAGTTCTAGCACTGCCGAGCTAAGAGCTACTCGCATTTAGCAACGTGGTACATTTATAGATGTCTCCTGCTATACACACCAGAAACGGGCCGGATCGGGCCACAGAAAGCGCAGGATACCAATACGCGCACAAAGACGCGCACAGGACCTCATACGTGTCATATTTACACCTGCATCTTGGCCAAAGCCACCCCAATTCTCCTCTCACGCACAACTGTCAGAACCAATGCTGGAGCATGGTGGTGCTGAATTTTCTTGTACTTCCTTTCCTGCCCCTTCACATAGGCGCAATCAGGCCAATTCTGCAGACACGCATTAAGCTCTATGCCACAACAGTTGCACTACCATTTGCAATGCCCACTCGGACTTTCCAATTTGGATCATATGTCGAGGCATAAGCTTTCAGAAGATCGTGCATTGACTTGTCCTGGGGTATTATGGAGCCTTTAGAGAGAACTATGATGCAAGTATTTTTGCCAGCCCTTTTACAAACGGGAAACTGAAAAGCCTTAAGAATAAGAGTATGGATAGTGTCGGTAACAAGTTGAGTGATCTTGTTCTGTGGAAACTGGAGTCATCTGCAACAAAGACATGAAATCACTCATTTCATGAAACTAATCTGTTCCAATGTGTTCAATTCCCATTATACAGAAGCAAAATGTTTACATCACCAATTCATGCAGTATGAGCCAGACGACCCAGAGCAAATACAACTAGAAGTAAAACAGGTCACTGAAAGTGCAAATTCCCCCCCCCCCCCAGCTTTAATATATTCCAGATCTGTTCTCTTCATAAAAAATGATGCATAAACTGAACAATGCCAATGGTGCTCTACCCCACCCAGTTTGTGGAAGTCAATTGTAAGTCATCTTAAAGTGAGATTGACAGTCTACAACGTTAAAATCATTATGGAAATGGCTACAAATCAAGCCTAATGAGAAACATTTCCACATCCTTCAGCAATTGTTTTCACATCATCTAAACAGATATGATGCAATCTATCATGCAACTAGATTCCACTTTAACCAAAGACATATTTTCCTACCAAAAGGGCTTATTTTTATTATTTCATGCCAGTCCTATTGTATAACCAAACATGCTGTGTGCTGAAAATGCCTTACAGAGGTAGCTTCTGTGCACAATATTTACATCTTGTCAACCTTTTTTCAGCATCTGTACACACAGCGAGAAGCCAATTTTGGAATGCTCTAAATCCAGCTTAAACACGGATGTTACGGAGATTTTTGGGATAGATGAATTGCTAATCTAACCTGGCCCCAAATGTTATTTTTATTGGAATAAGGCAGTTTTACCAAATTCCCAAAATTGTCAGAAATTTGCACTTTCCATTTTGACAGCCATTTTTCTCTCACCCTAAACAGTGCCAAAAGTGGTATGAGATGCCCCCAAGAGCAAAGCCTGACTAACACCCATGAGCAGTGAAGCTATGAAAATTAGACATAATACATAGTAAGAATCGATAAGAAAAGTGCCCAAGTTTCGTGGGCTGCTTAAAAATCCCTGCAAATGGCGAGCAAAAAAAAACGAAGGGAGGGGCTTCTGGAGCCACCCCTACCCCCTCCCATGCGGAAATCGGAAAAGTACTTCAGCGCAGCAGCGACCAAACTGACTTGGTAGGTTGCGCCAAGCCATGTAAAGGATAGCTAGTGACACTTCCAGCACTTGGTGTCGGTGAAGTGGCCCGTGACCTTCGACCTTGGATTTATGGAAGCACGGATCTTGGAGGTATAGAGAACGCAACCGCATCCCGACTTTCAGGCGGTGCTGAAATGAATGTAGGCAACGTTCAAATGGACGGATCCAAAGTAACACCAAATAAATCACGAGATGATTTTGGAGTCTACCCCGGTGACTTTAACATTTTTAGGCCGAATCTTAACCCTCGGTGACCATTTAAAATCTTTGAGTTTGGCATGAAATATGGGATAACAGTACTGGAAGGCATTAACGACCAAACTGATTGGTAGTTTTCTCCGTAAGTCATGCCAAACGATAGTTAGTGACTAACTATACCCTGCAGCGGTAGCCCGACCCATGACTCGTTATCTTGGATCCTAAAATTGAGGTCAGAGTAGGGAAACGCTACTGCGATCGGATTTGCAGGCAGCTTTCACCCAAAACACCAGTAACAAGAACCCACAAAGCGCCATTGACCTGAGACCAGGTCAAGAATAATTGTTATGAGTCAAAATGCACCGCCGTCAAAATCGACGATAAATTGCTCAGAACGGGTAGAAAATGGCAAAACTGGCTCGCACAGTTGCAAGTAGTACTAGAAAGTTCAAAAAGTAAAGAAATGCATATTTTGGAAATAAACAGGCTCTGGGGAATAAAGCTCCGCCAATTATGTGAACTGATAACTACTGAATTTTCCCAAAATTTAAACATGAGGAACCATCACCAGAACCACTAGCATTAACAAATATCACACGAAAAGGCTTATGCCGCGAAAATGAACAAACGCTAAAATTCGTTCCCGTTAATTTCATACCGCGTTCGGGTGCGGCGCCGGCCGGTAGTCGCCGCGGAAATCACCATGTCTTTAACGAAATGTTTCGGCGTATATATTGGACAAACCGGAGAAATCAGATGTTTATTGGAATCTGCGGGCTTTTACCTGTTTGTTTGGTGCCTTTACCTAGATTTTATTAATTACAGCCCTTGAGATACAGGCAGCTTCTCGGTTTCATGCAGTCGGCTGTGAAAAATCATATATAGGGAGTAAATGGCGTGAGTTAGAGGGGGCGGTCAGTCCCCCCTCCCCCAGTCGAGCGTGATCGGTGCGGACCGTCAGTCGGACGCGGGTTAGCTATCGTTTCGCTTAACTTCCGGAGAAAACTACCAAACGGTTTGGTCGTTAATGCGTTCCAGTACTGTTGTCCCATATTTCACGCCAAACTCAAAGATTTTAAATGGTCACCAAGGGCTAAAATTCGACTTCAGACGGTTTACATCACCAAGACAGGCTCAAAAATCGTCTGATGATTGATTTGGTGCTGCTTTGAATTCATTCATTGCCCGCATTCATTTCAGCACCGCCTGAAAGTCGGGATGCGGTTGCGTTCTCCGTACCTCCAAGATCCGTACTTCCGTGTGTCCGAGATCGAAGGTCACGACATAAAGTGATGTCAGTGCATGACATAAAGTGATGGCAATGCCATTGGCTATCCTTTAGCATGACTTCGGTGCAAACTACCGGTCACTTTGGTCGCTGCTGCGCTGTAGTACTTAATCCGATTTTTGTATTGGGAAGGGGGTGGGCTTTAGAAGCCCCTCCCTTCAATTTTTTGCTATTGTGTATAAAATATTCCTAGAGCTTTTGAAGCAGTGTCACGAAACTCAGCCACTCTTCCTACCGATTCTCCTATTTTTCTTATGTATTACGTATAATTTTTGTAACTGTGCTATCCTCGGGGCGGAGCCAGGCCACCCATTTGGGGAGCACCTCAGATCATTTTGGGCACTGTTGAGGGTAAGAGAAAAATGGCTGCCAAAAGCAGAGGTTCTAAGAGGTAATTTAGCACTTTATATGCTCGTATAGGTATAACTGGCCAAACCCACAACAAAATATTTGTTTATCTGAATCACTTAATACGGTCATGTCAAAAAGGGAGTACCGGATATCCGTCCCGGCCTGATCTACAGTCGGCTATTGGAGATTATGCAGTATCCGGCATCCGGCCGGATATTTCTGTGATCCGGCTAGATATTGTCGGATATTTAAACCTCCCGGTGTACGATCAAGGCATTGTTCTGTCTGTTGACGAAATCATTTCAGGAGCAATGTGCCTGGTCGATGTTGATGTAACTGACAGTCCCAAGATCTGACTGGAGCATTACTTTTTCTTCTTAGTCCAGGAGGGTTGACATATGTTTCGCAAAGTTGGGACTTAAGCTCAAAGCTGTGAAACAGTAGCAAACATTTATTCATCAGCTCATGTGTGGTGCATTACCCTCCCATTTTTTCAAACATCTTTTTTCTCTTTCCCAATTACTCTTGGACAAATGCATTAAGAGATATGATACTGCAATAACTTTAGTGTTCGTTTCATCAATCCAAGTCTTTTAGTTGCACCCAGGTGCTATGATGAAATTCCGCATATTTTGGAGCCTTAACCTGCAGTGAGAGATGGTGAGCTTTGCTGTGACCGTGGTCTTCTTTGTTCCGTTTTTTTTTTTTTTACAATGAAACCTGGAGAATCCTCACAATAACTGTAGTCATGAGACCTTCCTTTTCTTTTTCGGTTGTCTTTTTGAATTCCTTTTTCAGTCAAAAAGTTAATAAAAATAAAAAAGGATATCCGGCACCCCGTGTGCCGGTGTGCCGCTGTGCCGATCCGGTGCATGCCTTAAATCAAGCTGAAAAGTCAAAATTTGGCTGTAAATGAATATTTTCCATGCTAATCTTTTCAACGGAAAATTCGAAACACTGTAATTCTGCCCAATGTTTTCTACCTCTGTTTCAAGTTTCAGGTCGGGGTAAGGAGCTAAGACGTGAAATGTCAGCGTGCTTACCCTACACGACGTATGACGGTCATAAACGGCACTTTCGAGGTATAAGGTCAATTTAAATCAGTGGAAACGTTTTCGAACACTATGAAATAAACCCAGCGTCGTTCCATATGACTGAGGTCATCTGAAATCACTTGAATTTGAAAGTCTTAAGCTGACTTGATGAGCATGCGACCATGACTTTTCCCCGTTTTCATGCCCCTGACGCCGCCTATGCCAACAGTATACACAACAACGTAATGCGATATGTACTCCTGAAGTAAAGAACAACTGTTAATAGCCAATAATTATTTTGGACTTTTTGTTAATGCAGTTTTCCGAAAAATGTTCTTCCCATTTTCCAAGCCCAGTGATCAATACGCCTATCAATATTCTCAAAACTCAACATATGGGTCGAGGGAAAGTTCCATGAATTAGCTTTCGATTGATACCAGTTGCATGAAAATCCGTCAATAACCATCAGTCACAATAAGTAAAAAAAAAACACTTTTCTGGCTTTTTATCCCCACACCACCCCCACCCCGTCCTTTAACCCCACCCCGCCCGTCTCTCTGGCCAGGTCATGGGGGCGGACTACCTGAAAACTAGCCGCATTACCATTCCCGTATTTTTGATGACGTCATGAAATGCAGACCGTGGTCCATCGGCGTCGAGTCTCTCCATTACCGCCTCCGATCGCCATGTGAATCGCCTGCCCTACCGTTACGGCCAATACGCAATCCCAGACACAGTGCGCGGCAACTACCGCAAATGCGCCATAGTTGCAACTAAGTAAGAAATATTCAACGTCTTGATATCTCAAGAACACGTACTTTTTCTCTTTTCGCCCCAATGTCAGCAGTTACATCGCGTCTGACGCCTAACGAAACATCTTGATATCTCCGGAAGAACATGTATTTCTTCCTTTTCGCCCCAATGTGCGCAGTTACACTGCGTCTGACGAACAACGCTGATCTCAGTCAGCAATGCTACGCTTCACCAAACGCCATAGAAATTTCCTCCAAAAGTGCCATAAAAATTTCTAAAAGGTCAACGAACCAATTACACAGCATTCGACATTCGCCCACCGCTGCACGCGCGAAACTCGTGCCGCGCGTCACCAGCGCCTCAACACTGGGGCTTGAGGAACTCCTTGGTCCGCTTGAGCGCCGGAGACTGGCTGGGAGCGCGCGGCGTCGCGCCGGCCGCCTCCTCCCTGGCCGAGCGCTGCCGCTTGGTGCCGAACTTGCGGCCGACGGTGTCGACGACCGACGCGTAGTGGGACGCCATCTCCTTGTCGGAGACGTCGGCCTCCGGCCCGCGCTCGGCAGCGGCAGCGTCGCCATCGGCGCCATCCTTCTCGGCCATTAGCGTCTCGATGGGCGGGTTCTGGCCGCCGTAGGAGCGGCGCGGAAAGACCAGCCGTTCCGGCTCGGCGTTGTATGTGTACTGCTGGCTGAAAGCGGAAGGACCGGGTCCAGATCAGATGGCACGATCGCCAAATCGGACATGTAGGACCTGGCCGCAGGCTCCAACGGGACAGCTGGACGAAACAAATGTAAGCAGCTTTCTTACAGCCAGTAAATACGAAAACATTCATCTTTGGTAATCATTTTAGTACTCATGACAAAGGAAATTTCTCAGAAGATTCCAAAAGCGTTCGGTGAAGAGCACCAATGTCAGCAAAGCCCTCCAGTTTCACAAGAGACTTAGCTTATGAAGTAGGCTGTATCATGCATAAAATCACAAAACAATGCGGATAAAACCAATCAATACGGTTTGCCATGTCTTTTGATGACACGATTTCAGCCACAACCTGGGTCGCTTGTATGACGGTTTAACCAGTCCAAGTCCTAACAAGTTTTATGGCTAGTACCAACCAATTTCCACAAAGCACGACCACACATAAACCAAGTCAATCCATCAACTGATTCACCCCTCCCCCATATCCCGTGAAGTAATATGACAGGCGACTCAAATATTATGGGAGGCCTCTGCCTGGAGAGCACGAATGGACAACTTAAACGTACACCGGCCGCCAGTCACGGCTACAGGGCGCTAACAGATATCACAACCGCTGGAATGTTAGACAGTCGTATATGAAATCGATCGTGGCATATGTCTGTGTTTTTTATCAATTTTATCCTGACTGGCTGCTGCGGTGATGGTAGCGATCGGCGCCCGTGGTAAGCACAGCTCGCTGCATCGATTCCGACCTCTTCGCCCGACTGAACAATTCCTGGTAACGATTTGTCTTCTGGCAAAAGTTTCACGTGCTGCCAGGGAAGGGACACGATCGTATGGTAGTCAGCTTGACCTTTTACTGGCCAGTTGCCAGCTGGCCCGCGGGCCAAATATCCAGCGTCCAGGCCGATCAAACCCGTCTTGCCCGGACGGGGAAACCAGCGGTCTAATCAACTGAGCTTACGATCGCGGCTTCACGATCACATTTGTCAATCCAGACATTTCAATAACACAGGAATGCATCACTTACAGTCAATCTGAAAAGGAAACGGTAATAAAGAAAAAACACAAGCAGCAAATATCACCAACATGGCAAAAGTATGGAAAGACGAGGACGTGCAAATCACTTCGCAGCAACAGAACAACATTATCGAATTCTCACCCTGTCTCTTCTTTCACTTGTCCCGACTCAAACACCGGTGCATAGTTTTCCAGTTCTTCCTTCCGTTCTCTATCTTCCTTACTCCTTTTCATGAACTGAGGAAACAAGGACACGATGACACAGCGATCATGCGCTTAATTTTTGCACCAAATGAAGCACAGCCAAATCTGTAAAATATGGCGCAGGTATGAAAAATCAACCAGGGTGAGGCATTTAAACAATGACAAACAATAAGGTACTGTGCCACTGACCCATTATTGCAAGGTGATCGTATATGATGAGATAAGATCACATCACGCCATTAGGTTCAGTAACTTTCTTTCTGCAACTCTAAAAAATGTAGGAATTCAAGGAGCATACCTTAACAAGCTTTGCTGACACCTTGGTTCCACACATACTAGGACAGACAATTTTGGTGGATGGCAGCACAGACTGTGTTACAATCACCTGCCATCTGCTCTCATTTAGCCCAATCTGCATCCCAAAACCCTTCTTTCTGGCAGCAATAACGTCCCACTCAAACATGTTTTCTATCGCTCAGCTTCGAAATGACCGGAACCGGTCGCGGGCTCACCAATATGATGTGGAATGACGCATAGGTGTAGGTGAGCCTCAGAAAGTGGGGGTGCTGAAGCCCATTTTGAAGTCGATTCCTTCCATATATGGCCATACAATTAATGTTCAGCATTCCCGGGAAGTCGGGGTGCCATAGTACCCGCGGATCACCCCATTCCCACGTCTATGGCATAAAGCCAAACCAAGCTGGGCTAGAGGAAACTAGTCATTCCTCTGTGAATGTTAACAAGAGTAAAGTGTACTGCTTACTGGGAAAACACAAAAGTTACAAATCGGGAGCCACCCAGGCATAGAAGGCATCACAGACTAAGTCATTTCATCTGTGTATCCATCAATGACATAGGGTGCTTTCTGATCACTGAACAAGTCATTTCCAGTTAACCATAATGCTCAACCTAAACATATTATGAAAAAGCACTTCTAGATGACAACCAGCACAATCAATGAGCGGCACTGTTTAACCCACAGAATACAGGCAAGGATACAGTGGTATGGGGGAAAATGACAATTCTTGTTCCCATGAGGAACAAAAACCCATGTACTCCTAAACAATGTACAATAAGTGTTACTTAATGGCCTTCTTTTCAAAATGAGGCATTTCCAAAAATAAAAAAAAGGTTTCCAAAACATATAAAGGCTTAAGAAACAAAAATGGGCAACTAAGGAACCACAATAAATGGCAGATGAAAATATGGTTACTTTCAAAGACTGGTAAACAGTGATGTAGCCATGTGTACTTCCAAGGTATTGGAGATATGGTAAATAGGAATGCATTCACACCACACTGCTGAGGCTTTTGGACTTCTTATTGCGGTAGCCAAAAACCTTGTGCTCCAGATCAGGTAATAAAATAATTCTCTCAACCCTGGAATACAGTTTTGTGTTTGGCAATGAAGATCTGAAAACAGGAATGCATCTGTACTGTAGTGCCAAGATTTTCATACTCATTGGTATTGCCCCCAAAAATTATATATTCCTGATCACGTAACAAAACCATTTTTCTAGAATACAGCTCTCCTGAAAGCAATAAAAATGGAAACACCATGCCAGTGCACAAGACCCAAAAATACACAACAGCAGCACCAAGACATAAATGGGAAATCTCACTGAGTTATGTAAATCAAACAGTGCCAAGCTGGATCCATTAGCAAAAGATCTCCACCTGTGGTAGATCATGGAAACACAGTGATGTCCATGAAGCATACAGAAATTCTTGGGGAGTTTCAACACAGTGCAGTCCATACAGCAAAGGAACAACATTTGATTGATCAATCAATAACTTCTCTTTCCATGCACTTCAGAGACAATTATTCCACACTGCAAACTATTGCAAATACATGCAATTTGCACAAATACCACAAAGTTCTGCTGCCTCTTGGTCATGTACATCATTTCCCCACAACCTTCCTGTCTTGCTTGTGTACACTAATTCCCATCTGTATGTACATGGATAATTGCAAAAACTGCAGTGTGCATCAGAGAAGTCAGGTTATGCATTCAAGTATGCACTCACAATCATTGCCACCCAAGGGTGCTGGAGTGCAACAAAAAGCAGGGGACCACTCATCCAGTGGATGCCAACCTACAAATGTCACACTTGGAGTGCAGTGCTGGAAACCAGATTTTTCTTCCTGGTGTCAGAGTACAAATTCTCTTTTGGAATAGAAAATGTCATGCATTCCTGTGAGAAACATGGACTAACTAGGTGCTCTGCAAGCATATGTGGCCAGCAGGGGTGGATCCAGTGGCTCCATTCAGGGGAGGGGCAAACCAGTTTCCTGGGTCTATGTGGTAGATCAGCAGAGTCACTGACCTGGGGGATGGAAGGCAGCTGGCCATGGACTCAGAGTGCACTTCAGCGGCTGAGCATGAATTGTGAACCATCAGCCAGGAGGGAATGTTGGGCAACTTCAAACTCTAATTGAGTAGGAACACCCATGTCTTTTGGGAGAGGGCAAATGGCCATTCTGGAGTACAAAATTGTTCTTGGAGTATAAATTTCTTGGTGCTCCTTGACAACAGAAAGCAACAGTTTTTCCAACACTACTGGGAGGCACTATCTACTTGGAATGTGACTGGTATGAATAAACTTCCACACTTACAGATTCCAAAGCACATCTTTTAATGCATTCCTATATTTAGGTGCATATAATGGTTTGCACAGGGCTGAGGATACCAAAATAATGGTCTGTACACTTGCTGCACAATACAATGGTTTGTACAGGGGCACTACATGTGAGGAGTGCCTGTTCTGTATGGGGATGCCCAACCTGCAGGGCAGAGCCCCTGAGGGGCACAAAATCTGTGAAGGGCACCTGACTTGTAAGGGGTGCCTTTCTCATGCATGATTGGTCTGTCATGTGGGTCTGTAAGGTGCCTGGTCTACACAGGTGGGGGCACCTACTGTCTATCCTGTGTGGAGTGGCCAATATGTGAGGGCTACCTGATCTATGAAGGGGGGGACCTAACCTGTATGGGGCACCACCTCATCTGTATGTGAGGAGGAGGGCCTTGCCTGTATGGGGCAGCCAGCATGTGAGGGCTACCTTAACTATATGGGGAGGGGCCACCTAGCCAGTACAGGGCATCAAGCATGTGAGGGTCACCTGGTCTGTATGAGGGCACCTGGTCTGTACAGGATACCAATTACATGAATGCTTCATTTGTACAGCAATACAGGGGGGTACCTGGAGCTTGATTACTGGAGCACACAAGAAGTCTCTGATCTGTACATGAGAAAGGTATTGGAAGTCTGTTGTTGCATACAGGCCAAAAACACACTCCCAAGCAAAAAAAAAAAAAAACTACCAGGATTTCAGCTACTCTTTTAGTCATGGTTTAAGAAGTGTTTTTCAATTCTCTTTTTCCATTTTCTTCATGCCATTTTTGTGTTATGGCATAAAGAGGGCACCCACACCACAGGCTCAAAAGTGGCAGGACATGCTCCCTGTCTCTCAATCTCCCATACCTATGGTGCCACTGCTATGCTGAAACCTTAGCAGGACCTTGATGAAACTGAGGCTGGTTTTGACACAATCCCATTTTCTGATGACATTTCATTGTTGCTGCCCTGACTGCTGGCTCCTGAGGGCACAATGATGATTTCTGCCACAACACAAATGCACGCAGCAATTTGGTGTGCACAATTAGGGGCTAGCTAAGGGGGAGGGGGGCAAGTATGCTATGCCCTTTTCTGCTGTTGAAACTTTGGTGCTTCTTTACATAACAAATATGAAAATGAATGCAAATTTCATAAAGTTGACAATAAATTTGCCAAAACACAATCAGTTTTCAGTTCTAAGGTTAGACTTGTCCATTCCCCTTTCTTGGTGATGTCCTGGCTACATCCCTCATACCAGTCAATACTTTATCATATACACACTGAAAAACAGCAACAATAGCCTCATTACCATGGCAAGATTAAATTACAAGTCAAATTTCCCTCAGGAGGAAATCAGGTTTTTAAGTGGCATTTTTTCCATGGCCATACTAAAAAAAAATCTGGATTACATTCGAGATTTTTGAGTCCAAATTACTTGGGGAAATCTTAAATCCATCTAGCATGTATGGCATTTCCCTTCAGGGCCTATAGGGATTTTTCTCCACAATATATTACCAAAGGGACTGAGCTGCTGTGAAGTGCTGGTGTTGTGTAAGATTTAAGAATGCTATTGTGCACTATTTTTTGTCAACAAGCTGCCAACGGTCAAAAATTGAGCTTGACGTTAACTCCCCCTTCGCAAGATGCCAAAAAAACATGATGCATAATGCTCCTACATGCTTCTAATTTATGGGTTATCTGGATCACCTTGGGAAATCTTCATTGCCAACCTGGGCTCAGAAATCAGATCTAATTTGGTAAAAGATGCATTTCCATGGCCTCCAAAATCAGGATTTGATGGGGATCCCATCCCAATTTGCTAGTGTCACAGAAGCCAGGCTAAAGCTTAGAGAAAGCAACCATCATGAGCATCACATACCATGTTGCAACCCTCACAGACTTTTGGCATGCCTTTTCCACAGACTGCAATGTAGGTTGGGGTCTTGAGCTACTATGGTTTGCATTTGTGACTTCCTCAAACCACATTACAATCATGCCACAAAAGAAAACAAATAAAGGGTAGTTGCCTGAACACAACCTGTCATCCTGACAGGTGTTGCAATACAAAGGATGCTGGCAACATATCATGCTGAAGCATGGTTTACCTTCATGTCCAGAATATTACTGGACAACGTTTTTTTCTGCATTGCGTTATCGAGTGGCTGTTCGCAGGCTTCAAAAACTATTTGCCTTACGAATGGAAGTTACTTTTGATTGCTATAGTTTCTCAAAACGTCAAAACGCCCCGCGTGGATGGTGCAATCGTTTATACGGGTTCGGACGCAACGGCGTGCGTGACAACGCGCGAGGACATATACTGCATCCCTCACGACTGCCTCGTGGTAATATCTCAAGATGTCCGCCCGCCAGGAGTGTTTGTCTTTTGTGCGCAGCATTTACATCCCCAAACACGCTAATAAAAAAAAAACGATGAAAAGGAATGAGCAAAATCTCTTTTAAAGCAAACAAAGAAAATAAAAATTGATGTCACATCTATTTTTCATGATACTGAGGCAAAATTTGCAATTTTTACAAAACTTGTATTACTTGTGTATTTACACCATAGACAAGGGGAGATCGACTGCTGCCGTTAACGTCGTTAGCTGGTATTGGGCAGCGCGGTATGAGCGGTATGAGCGCCGCCATCTTTGAAGGTTGGCATGCGAGTTTGTTTACCATTACGGTCTTGGGGGAAAAACTCGTTTTTTGCGAGACGATAATTCATTGGTCATTGGAAGGGGAATGTGCAGGTGCGTGTTACCGCGTTCATTCAACAATTTCCTGCAAGGAATCTGCTTGGCTGATATGGATCCAACCCGGTTCGGAGATAAAAGCTGGTGGCAAGTGAACAAGTACAAGCATCACCGGCACTGGCTCTTTGAACTGTTAATACAATGATGGTAGCATAACATGGTGGAAAATGGTGTTGTGGAGACAGGTCTACCTTTTTGCTGTTTACCTAGTATTTGTTGTGTATGTATTTAACTGAAATAAAAAAATGGACTTGAAAAATGCATGTATTTTGGTCTGCCAGATTGATTGTTGTAACATGATGACTAATCCTCTTGAGTAAATAAAAATGTGTATCATTTTCAAGTATAAAGCATGGATAACATTATATCATGCAATTTGTCTGTCTCATGTGAGGAAATGGGTTTCCCAGGCTTAACAAAGTGTATTTTGTGCAGTGAACTGCTTATGGGTAGGCTCAGACCAAGTGTTAAGGAAGTATTAAATCTGTCCATGTAGCCTAACTTACCCCCCAATGCTGATTTCTCTTCAGATTTTGGACTCTGTTTTGTCATTCTCAAAAATTTAAACATATGGGCCAAGGTTTGTTTCAAAACTAAATGCATGCAGTTTCTATCCAAGCAGGGAGCAAAAAGACATGCTGGTCCCAGATTTTGTACTGAATGATTGGCCATGGTCATGATGACCCATTGTATCTGCAAGAGGCACTGATGGTTCAATGCACCATTATGCTTGTTAAGTGTTTTTTCCATGTTCCAAGACTGTGGTGATGTTTGCAAGTATGAGTAAAAAGTTAGTAGTCTTTTTTACATGTATTGTAAATCTATTGTAAATATAAGTGGTATTTTAAGATTAATTTTTAAGTGAGAAACAGAACCCAGACCCACAAAATATTTATCTCAAAACTGTTCCAACAATAGTTTTATTTCATACATCCAGTTTGAATATGGTAATCCACCATCATGCCACACTAATGATGTAACAGTATGTGTTGCTTGCTATGCTGGATGCCTCAGCAAAATGAGATCACAATTCTCTGTTTGGTTTTGCATTTATAAATTGGGTTGACTGAATTGCCTCAATGTGGATGAAACTTTGCAGGTTATTAGAAATAATGGTCAGATTCAGAAAGAATAACTGGTCTGAAATGAAGATGATACATCTCAGTTCCATACTGAAAGGCAATCTGCAGACAGAATAAGAATGACACAATTATTTATCATTTGCAATTGGGATCTCCAGCAACAATATCTGTCTTATCTGTATGTATTATTTAGGCTTCTATTGGGAGGTGCTGCAGCCAGCATCAACAATGCCATAATCACTTCACAAACAAAAAACTATGCCTACCCTTGAGTCTTGTCTGGATTATGCACATTGCCACATGCCAAAATCCAACACAGTGATTCCTTATGAAGTCCAGAAGTGGTTCTCCATGCATTATAGGCTAAATTGCCAGGCATTCTGTCAGGCATCAACTGTCAGCTTCATTTCATATCTTGTTCCTGCCTGGATGAGTGGTCTGGACTGCCACTCACTAGTGAACCCAGTAAATTTTTATTCTGATACTTTTTTTTGCAACTGTGGAACATACTGGCATTATTGTCACTGGCTAGACTTGCAGCATGTTTTCTTTATTTGGTACAGATATGAACCAATGTATGTGCAACACAAACATTCACAGGGACATGATTTTTTGCTACTGACACTGTTCTGTACATTAAACCTTGAATGGAAACACCTGGAGAAAATGCTTTCTAAGATAAGCATTTCATTTCCCACCTGATTTCTTTATTCATAGTCCATATCATAGCTATGCTCACCATACTGGCATGTGGCTTGCTTTTGCTAAGTTTATAAAGTAAATGGGCTTTTGTTGTTGTTAACTGGTTAAACATTATACATTTCAACTGGATGAGTGTAACAGCATGCACAACAGACTTTCAGTCATTTGGAACTTAATGGAAAACATTATTTGTGCAACTGTTGTCTACCATTGATGGCTGAAACCTGGTTCAGGGTCCTTTTGCACATAAAATTTACTTATTTCAAACATTGCTCACACATCAGAGGTACAGAAACTCCTTAATGTCTGGAAGGGGCAGAGGCTTTTTAAGCCATCTGTCTAGTCAGCTGTCACAAGGTCTGTTTAAAATTCAAAAAGCTATGGGGCAGTTCCCCCCTGGCCCAGTCCTGTTTCACTTTCCCTGTTGCATAGTGGCAAGCATTCATTGTTTTAGTACCCCAAGCTTTGGGTAAATACCCCCAAAAAACAGTAACTCAGCAACAAATTCTTCAGATCTATTGGCCTCAGTTATCATAAAATGCATTAGTGCACATCAATGCCGGTTCATATATTTTGAAACAAACCATTACTTATTCTGCACATACCAAGCACTTGGAAAGTTACAGTTGACCAATAAGTGCACCACAATTCTGTTATATCTTGCTAAACTTTTGGAAGTCAAATTCTCCCCTCATAAATTAAAATGAATGCTACAGTTTTGCTTTAATTTTTACTTGCATATTAAAAATTCATTTTGCATTTATCAGGATGGCACCCTCTATTTGCATATACCTACTGTATACTGTTTGTACAGCATTGCTATATTTCCTATATATACCATACTCCTTCACCATACTGCAACCAAGTGGGCTATAACACAGGCCTTTTCCAAACACACTTTTTTATTTCAGTAGAATGCATACACATCATTGGCTAGGTGAAGAGCACAAAGTGGCACGCCAATCTCCATATGGCCATTTTTTACCAGGCAATGTTGCTCTGTGCGTTAATAAGTCAAGGTGTGAATGCCGGTGATAATCGTACTTGCTCACTTGCCACCAGCTTTTATTTCCGAACCGGGTTGGATCCACATGAGCCAAGCGGGTTCCTTGCAGAAAAATGCTGAATGAACGCGGTAACACGCGCCTGCGCGTTCTCATTCCAAAAGCTACTAGAACTACCACCTCGCAAAAAAACGAGTTTTCCCCATAGGACGTAATGCTAAACAAACCCACATGTGCCCAACCACAAAGACAGCGGCGCTCATACCGCGCCGGCCAATGACAGCAGCCGATCCACCCTTCTATGTCTATGATTTACACTTCCTAAAAGACTTGAAAGTATGCATGATATTCAGGGTTGTCAATCTGTATTCTTTCGAGGGGGTCCTGGCCCACCCAATGTTAATTTAGGCCCCTCCAATGTTGGTTTGAACCCCTCCAATATTTTCTGCCAGTTTTGAAGGGAACTGGGCAAACAACGAAAGAAACGGCCGCAAGAATTAAAAGATCGGCAGAAAGCGTAGAATAAGGCATAAAGTGATAGATCTATCTTTTCATCTTCTGTATATATAGATATATGATACATATATACCTATAAAGAAAGGACATGCGCAGTTTTTTTTTATTTGAAAAATAGTAAAAAAAACTCAAAAATTTCCATTTATCAAAATAAAGTGGCTAAATTCCGTTGAGAAACCTACATTTGGGGGAGGTCAGGTTGTCGGGCCCGCGGCTCAGCCCATCCGATCATTTACAGAAATTGACGCCCCTGAAGATATGGCGTTTGCAAGCACTGGCGCCAATACCGCCATTCAAGGCCAGGGGTGTTCCTATGGCCGATTACACTGGTCATATGGCCTAGTGTAATCGACCATAGGAAAGCCAATTTTTGCTAGCAGCGACCCCGCAGTGACGTCACTGGGAATGAGTCCCTGGAAGGGTGGTGTATCAGAAGGCTGAGGTTCAGAAGGTCAAAACTCAGAAGGTCGAGGCTCAGAAAGTCAAGGTTCAAGAAGGTCGAGGTTCAGATGTGTCGAGGTTCAGAAGGTCGAGGTTCAGAAGGTCGAAGCTCAGAGAGTCGAAGATTAAACTCCATTGTCAGATTACCAAGCATGTCTGGGGAGGGTCGTGGTAGGGCCGGCTGAGACAAGAAGTCTTTGTTGTCCGCGTGGCCCCCGAACCTGGCCCATAGGCAGATCCAGGGGGAGCAAAATGGGCAATTTCCCTTCGCAAAAAATTGTCCGAAAAGTATGTGGCCCACGGACGTAGTAACGGGGGGGAGGGGATGTTGAGAAACTCGCTTGAGAGGGGGTGGAAGGTTAAGCTGTAGTTTCCGGTTCGTCCCCCACCCCCCTGATTCGCATAAAACAACACCCCTGCCTCATGTAACGTAGCTGCGTCTATCGTTGTTGGGAGTCGAATGGAAAAACAGACGTATTTGGATGCACCATGATGACAACTGCGGTTGGGCAAAGCTGGTCGTTTCAGTAAATATACCATTAGATGAAGTTAAAATGTGGCCTTTACACACTTGCAAAGGCTCGAAGTATTGAGAAAAGGATTGGGGTGCGTCCCGACTGTGCCCTTCACCCACGCACCTATTTGTTCCGGGAATGTCGCGCCAGGGTGCGTTAATCAAACAGCGCGCCAGCGTTGGTCAAACACCTCGCCAGTGTCGTCCAGGTTCGGATCAGCCCCCTGTGGTGCCGGAGAAGGAGACGCAAAAACGGGCGGGATCGCCCAAGTTTTCTTCATGCTTAGAATGGTCCCGTTGACTCTTCTAGTCATGGAGCGCCCGTGCCATCCTTATGCTAAGTTAAGTTCTTTCACTTTGATATTTGATCTCACCAGGAAGATCAACGGCCGATCCAGTCTACGAAATGTTGATACTGCTGGAAAGCGTTTGTCAGTTGTAACATTCTGGATTTGACTTCGTCTGTCTAAATTGTTTTGTTCTTGATCGGCCGGGAAATATATGCTATTTTTTCATCATTTTTTCTTTGTTCATTTCACCACGTTTTCGTCTTTTTCCAAAACCATAAATTTTGATGGCCTTGGAGATCGCCATTTTTTCACATTTTTGGAAACAGGTTTCAAAATTTTCCTTAGAACGGTTAAAATGATGGAGAAACACCTTTGCTGAATATTTTCGAAACAATCTTTTTTAGTCACCCTCCCTACTGGGTACACACCAGACCACTCTGAACGTAATTACGAAACGATGCTTGCATAGCGTAATTTGGTTTATTTAATATCAACCAAACATAGGAATAGACCGTTTGGTGAAGTCCTGCATCACGAGCGGCTAAAAAACCTAGGATGTGCGTATAAAAAATTCGACACATTTCGGTGTCAAAGCAGTCTGATTCAAAAGGCTGTCTTGGCCAACCAGGGACAGACTCGAAACGGATATCATCCCAAAGGAAATTTAACAGCACATCGCATAACGTCCTGTGTGCGCTTGAAAAGAATGCTTATAGTGGGAAAAGAGAAAACCGGCCTTTTTCCCGTGTTTTTGCCTTTTTGTGTCGGACGTTGAGACAGTCGCCAAGAACAGACGTTCAAAGTGAAATGTAGAATGAAGTCAAGTGCATTCAGAAATTGGGTCTGTCATGTACAGGAGCGTCCAGGAAGGAGAACGTTACCGTCATTTATGACAATCCACACTCCAAAACCCAAAACAAACCAAAGATTCCAAATGTCAGACTGCTTCAAAAGCGATACCATTGGAAACCGAGCTGTTAGTGGTGTTCATGAACCTTGCTTAACAAAGTAAGCAGGCCTAGTCTATTTGAGTAGCCTCAGTCTTTTTGTCTGTCGATAAATATTTGCTCCGGTCCAGGGCCCAAACGGCGGATCGGCACTTGTGCAACGTTCAAAAGATCTTGCGCGCAACCAGAAAATCCAACAATTTTCGTCGTAATGCGACCCGTTGTTGGCGCTTGCTCCCGCACTTCAAGGTCGATTTTCAGTCCAGAGGGATAGCACGTAAAACGGGAAACGCAAACAGCATCAAAAATCGTTTCGGTTCCGACAAGTTTTCTCAGCAACCACGGGTCAGATAAACTCGAAACGCAGCAACTTGGAATGGCAATGCACGCGGCACGTGCAACGCGCAAGCGGTGGCAATGTGACGAAGCTGCTGCTAGGCATTTTTCAGTACGGGTAGGGTGCTAGCGATTCAGAGATCGCATCGGCTCGGAAAAAGCATCACAGTGTAGCTCCGAGTACCGTCTTTCGTGCGTACCGCTAGCCCAAAGGTTTCGGCCCTGTTTCAGGCGCCATCTCGCCTGAAAGCAGACGATGCACCCATGCATGACCCCTTTAACGATTTCGCTTCAATATCGCATAGAGATTCTCGACTTTTTGCAATGAAAGTCACACCATAATTTAGCCCGGTCTTTTCTGTTTTATATCAGCGACAGACATTTCTTATTTTGTTGTAGTTTGTGTGTAGCAGGTCGTTTGTTAAAGTCCTGCAAGTCCCAATTGAGTAGTTGTGTACTCAAGCATTACGAAATTCTAGGTTTTTGGCCAAGACGAGGTCGAGGCCACAATCTGTAAATGTTTTAGCGTGGGACCACAAAACGATTTACTGTATCGTAGCATGCAATACAAGAAAAATCGAGACTGGCAATTGAAAACAATTTATTACAGTTCTGTGTAACAGTTTTACAGTTATGTAACTATTCAGGCGATTTAGGCTTTCTGTTCTGCCAGTGATATTTTTTCGCAGTTTATTCAGGATGTTTACTGCGACCAGCGCGGCAATCATGTAAGGTTTTGGTCGTGGCGCTGTCGTCGGCAAGGAGTTCCTGAATTTCACTTTAAATAGCATCTTCAGCATGTAATGAATGGATCAAAAGAGCTACGTGAGCTACGCTTTCGCCATTTTTAGACTCGTGTACGTATATGTATTTGCAAATGTTGAAACACTTGCTTACTGCCCGTGGTCTCAGCTGAATTACATGAATGGCTTTGTGGGGAATGGGATTTCAGAAAGTCGCCGCCAGTCACAGCTCAGAAAAAGTAAAGATGTCTGGGGAACGACTGCCGTAATGCGGAGATTCGCTGACCGAGTCATTGGTCTACAGACATTCAATGAGTCCCTTGACTTGACATTTGACTTGATTAAACTAACCATTGACAGGCTAAATGGGGTCATGCTATCTGGGCGCTTCGCTATGGGATTTGTTACGTGACCTATGACCACAAATGGCAGGTTGTGGTCACCGTCGACGAACGAATTTGTCAGTGACTGTCGCCATAACACGTAGAGCAACGGCGAACGATCCTCAGTCATACATTAAAATGACTAACTGTATGATTGTTTCACGCGACACATGCAAAAATCAAACCTGACAATAAAAACACAATTTATCACAACATAGCATCAGGCGATTCAGTGTTCCTGTAATGCCGATGCCGTTTTCCTTATTGCTTGTTCAGGATGCTGGCTGTGAACAGCGCGGCGACCCTGCAAAGACTCGGTCGTGGCACTATCGTCAGCAAGAATTTCTTTAACCCGCGCCCGACTGTGGGTCGGGGCTATGCACGCCTGACTGGGGGGAGGTGGTTGACTGCCCCCAACTCACAAACGGTTGGTCATACGGCAAAAAATAATCACATCGTTGGAAAGCTCATGACGAGTGGAACTCGAAACTGGTCTCATTTTTAGTTTTGAATAATATGTGAGCCATTTACGCCCTACATATGTTTTCTCATAGCCGCCTGCATGAGACCGAAAAACGGCCTGAATCTCAAGGGCTGTGACTAATAAAGTCTAGACAAAGGCTTAGAGTGGATGTGGAGTGGCAGTGAACAGGTAACAGTCCGCAGATGCCGATACATGTCTAATGTCTGATTTGCTTAATATGTGCACGGAAACGTTGAGTTAAAGACACGGCGGTTTTCGCACCGCTGCTGGGCGGACGCTATAAGCGAGCGCGGTAGGAAATTAACGGGAACTGGTTTTAGCGCTGAAAGGCATATTTTCGCGAAATATGCTTTTCCAGATGTTGTTTCTTGGTCCTAGTGGTTCTCGTGATAGTTTCTTGTGCTTAAATGCGGAAAACATTTTTTAGTGATCAGTCTACACAATTGGTAAAGCTTTATTTGCGAGAGCTAGTTTATTTCCCAAATTTGCAATTTTTCAACTTTTTGAGCTTTTTGGTATTATTCGCAATCGTCCGAGATGCGAGATGCTTAGACAATCTGCCATTATCTACCCGATGTGAGTCATTCGTCGTCGATTTTGATGGCAGCGCATTGCTGCCCATAACAGTTATTCGTGACCTGACCTAAGATCAGTGGTCGGAGATCATTGAAACTTTGCTCACTGACGGAAACGGGATGTCTGGATCTCCCCACACTCAAATTATTATAAAAAAGAATTCCCTCAACTTTCGAAAAACGACGACTTATGCTGAAAACGGGTTTGAACTTAGGTCAATGACCCGGACATTTCCAAAAATCCGAGATAGCATATTTGTTGCATTCATCAAAATCTCTGACCCTTGAAAATTTTATTGCGACATCATGTTTTGCGAAAAAGTTACAGGGCGCTAAACTTTTTGGACATAGGTCCACATGACCTGAGCTAGGTCAGACACCTTACTTGGCCTCAGGTCAAAATTTGGTACAAGGTGTAAAAATGATCAAGCAAAAGGTATACAAAGTTTCGTGGCGCTGCTTTTCTTCGTTTTCTCGCAATCTCGGAAAAACCTCAGAGGAGGCCGTCAACTGTCCCCCCACCCTCCCAGCCGGGGGCCAGGTTAACTGCACTTTTAGTATCAACTTCATCATGTCATGAATGGATGAAGGGCAGGGGTGTGATTTCCTATCTCTTTGTGAGTACCCCGGCACCCACAAAGTGGAAATGGGCATCCACAATTTAAATTATGTTTAAGTGTTGAAATATAGTTGTGTTCTCGGTCCCATGACGTTAACCACCTAAAATCAGCTTTGTAAACAGTAATCAAACTTATCTACTCCATTGTCACCCACCAGTTGTTTTTCCCACCACCCTTCAAGTCACACTGTCAATCCGGGTCCTGGAGAAAGGTCCTCCGTTGAAGGGAGTGCATCTACTCAAGTCGCGATTTTTTAACTGTGCACGTACGAATGAAGAAGCCAAATTTTATGAATCCAAGCGCAGGTACCATTCATTCTTGCCATCTTGCTCTCGTTTACTCATGTTTTACTGGGGCAGGTGAGTTCGCTGACTGTCAACCCAAGTTTGATCTATGTACCCCATTTTCTTTTAACACTAAAATCGCCGATGAATCGGTTTAGCGCATCGTTAGCCTCAACGATGTCGAAGCTTACAGAAGTTGACGAACACCAAAATGAGAGGAGAGAGAAGAGCAGACAGGCGCGTCGAGGACAGAAGCGGACGGAACAGCATCCGGCTTCTGCAGCGAAGACTACCCTCTTCACGTCCCTCACTCTTCCTCCCCCTCAGCTCCCACACCGCACTTTTCAGAGCGTGTGTGGTAGCTTCCCCCTTCCCTGTCTTGTACTGCCCTTGTAAGGGCGGCACAGGGCTCCTCCTTTTCCTTCCCACCCCCCTCCTTCCTTCGACCCCCCTCCCCACCCCCCAGTCCTCACACTGCACTTTCCAGAGTGTGTGTGTGGCTGACTCCCAACCCTTCACTCCTCCTGCTTTGCCCTTGTGAGGGCAAAGCAGTGCCCTTGTGCAGGGCTGCCTCCCCGCTCACCCCAGCCTTTGTCCTTCCGGGGGATAGCACAACGCATTTGTAGTGCGTGTGTATTCCCTCCCCCCTCCTTCGGTGCTTCCACCGTAAGGGCGCCACTTTCGCTTCGGTGACTGCGGTGCCTCCCTGCCCTTGTTAGGACGTGTAACACTCCGGTGTAGAGCCTCGTGCTCTGCTCTGTCGCGTAAGCGGCGTCCCTTTTTTCTCTTTGCTGTCCTGAGCCTTTTCTTTACTAAACCTAGGCCACTGGGGATACCTAACGGTGCACAGTCTCCTCACTTGGCCCTCCGGGGGTGGTGAGGAGGTTCAGCGCACCAGGTGCGCTTTCTAGCTCCTCTTCACTCCCTCTACGAGACCTACTCTGTCCCGCCTTTCCATCCTCGCAGTGGCCACATATAGTCCCACTCCACTACATGTCACACAGGAAATAGTATTTCTCACACGGACCTCACACTTAACCTATCTCAGGTTGTCGGACATGTCTTTTCGGGACCCCCGACGGGGTCCCCCGAAACCGGGTGGTGCCCCTCGGGTGGCACGCCTGTCCCCCCAGTTTCTGCCACCTCTGAATGAGGTGGTCATCTTCCTGCGACCTCTTGAGGGTCGCTTCACTAAAAACCCGTTCGCCATCAAGAGGGAGCTCGACTCTACCCTGGGTCCGGTCCGCACTGCCAAAGTGGTGCGGTCCGGATCCATCTTGATCCAGACGCAACACAAAGCCCAGACAGACAAGATCATGGGACTGGCCTCCTTCCTGGGGGTCGCTGTGTCACCGGAAGTGGCATCCTCCCTTAATGTCATTATTGGCACCTTGTATGCCCCAGACTTGACCGACTTGTCTGAGGAGAAGCTCCTGGCCGAGTGGCAGTCCCAGGGGGTCTGCCAGGTGTCTCGACCTCCTTCCCGGAGACGGAGTCCGGCCCCAACCATCAATGTAGCTTTTTGGGGTCCCCGCCTCCCCCAGCATATTTATGCTGGCTACCTCCGCCTGGCAGTCCGACCGTTTGTGCCCGCCCCCAAAAGATGCCGGCACTGCCAGCGGTACGGACACACCGACAAACCTGCCGCACAAAGACGCCCACTTGCGGCATGTGTGCGGCTGCTCGTGATACTCGGGCCTGCCCTGAGGAAGCCTCCTGTCTGTGTGCCGTTTGCGGTGGCCCGCACCCCGTTTGGGACGCCGGCTGCCCAGGTTGGGCATACTTCTGCCGGAGGGAGGCCGAGAAAGTCGAGAGACGCCTACAACCCTCAGACCTCCCCCTCGCGGCCCCCAAGAATGGCCGACGCCTAGCGAGGCCCACGAAAGCCAGAGACCTCACCTTCCTGGCCCCTCTCAGGCAGACAGGAAGGAGCCTTGCACGATAGACAGAAAATTTGTTTTTACTGGCCGCGCCAGCAACGACCGCACGTGGTCGGGGCGCGATGGCGGCAGCCTGGCCCAACGGAAATAGGCTCCGGCTGCTGCGGTGTTTGCAGCGTTTTCATGCCGTGTTTTTTGCTTCCAGCCAGGTTGTAGACATACATTTTTATACGTGGTATTCGTGATGTTGTGACATTATATACCAAACAGGATCTGTGCGTTCTTTTTTGGAGCTGTGGTGTTTTTTAACGTTTCAGTGCTACATTTTGTTTTTTACAATGACAATAAGATAACCGACAGTCCTCAGTTTTCAGAATCAAGATCCACATCACTTTTCTGAAGGAATCCAAAACCAATAATGGTCTTTCCGCTAAGACACACGAATGTTCCTGTGAAAATGTTGCCAAAGCCAAGACATAATATGATCCTTCAGTACGAGCATAAGACTGTTGCCAAAGAATGCGAAACCAAGAACGGTCTGGCTGCTTAGAATGACAGAAGTATCTGCTGAAACTAAAACCAGAAAAACTAACTTCAGATTTTAACCATCTTTAACAACCACTTAAATTATCCTGTCAAGGAATTCGGGAGCTTAAGCAATATTCACATGAAAGATGTGCACCTTTAGTCATAAAATCGACTTGAAAATCTTAAAACGAAGGCGGTATCATGCGTGAACCCAAGACGACTTATTTCGCTCAAAATGAAGAATAAGAAGCTCTCCCAAAGACAAAAAAGGCATTTGAATATATTTGGTCTGATCTGAATAGAGCACACGAGAACACGAAGACTGCATAGCATCTCGCAGATGTTTTTAGTGCTGTCACGGAGAAACCGCAAAGCTACTCGAATTAGCTGAGAGTTGGAGTGACCTGATTTTGAGAGGATTGGTCTTTCTATGCCTCACGTAACAACAGCTCTCGTCCCAGAGAGTCATGCTGGTGACGGAGCTTTTGAGTGTTCTCTAAGTCTTGGCCATGACTGTGATGACGTCGGAGTGGATGTGATAATTTTGGATTTGTGATGATGCATGTAGAAATGGTTGCTGACGTTTCGGAGGACGCACTCCAAAAGTATTTACTGCGTGATGAGTGCTGCTGTCACTGTTGTCAAACCACTTCATAATATGCATATACTGTTGTTCATACATATGCATTTACATATCACTGTGTGTAAATGCATATGTCCAAGAGTGAAAGTAGTAAATATCTGAACTGTGGTTCTAATCTGTAGCCCAAGTCGTTTGGATAAAAGTAATACTACATGCATTCTGGTATTATCTACGTTTTCAAATCAATATTGTTTTGCTAGGGACTGATTTTATTTGTCCATGGAGCTGCGTTTGCGTTGTTCTTTTATTTAATTTGCGTTTCTACAGTTTTTAAGTAAATTCCAGGCTAAGCAACATTAAAATCCTTGAAACAATCGGCACAGTTCCATGGTCGCGCTGGCAAAACGGGGAAGCTTGGCTGGGGTTCTGAGATTTCTTGGAAGCGTCTGAATATACCTTGATGCGTCGAGTGCAGGCGGTGAAATCAGCCGTGTCGCCAGAAACTATGCCGATTATGCTTCAAAGCGAAAAACAGTCTGAGTTCTAGTATGCTGGAGCTCTACCGCTAGGCCGCAGCACGAGTATTCCGCCGTTTGCTAGGTGGCGCTAGTGCTTCTACCTCTGGCGCTGCTCTTCCTGCGGCACGGCCGCCGGCCTCGCCTGGCACTGTCAGTCCGGCCGGTGGTGCGCGCGTCGGTTGACGTCGTGTTGGATGTTTTGCACGGTATAGCGGGCGTCGTCTTCTGGTCATGCGAGCCGGGCGGTCTCCCCCCGGCGGCTTGCTTTTCCCCGCCTGACAGCGTGTTCCCGTCTCGAGCCAGCAGCACGTGTCCTCTGGGAGGAAACGCAAACACGCGTTATCCGGCTGATGCTTTGTGATACGGCCCAGAACAGCCATGGCCGTTTGGTAAGGTTAACAGTGGCGTCAATGGCCGCATGGTAGTACGGTGGACGGCAATGTGGTGGGGAGGAGGCCAAGATACGAAAGAATCCACGTCCTGGATTGGAGTACGCGAACAGACAGGGGCTGCTGGGGGAGGGGAATCTGTGAGGGCGGCTGCTCCAAAGTGTCGTGGAATGTAATATAAGCGCCATGGCGTCGCATGCGAAACACAAGTTAAAAATGGCCTTTACCTCCGTAACCCTGACAACGTTCCGTCAGTTCATGGAGGTATCACGAAGATGAATTGAAGCAGTCATGCTGGGTGGGGGCATTGTGTGGGGACTTCAGGAAAAACTTAGTCTGAAAATATGGAATGAAATAAGCTTTGCTGTGCGTCGGTTATGACCATTTTTGCTTTTTGTTAAAATCTAAAAAAACATGTTTTGCCCTGCTATCCTGCTATTCTTAATACATAACCCGTTTGTCAAGCTCGTGTCATCTCGGATTTCGCAAAAGCTCTCGGTAGTCTTATGCAGAACTCCAATGGCCATTGTCTTTTAAATCTAAAGATACTTTACGTGCCCAAAGTCTTGGAACAAGGTGTCATGAAGCATGCAAATGCGAGTTCCAATGTCTGCAATATTCATTCATTGATTCATATGTTTTCATCAAATAAACAAAACAGACACTGAAAGCATAGGCAGAATTGGTTCAGAAGTCCTATCGGGACTTATTCGGAGCACCGTTCTGCTGACATGTTTTTGACGTACACCGGTAGGCGAGGCATTTTATTTTATTTTCATTGCAATTGAAGTAAAATTCAGCGGCCCAGTCTTCGCTGATAAGAAGTGCACTTTTAAATTTACCTTAACTCTAAAGATCTGCGTTTGAAAATTCGGAGTAGCCGCGCTTTCTCCTGAGGTCTGCTGAGATCCAGGCTTTTACCATATGAGAAGATTTGTATTTTTGAACCCCCAAGGAGCAATGTAAAAATCAATCCTAAAACGCTTGACATCCAGAAACAGATGAGTCTGTCCGAGGCTGGTGTAATAAGGAAAGGGCAAGATGAAACCGAATAGCTTTCCAATGGGTTTTCCGCATCCGCATGCAGGACTTAATGTCATTTTGTTTCAGAGAACATTACTCTTCTGTTTCGAAAAAAAGTGTAGCATTCAAAGCAAAACATTTATGAAAATGTCAAGCATGAAATACAGCATTCTTTGCCTCAAAAAAGCCGGTCAGCCACGAGGTTATTCGCTGCAGAGCCCACAGTGTGCAGGACTTCGTGGAGTGGAAGGTTTTAGTTAAGCCTTTAAAATAAGCAGCCAGGATCACGACGGACGTCACTCACTTGCCATCTGTCCTTGTCGAGATTCTGGGTTAAGCGCACACAGTGGTGCTGGGCTTCCCTCAAAAAAGAAAAGGCAGAGGGGAGCGGCGTGATCCAGCGTGATGTGTTTCGAATGAATGTTCGAGTTTGATATTTAAGGTAACAACCACATGGGCACGGAAGGCACTCCTGTCTACCCTTTAAAGGGTAGGGACACTAAAAAGCGTTCATATTGACCATTTGATTTAATCTGATCTGTTCAAGGCCACATAAGTGGAATGTTGTTTCGCTTCATGTTAATTAGTAGGATGAGAGCCATTCAATGCAGTTTTTTTCTGTTTTCCCTTATCACTTTCCATTCCCGAGGTAGTAGCGTGTTCTGAGATACCCTCAACGGGTGAAGGATGCAAACCGCTCTCCAAGCGAGGGCTGAATCCTTTGTAACTGACTCGGCGCACGTTTGCATATTTTGTTAATAAATACACAGGTTGTCGTGCGACTGGCACCATTGCGTAGCCCCTGTTTTCTAATTTCACAGGGTTTCCCCTTGCCCTGAGTCCCAGCATATGACTACGTTTGAGTCGAGCATAAGTACGGGCGTGCCTGATGTTCTCATTGGCAACACTGGTCTCTTCGTTACCAGACACAAGTACACATTAATGTTCACAATTTGCAGGATTTCGTGCAATGAGAAATCTTATGCAGTAACCTTTTAGGAGTCTCCAGCTTCGAAAATAACTGTAGGTCTTTGGACTACAAGACTGCTTGGACTTTGCATTTATGGTATATTTGGGCAACCGCTCCCAGACGAGAGTTTGAGTTCTCATCGACAGCATCGTCAATAAGACTCCTTATGATGAGACCGGTTCATGTTTTGTTCCATTTCGGCCTTACCATATGATGGAAGGGAAGAATCGCGGCGTCCGACACAGGAGCGTGACTGAGCCACTGCAGCCTCTCAGGCAGGAGCGTGACTGAGTCACCGTCACACAGAGCGTGACTGAGTCACTACAGCTGCCCACACAGGTGCGTGAATAACTCACCACGGTGTCCCACGCAAGAGCGTGACTGAGTCACCGCGGTGTCCCACGCAGGAACGCGACTTAGTCACCGCGGTGTCCCACGCAGGAACGTGATTAAGTCACTGCGGTGTCCCGCAAAGAAGCGTGACTGAGTCACCGCAGCCGCCCACACAGCAGCGTGACTGAGTCATCGTGGCGTCCGAAACAGGAGCGTGACTGAGTCATTGCGGCTGCCCGCGTGTTTTTGTGCACGCTATTCCCGCAAAGAGCCCCTATTGAACCCTAAAACGTGAAGTGAGCTTTATGCAGTGTATGCTGCGCAATACGCACCGGTAAACTGATCTGGGCTTATCTTGCGATTCGTATGGTGAGGTATGCGGCATTAGTCGAGCAAAAAGGCGATCATGTGATGATGTGCCTTACGAAATTGAACGCCAGAAAAGAATCTTGTATATGCCATGCTGCTGTCATTATATCATGCTATGAATATGACGAGTCAAATCAAACTTTGACATCGCAATCAGACAACAACATAACATAAATAATTTTCTCTTCGATAGAGACGGGTTCGGCCCCTCTCATGCCATTTCTCTCCGCAGCTCTGGGAAGGTATACAGCTACAGCGTGAATATTTTGGGAGTTTTATCCATTTCCGCATATTTTGAAACCTATAACGGTCTTGGGTCATGTCCGACTACGAGCATATAAGGTCATTTTCAAAAACATGTTCGGAGGCTTCATAATTTCTTCTTGAAACTAACGTGCTTGACAAAAGGTCTAACCGTGTAAGAAAAATCTCCGATCTAAGAAGGGGTATTTTTTAAGACATCGTGGTCTTTGACGTTCCAAGGGCTCATGAGGTCAGTGATCTGATTTTATCTTTTTGGTGGCTATGAACATAATGGCTTTGGTGGCTCAGAACATCATGTTTGAGCATGGGGAGACAATGCAAACGGTAGACACCGTCAGCAATCGTAAGGGCCAAGGAGGTCATATAAGGTCCGATCACGTCAGGTCGAAACAAAATGTGAGGCTTACTTGACGATCTGCTACCACTCTGTTAGCCACTCGGAAGTCAATTCGAAACCGGACCTAAGATATGCTTTACTTGATCTGGGGTTATCACGGGGTTTGACACGTTTGACATGGCATGCCGGTGTGCTAAAAGCAGGATAAAAACGCAGCGTAACATTAACATATCAATGGTAAACAGCTGTAGTCCGTTTATCTGAGCGGCGAACGATTTCTAGTCGTGCTGGTCACACTTAGTCCATGAAGCAAAATCAATGACAAGAGCAATAAAATCATAGTGACCTTAACCGTAGAAAAGAGAGCACATGTTGTCTTCTCATCATTCACAGTTTTAGAAGCACCAGGGGCCCAATTGGTCGTCGACCCACATCAGCTTTGTTGATAAAAATGTCCCTCTGACGATGGTCAATGAGCATTTTGTTGTGATCTTATTTTATATTTACAAGCAGTTTTTCATTTTTCTTCGTCCACACTGCCATCTCTCTTATATTAAGTTCAATAATGCTACAAGAGAATCGACAAATAAGGTGCAAAAAACTTCGCAGAACATTTTATGATGACTCGTATTGCCAGAGGACATCTCCAGGTGTTTGTAACGTATGCTTTTGCCCAACTTCACCAGGCTGAGTTTCGGGGCGAAGTGAAGCCGCAATTTGAGGAAGACAAAGCCCGGGTTAATTCAGCTATCAGTCAAACGTGGCGATCACGGTGGTAGCACCCTGCGAACGTGAACCCAATTTCCAACTTGTATTGCGTACAAGGGTAACATTACCAGTAATCGCCACGCTCAGGCGTCACATCACCTGGCTGTCGGCGCTCCCTGCACCCCAGATAACCGACAAACGGGACAACACTCTGTGGAAAAATATTTTGAATCTCGCCACCCGGCATAGCACTCGCGTGCGGAGCCATCAACAGTGGCGGCGCAGCAGTTTGTGGTGAGGTTGGCGGTCTTGCAAACAGCCAACGCAGCTGTAAAACATATGTGTGCATGCATCTGTGTTTGGTTGGACATTGAAGCGAACCAGCATTGGGTGCAATGAGTCACTTTATTGGGCGTCATATGATCTGGAGACTGTTATAAAGCCCGCGGTGACTTCTTTGACCTGTTGTCGATTATTCGTTATCACAACTAAATCATCGCACGGCTTATATGCTCTATCAGTTCATTCACTTCTTATGCCATTTAGAATTTTCCACACATCTTTCTGCGTGCGGTTTTTCCTCCTGCTGTTCTGGCATGCATACGCACAGACATGCCAAAAATCGAATATTTCACCGTACCTGTTCTGTGGCTCACTTTGTGGATCTCGCCGTTAGAAAATGACAGGTTATTATTCGATTCACTGTGGGGCATCTCGGGGCTGTGATGCGATCCATCGAGGGGATCTCGGGGCCATTATGTGTTTCCCGTGGAGATCCCAGGACTGTTAAATGGCTTCCGCGGAGATCTTGGGCTTCTTGCACCAAGAATGGTGGCTTACAGCTGTTTTTTCCGATGCATACTATTGAACGGCACGTTGTACGATGGCTATGTTCGCGCCACGCTGTTCGTCCACCCAGCGTCGGTTTCGGAACTACAGAAGCCGGGAGCCAGTTGGAAACCAGACCTCGACCCCAGCCACAAGGACGTCACACGTTATGATGCGTTGTTGGCGTTGGCGCCGCCGTCAAACGTCAGGTACTTCTGCGGCTGCGAAGCGAGAAAATCTTTCCATTGCACACATTCGCCGCGCGTAAGCCGGCGCTCACACGTCGACCAGGCCGTTTGGCGGCGCGGGCAGTGCCGCCGCTGTTGGCCGCCCCGGAGCCGGGCTGCTCAGGTCCGCGCGCCGCTGGGCGCCAGTGCGTCCGCCCGGCGGCCATATTGCGACCGCCGCCGCCCTCCGGGTGCTATAGATTTTCCATCGAGCATCGATCGGCCGGGCAGCGGGTACGGCCGTGGCCCGGGCGTCCATCTCGGCCGGGCCGCCGCCGGCGCCGCTCGGCCGGCCACGTGCCGCCGGCCGGGCCACGTGCTCCGCCGCCGGCCTAGGTCACTCACACCGGGCAGCGGCCGGCCGCCACCGGCTTCGCCGCTCCGATCATAGATGGCAGCACCGGTCCCGCGACGACGGCGCGGCCGCGGAGGGCTCCGAGCAGCGGCGGCGGCGGCGGTCGGCGCGAGGTCGGCCGGAGCTGGGTGTCGGCCGGGCAGAGGCGGCGGGAAGTGCCGGCCGGGCCACAGGTAGCTACACTCAGGCCACCGGCGGCAGAGGCGCCAGACGGAACCAGTCGGCGGGAACGATAACAAGTGCCGAAACGCGGACATTTGACAATGTGGTGTGCAAACAATGAACTGCGTGATTTTTCCCATGTCGGTGTCACTTCCTCCTGCTTGTTTGTGGAGGGAAGTCGTCGAGGTAATTAGGGCTGGCATTGAAAGATGTAGGAACTGAAGAAAAATTGAAACGATGTGCGAAAAAAATGTCAGTGAACTATTGTCGTGCAACGCTATGGGCAAGATACTGCAACGTTAAAATTCAAAAAAAAGTTGAAAGGACGCTGTCCCAGTGCCCCTGGTTCCATCATGGGCAGATCCATGATTTAAAGAGGCCATGGCCCCTCTCAAAATGACAAAGTAGACGAAGGACTCCCGTATTTTCCCTCTTAAAAAGAAATTCATTGGTATTTTTCGACCAAGACTTGTTTGATAGTGCGTATATACTAAAAAATGTGACATTTGGCATGTCCCATACCAATATCATAGACCGCCGTACTAACCCACCATATCAGTTGACCAATCCCGAGCGATTGTCTGGTTTCCTCCAAACTGATCGGCTGGATCCGGTCCTGGGTATCTACTGCCGGGCCTTCAGTGATGCTCCATCGCCGGTATAACAAGCATAGTCTCCGTCTCACGAACTGTGGCCGCCTGCGGTGTGGAATTCTTTACCATACTTCAGTCTGGAGTGCAATGAGAGATTACAACACCCGCAGCCCTCAGGTAAACTGAACAAGTTTGCCTTATTTTACCGAAGTAAGCAACTCGCTAGGATAAGATTCCCTCCAGGATCTGAACATAGGTAGGAGGCAAGGCGGACGATCCCGGAGGTTGAGAAGTCGGGGTTCCCAGTATTTAGGGATTTTAACTTTAGCCCTACGGCAATGACTGGGAGGAAACTGCCTAAAATCCTGTGTGGGCACCCCCAATGATTTTCGGAAATCTACAGCCGTGGCTGGAGGACCGCTTCGTCCGACTCTGGCCCTTTTGCAAAACTGGCAGTTATCAAAAACCGATCCCTACTAATGACTGCGCATATTTTCGTCGTCGTCATCCCCGTCTCTCTTCATTCGGCGTGACATTACGATCACCACGGCCTGCGCCATAGGCATAGTCAGGATTATGCCAATATGGGGGCCTGGACAAACCAAGCCCCATTTAATACTGAAAACGTCTTGGATTTTGGCAGCTTTGTGTTCGAGTTCCAGAATTTTTTGGCTATTTTCACGTTCGTTGTGTCAAGAAACATTATTTTTTTAGCCTCCAAGGGGAGCGTCTTCAGTCCCCTCCCCCGCGCTGGCTACGCCCTTGGCGTGCGTTAACGCAAAATGACTGCCATCACCGTCTGCAGCTGGCGACAGAAGCGCCGCGCCTGAGCGCCAGCTGACTTCGGCGCGCGGCGGGGGTCGCGCTCCGAGGCGTGGTGCGGCCGGCGCCTGCACGGAAGCCGCCGCCCGGCGCGAGCGCCCAGCGAGCCGCCGCCGCCCTTCTCGACGCTATCGGAACGGAAGTCAATATCCGGCCTGATGACGGCACCGTTTCCGAGTACGGTCCGTCTGAGTCAGGCGCGCTCGGCTCCGCGGCAACGGCCGTGGTCGCCTCTGCCCAGCGGCAGGTCTTGGTCATTCCAGCGACAGGTCTGGGTCAGTCCGGCGACAGGTCTGGGTCAGTCCGGCGACAGGTCTGGGTCAGTCCGGCGGCAGGTCTGGGTCGGTTCGGCGACAGGTCTGGGTCAGTCCGGCGACAGGGCTGGGTCAGTCCGGCGACAGGGCTGGGTCAGTCCGGCGGCAGGTCTGGGTCGGTTCGGCGGCAGGTCTGGGTCAGTCCGGCGGCAGGTCTGGGTCGATCCGGCGGCAGGTCTTGGTCAGTCCGGCGGCAGGTCTGGGTCAGTTCGGCGACAGGTCTGGGTCAGTCCGGCGGCAGGTCTGGGTCAGTTCGGCGGCAGGGCTGGGTCAGTCCGGCGGCAGGTCTGGGTCGATCCGGCGGCAGATCTGGGTCGATCCGGCGTGGCTGAATGCCCACATCGAGGACACGCGGATCTCTATCCACTGCGCTGGCCATGCAGATTCGTTTGGTGCAGTCGTCTTGGGTTTCGTTCTGGGAATGCAGTGTCTCGGTTTCAACGTTCGCCAGAGACTTGAAATGCACCAGCTGCGTCTTGACGACCAGCAGGAGAGGCGGCCGTGCATAACTACAGCAGAGGAACGTGCCGTTACGGATACACCCCTGTCGCGGCCGTAAAAGAAGCCATTGCACATTCGCAATAGGTGCCGTGGGTCGGTGGTGGCCTCACCTACCACCATCCTCCTCCGCCACCTCTATCCCATCATCATCATTCATATATATCACCATCAGTCCTGCAAGTGACCCGTCGGTCAGGACCAGCTGCGGTCCCGCCCACGTATCAGGCCGGACCAACCTGTCGCGAGGTGTTGCTGCCACGAGAGGAACCCTAACGCGCCGTTCCGTGCTGACGTGAGCTCCGCGGCGTCCTCTTGTCCGGGACCACACGTCATCGGGTCCGCCGCGGGGAGCCCCCTAGAGCCCTGCCGCAGATGCTCGGACCGGCGTCCGACCTGCCGTGGCCCGGGAGTTTGCAGGGTCGCGCGTTCTCGTCGCCGACGGGGCCTACACGGGCGGCCGCCGGCGCTGACCAGTTCGCGTCTCCGGCCGGAGGGCTGGGACGACAGGCTGCGACAGGCGGTCCGGTGCCGGTGCGAGAGGCCGGCTTCCGGCAGGCGGACACCGATCGTGAGGTGTGGAAGCATCGGCAGCGTGGCCCGCGGTCGCTGAGCTGCGTCCCCCTCCTCCTCTCAGAAGCCAGCGCCACCGCTCCTTCGGACCGGCCGCCAGGCCCCGACTCGCCCTCGCCGTCTCCCGACAGAGGAGGCTGCCGGCTCCTGCTGTCCGCACCTCGCTTCTGTCCAGCCTCACTGCCGGCCGTAATTGTTCCCTCGGAGCAGGCGGCGGCCGCGGCGCCGGCGGCCCGCGCCGCGCGGAAATGCCTTCTCGGCCAGGTGTGGGACGGGCCGTCCGCGCCGCGCTACCGCACTGCGGCCAGCGCCGCGGCCGCCGGCCGGCCAGCCACCGCCGAGCTGCCGCCAGCCGCCGCCGAGCCGCCGCCGAGCCGGGCGGCTTGGCACTGACCGCGCTCCCTCCCCAGTCAGAGTCTGCCGCTGCCGCCAGCCGCCCGAGTCAGTCTGCCGCCGCCGCCGCCCGAATCAGGGTCTGCCGCCGCTGCCGCCGTCACCCCGGTCAGAGTCTGCCACCGTCCTGCTCCGAGCGCAGCAGAGGGTGGAGCAGAGTCTGCCACCAGAGTCTGCCACCGTCCTGCTCAGAGCGCGGCAGAGGGCGGAGCAGACCGTCCTGCTCAGAGCGCAGCAGAGGGCGGAGCAGACCCGAGCAGAACGTCTCCGGAAGGTCTGGTCGGTCGGTGCCGCAGTCTGCTGAGAGGGGCGGTCGGTAGCATCGCTCAGTTGCCGTGGGAAATTTCGTCTGATGCTTTGCTTCGTCTGTGTTGGCGGGGTAGGTCGTGCCCTGGCAAACATCGGTCAGTGTATGACACATGTCGGTGCGACATGGCAGCGATGACAACCGAACAGCGGCCCCAGCGGTCTGTCCCAACTGCAGTGTCGCTTTCGTTCCCGCCGTGTAAGCGCTTCATTAATCCGGCGAGATCTGGAAACGGTGAAGCTCCTGGACGTGAAAGAGCGTAAAGCATGGAGCTGGCACCGCCCACCGCATCAACCCCCGGCGAGAGAGCGTCTTTTTGACCCGACTTGGATCACGCGAGGCGAAAGGAACGGCGTCGCTTCCTGTCGGCAGCTGTCCGGAGGAGGCGTCTTCCTTCCTGCTGGTGTGGCGGCGGGTGTGTTGGAAGCGCCGGCGGCGGTTCGCCCGCGCGGTGGAACTCCCGGGCTGAGAGCCACCATCCAAACACACCGCCGCCGCCGCCGCCGCCGCCGCTGGCAGTCCTGCGCCCGGGAGCTGGCCGGAATGTGAGCCCGTAAAAACGCCGGCTCGTGGACGGGGCTGAGCCGGACGGCGGCTGCCGGCAGCGGTGCCGGCCGAGCTGTCGACGTCACGAGGCCCGGCCGCCGGTCGCCACGGACACCATCTGACCAGAGTCCAGCGCTTGCCCTTCCCACACGCTTCTCGCCGTAACCCGGCACACTCGGCCACCGCCTCTGGAGATGGGCGTTACTGCTGGCCTCTGCCGGATTTACGAGAGGGGCCGCCAAGGACATGGCTGGAGACTTCCCAAAATTACCGAATGGGGGGGTCCACTTAGGATTTCATACCATTTTTCCAGGTATTGCCATGGCCGTAATGTTAAAATCCCTGACTACTGGGAGGTTCGGACCCTCCCCCCGCTCGGATCGCCAGCCATGACTAAAGATGATGGTATGTGTAGGAGACCAGAGCTCGCCCGTCAGGCGAGCTGGGACGTAGCGATTCTGGATGGCGAGCATGGCAGGAAAGAGGGTCACTTCATTGAAAATGTCATCAATGTGGTTTCGCATTAGCGACAGAAACGACTCGTGCGTCACCCTACCGCGACGGCTATGTTGCTTTATTTGATTCCCTTCCCCTCGAAAATAACGTACGCATTGCCGTTCTCCGCCGTTCAGTTCCAGACGACATTACGGGCCAGTTGTTTTACTGCCCTATGTTGATCCCCAAAGAGGCCACTGCGAACAGGCAGGCAGCTATTATCCATATTTCATGACGGCAGTAAGTCCTTTAGATGGAAAAGACAGTGCAGGGAAACGGTGACCTAACGCGACATGCATCGGTGACGTAAACTCAGTCGCATTGAAAGCCACGAAGCCGTATGGATACGGAGGGCACGCTCGTCCACCTGGTTTGAGCACGTGCATAAGAGGTTGAACTCCAAGTGTTTCTCGCACTGCAATGCATAACGCTTTGCGGTGCGTAAATTAGTATTCCTGATTTATCTTGCATGTTGTGACGCACAATCTTCGATTTCCTATGGTTCGATCAATTCGAAACGGGTTTCTTCATGGGTAATGCGACAATGGAATATACTTCATGTTTTATGCCGATATTCAAGGCGAGCTTCATAATCGGTGGGCCAAAAGCGGATTTCCATTTTCTTCCCCAGTTTTTGGCCCTTACAGCCTTTCGTTTTTCTGCTTTGGGCAAAATTGTAGCTAAAGCATGAGAATTGGAGGGAGGAAATTAATTGGACTTATACGGCGTATGTAGGCATCGCTGTTGGAAAAAGAAGTGTTGCTATATGTACTCACTTGACTGTTACCTTCCTTCGCCAGTTCATGTGTATCTAAAAGTTTCATTTTGGATATTCGCATTATTGAGTGTTCAACTACTTGCGCTGGCCTAGGTGTTTTGATCACGAAAATAACTGGATGCAATTAAGCCGTTGATTCTTTGGACTCCGGTCATTCATTAACATTTTTTCGCGTTGGTCTATGGTAACAAATCCGTGGTACTCCTTGCACATTATGCTTAATTGTTATGTGCCGATGCATTCTGCCTTAGACTGATTCATGCTTCCGTTCTCAGGCATCTGAATGGATGGCACGGTGCTTTTCAATCGAAGAGCACAGTTTGAAGTGCCACGCAAGCTTGGTTCTGCGACGTATATCACGGCGAAGATATTGTTTGAACTTTGACACCTCTCACGTGTGCGGAGCAGTCACTGGTAACGGACCGGACGAGTTACATCTGAAGCGTGTAACGTCTTTCTGTGAAATACACTGAAACGCTCCCGGGAATTATCCACGGCGCGCGGTACGTGGAAACCAGCACATTCTCGCGGACAGCGCAGTACTGCAGAATGGGCCGCCGCACGGGGCAAAGGTCCGCCGGTGCCTGCCGCGCCTCTACTCGCCCTTCTCCCAGCGTCCGCTCCAGGGACGCCTGCAACGCCGAACGCGGCTGTTTCTGTTTGAATTCGGCCCATTTCGCTCAAAACGCCGGCTTTTCCGGGAAACGGGACGCGGACGCCATTCTCGCCGACCCGCCGCGCTCCACCCGTGGCCTCGCCTCGCTTTTCGCGTGCAACGCCCGCGTTGCGCAGTTGTCGAGCCGGCCGCCAGGTGGCAGGCCGGTCGGCTGGCCGCTTGAGCGGACGTTGAACGCGTGCGCCCCGTAATTGCAGCTTTCCCAGAATCCCTACAACTCGGCTGTTACTCGGACGAGCAAAATGAGGGCCGCGCGGACGGCCGCCGGGTATCCTCCGCATACCGGCGGCTGACCGGTTGCAGGCCCCCCTCTTTCGTTCCCCCCCCCTTCCACCGGCCACGGCAGCCGTGACCGAGACCAGGTCGGCCGGGCCAGCAGCTCGTCTGTGACAGCCGCCGGCGTTGTTGACAGCATGGTGCAGCCAGTCTGGGCCTTCGTGTGTGCCGTAACGGCTGGAGGCGGGCATTTCCGGTGGTGGTCTGAAGCAGCGTGCGCCGGCCTGTGACGCCGTCCCTCCTGACGCCACCGGCGGGCCCCAGATCGGCAGCGGCCCAGTCTGGTCCGATCGGCGCCGCGCTGCAGTACCTACCCTCCGCGGCCGCAGCTGCCGGCAGCCGGTCCGGAGTGGCGCGGGCCGCGAACGTGCGCGCCGGGCGGCGGCGGCCGGCCGCGCCGCCGTCCGGCTGGTGACCCCGCGCCCGCCTGGACAACGGCCCCGGCGGAATCCCGAAAATCCGGCCGCGCCGCCTGCACCACGCACGGGGTCGCGCCGCCGACCGCGCGGCCGCGGCGCCGGCCGGACGCGGCGCCGGCGCGGCGTCAAACGGCGCCCGGTCCGGCCTGCTCGCCGCACCGCCGTGTGTGTGTGTGTGTGTGTGTGTGTGTGTGCCTGCCCTGGGACTGCCTCGGGTCCGGCGGTGACCCGGCCGGGCGTCGGCGCGGCGTGACAGCGCACCCACCGGTCACGCGGTGGCGGCCTTCCGAAGGCTGGCCGGCAGCGGCAGGAGCGTGGCGGGAGGCCGACTGCCGGCCGCGGTATGTGCAGGTCACCCACACCGGAAACGCCCGGCCGACGTTCGCGCGCCGCGCGGGAACCGGTTGCGGCCGTCCGGCACGCCGCCGGCCGGCCGCGTCCCTGCGGACGGCGCGAGGAACGCGGGGCGCGGAGGGAACGAGCTGAGCCGAAAGGAGGGTCCTTGATGGGTGTGACCCGGTACCGGGGCCGGAGGGGCAGGCAGGTCAGAAGAAAGGCACTCGTGATGCGCGAGAGAGACATGGAGAGAGTGAAAGTCAGCTGCAGCGGACCAAGGGACAAATGAGGGATATACCTTGTTTTTTTTGGGGGGGGATGCCGGCATGAAGAAAAGAAGCCACCCCAAAAGAAAGTGCACACTACAAGAAAATGAAAAATTAAAAAAAAATAACGGCGAAGGAATCAAAAGAGAAAAATAAGTCTTCTGATCCTAACAAAGGGAATACTTTGTGAGAACTTTCGCCCAAAATATGCTTTGATGAAACAGAAAAAAACGGCGCGTTAAGGCGTTGTTTAACCCTGGTGTTTATTAAGACGAAAAGTGTCTTTGTTCGCTTGGGGAGTTTCAGCGATCCAGTCGTACCACTCGCGTTTTAACCGATTGTCGCCTCTGGCTGCGATTGTTTTCTGCTGAGGTCATCTCTGGGCGCCGTCCGGCTCACTGCAGTACCGATCGTCAGTCCGTTATCCGCAGGACTCGGAGGCCTGGCCGCGTGCGGTACCGTCCGTGTCCTGCGGAGTACCAAGCCGACCCGCCAGCCTCCGTCCCCGGCTTGGCTGGCACGACACGACCGGGCCATTCAAAGCGCTGGACTGAGCAGGGCGCCGCGGATCGGCAGCGGCGACGACCTTGACTTGTCTGCCCGAGCTTGACCAGGTCACTTGCACTGACATTAACCGGCCACCTGGTTCGACTGACCTTGACCAGACACCCGTGCACTGACCTTGACCAGACCACCCAATGTGGCCTGGATCCGGCCACCTGACAGCCTGGCTGCCTGGCCTGACCTTGACATCACCGTCCGGGTTAGTCTGAACTTGACATGACCACCGTGCACTGACCTTGATCTGACCGTCGTGCTCTGACCTTGACCTGGCCGCCTGACATGATCTTGACCCGGCCATCCCGCCACCTGACCGCTTGACCGCCTAGTCGCTTGACCGCCTGGCCGCCTGACCTGACGTCGATGAATCCGCCCAGCCGCGAGGCCGGACCTTGACCAGGCTGCCACGTGTTGACCGGAAGGCGGCCGCGGCGACAGCGCTCGGCGTGGGCAGATTTCTCCGAATGTCATCGACTCGGCATCCTCGGCCGGCCTCCTGAGTCACCGCTCGGCGCGGACTCACGTCGTCCAGCCTCGGGCGACCCACGAGCTGGTGACGCAGAGGCGCCGGTCCGGCGGCAGGGCGCCGAACGCGTCAGCGGACTTCCCTGGGGCGGTCCGCGTGCCGGGGGATGTCGCCGGCCGCCGCCGCCGCTGCAGGCGCGGACCGCTGTCCCTGTCGCCGATCACCGTTGGAGTTCGAATCGGGAGCGCGGCGGGATCTCCGGAGGAATCAGCTCTAACTTAAGCTACTTTCAACACAAGTTATGGCGTTGCATGGAAATGGCTTGAACTCCGGATAGCGTACTCAGGATCTGTGACTGGTCTTCGGCTTTCGAGTATGCATGTGTTTGCCAGCCTCCACTCCGTCACTGACGCAGTCTGCGGGACGGGAAGCCGCATGGGCAGCTGACGGGCGGGCTGGCGGCCAGCTGCGGCAGCGAAATGTGGCGGTTTGTCCAAACCTAATCGGATTGAGCCCGCGGATGGCCCGTCGCCGAACGACTGGGACCACACGCGCCTGCAGGACACTCTGTTGATTGGGAAATCGTGGCAGCGGGCGGCTGCGTTCAACTGTGGCGTCGGAGGCGCGACAAACGTCGAAAGTACGGGAAATATTTTGGATACCGCTCGTTTATCGATAGAAATGGTAAGCTTCATCCAAAAACTAAGTGTCTTGAAGGGCACAAATCTAGCGTCGAACTTATCTGCTTGGGGTCAAGCGATGTGGTGCTGTTAACTTTTTAAAATGAAGATGAACCTGGCTGGAAAAATGAAACTGATTTTGCTACCGTTTTTTGGCATTTATTTTCACGTCATTCACCTTTGAAGGGGAGAGTCCAGCGAAAAACGAATTTTGATACCATGAGCTAATTATGGCGAAATAATGTTGTATCCGGATGTATAAGGAGGCGAAGATTCCGTTTTGCACCAAAAATAAATTGTCGTAAAATTTTGAAAAACCCCAAATTTGCCCTTTTCACGCTTTTTTGGTGAATTTCGCAAAAGCCTGCCCGGCTAATATCTTTTGACAGAAAACCGTAAATTCCAGCACCCTGATTAGTGTACCTGTTATCTACACTTTGTCAACGGGTTTTGTTTTTGTTCTACCAGGTTTGGTCTTTTGACTGTGTTCGAATGCGTATGCCTATACCTATACCTAATGCCTATACCTATCGAAGGAGCACATTTTTAACAATTATGGCGAATCAAAACCAAAATAGGATAAACATTGGAAAAGCCGTTGACAGAATTTAAAGCAGATAATTTTCAACACGAATATAAAGTTTGTACTCCCTGCAAGTGTTGAGAAGCCCTGGGGTACTGTTTGGTCATATCAGCTATTTGTCTAACTGGAGAAAACGAGAAAAATAAAAAATGCCAAAAACTTTTTTAACTTCTCCCTATTTTTCGTTGTACTGAAATGGCGCACTGAAATTAATGCAAGATATATATATATATAGAGAGAGAGACCTCTATATATAGAGAGAGAAAACATTTCAAGGTACATAAATGTCCCAAAAATGGAAACTATCCAGATGGTCCATCAATGGCAAAAAAAACTGCCTGTACTCTCCCTTTAATCCTTCGTTTCACGCCAAATGAGGTTTGATTTGGCAACGAAATAGAGAATTTTGAATTTACATGGAGTTGTGGAAAGCGCACGGAACGTGCGAGATGGCGAAAAATCTGTTTAAACGAAAATTTCCAGAAAAAGGAACGTTAATGCTGCAAGAGTAGGGTCATTATTTTTAAAAGGACCCGTGACAACAGGTGGAGGTCGAACTTTGCGTAATGTAGCGGTATTTTGTCAGTAAAGTTTTAACCTCTGGAAAGCAGCCATCAGCAGTGGATAGGTGTGCTATACATAAAACAACATGCAGCAGGGCACGTGAGGAGACGAAAGTTAATCAGATTAAACACTCGGTTGTCAGAGAGTATCTGTGGCATCCTTCTCCATGAGCTGAAACGCACGTAAGTAGGGTGGAAACTCGACCAAATTAGTGGTGTTGACGGGGGCAATTTTAGTTCGATTCTTTCCATACAATGTCATGAGCGTAATGTTAAATTGGAGGATTATTCGTGCTGCATTTGCGACACCAAAAGTACTAGTGGTTTCGTCCCTGCACGCGGGTTGAAGTTGTATGGCGTCACTGATCAAAGGTGTACCTCGTCGGCTTTAACCTACAGCACATGGAGGTCTAGACATCTCGTAAATCGTCCAGGTGTTAGCGAGCGGTACAGCTGCTCCGGCTACCCAAATAGCGTGCGACACTTGATTGGGCTTTTTGGCACGGGACTCCGACAGATGGGTCACGGATAGTGTTGCCATGGCTGATTTAGTCTAGCCCGCGGCCAGTATGGTCAGTGCCCGGTGGTCCGAGCCTTGAGGTGGAGTTCATCAGAACCACTCCGCTGCCGTCATCGTTTTTCAGAGGCCCTCAGGAAAGACTGCATCCAAGATTTTCTTAAGGGGAAGAGAAAGTGGGCGAGATATGCATCGAGAACCGGTAAAAACGGCCGGGAAAGCTCGGTCATGTTCGAATCGGCTCGTTTGTGGATAATCTAAACTATCAGTGCTAAAGGAAGAGAGTCGTCTAATCCCATGAACCTCGCTCTTAATGTCGCTGGTGGCTTGCGTATCCTGCAGAAACTATGTGGCATGCGCGTATTGACGGTAATGATTCGGCACCTAGTTGCAAGGAGCCTGGCTTCATTTTGAACAAGAACCTTGGAAATAGCTGGGACCCAAAATTTTCATTTCTCTATCTATCCTTACGCGAAATCTCACGCGGGTTTGACTTGAACTCCTCACCTGTCTCGTCCCTCGGTCATCGGTCATCAAACATCAGAATAAAAAAAAAAACAAGGAAAATCACAAAATACAAAAATAAAACATACTGGACAGTTTTAGAAACGAAGTTCTTATCTGCTGTTGTTTTTCTGTTTAAATAGGCTGACCTCGAGCATTTTTTTCTGACTGCGTCAATTTTAGAAGAGCTTTCGAGTGATTTGTCCTAACAACTGATCAACCTTGTCCAGCATTTGTCTTACATTTACCCCAAACGTACGTAAAGTAACTGTGAATTTTGCAAATACATAAAAGAACGTTAAATTTTACGGTGTGACATTTAAAAATGAATATCAAGATAGTAACTTAACAGATATTAATCATTCTTTAATTATTTTTTTATAGTCATGGTATTTTGAGACTCTGGAGCGCAGGGCCATCTGGTGGCTGGAGTTTTGCTTGAACGCCGCATTAAAAATAGCTAAGGCACCCGGTATTCAAGTACCCAGCCTGAGAGATGTAGACAACAAAAACAACAGCAAAACACTAATGGATATGATTTAAACCGATCTGAGTCAACACAAAATGGGATCCTCTATTTATTTGACCACCCATGATTAAGCAAATACGCTACATGTGTGTGTATAAAATTTGGGGATGTGGATGAAATACGACAGTTTTATTCCAGTGTCTTTATATCAGTGTGATTGTACACAGTAAGGCCAATAACGGGTAATAAAACAATCAGTCATTTTAAGTCCGATTCAGTCTATATTTCAACAGGACTATCTGAAAACTTTATCTTCAACGATGATGTCATGACTGGCATTCATTCATAATTTGTTGGATGCAGCATGCACGGCCCCTTCCGCGAGGCCTCGCCAGTTCTGTAAATGAGGACAGGAGTCTATAGGGGAGGGTGGGTATGGTTCGGACGGCAGGATAGTTCGGGCAAACATGATTTCTCGAAAACGCCGGAAGTTGGCGATACCACCGGCTGTGTGTTTTTGCGCGCCAAGGCCATGGTCAGTTGACGCCAAATTGTTTGGAAGAAGGTTGGCTTCTTTTGTGACTGTCACTAATTTTCCGTTTTTCACCGATCGCGTTGTAGTTTTTGACTTCCACATTGAAGCATGCCCTAGCTTTTTAATTACGCTGTTTGGATTCATGATGCATTAGTGCTTTTAGTGGAGTGTCCTGGGCTTACAGTGCCATTAGTAACCTTGCTCAAACAGGCCATCTTGACAACCAGCATTTCGTCTACGGAAGGCGTGTGTGGGGAAACTTCGGGCACTGAAGAGAGGGGATTGTTCGGGCTGACCGAACTATCCCCATTAACTCAACCTGCACAGAGTTCGTAGTCTGAGGAAGGTACTCATGTGTAAAATGACATATTTCGTGAAATTTATCACGTCCCATTCAAATCCTTGCTTCTGTTTCCTTCATTTACGTCCTTAAAATGTAGCGTGCCTTGTCTGGTCGATTTCCCAAATTATTTTTTTTAAGGTCAATCAGACTCCCCAGAGGTCCCCGATTCAGCCTCGGCGTCTAAAAACCAGATAGTTGGTGTGCTGCCAAAGCCGCAGCAACAGTCAAGCGCCGTGCGGGGTACTTCAGGTTCCCAATAAGCTTCTCTGGCCTCAACAGCGTTGAAGCAACGCCTGGAACATTCCAGTTGTGGCGAAAACGAACATGGATCTCAAAGAGTGATTTCAGCTTGCTAATGTCAGGTGAAGTGTTCATTCGTGATTTTTTTCCTGTGATTCGTGTTGGATGACAAAGTGCATCAGGTAAAGTGCATTCCTGACTTCACTTGTGATTTTTTAAATAAAAATAAATGACTGTTTTATCAGTTTGTTTCCTTTCTTTAATGAACCAATTCAATTGGTTCAAAGTGTTACTTTGTGGGAGTCAAATTCATGTTTAACATTAAAAACACAAACAACAAAGAAAGCAGCGAGAGGGAAGGAGACAGGATACGGCCTTTCCGGCATCTAAAACGCATTGGCTTCGATTCTTCGTTTAGAACTCGTCCCAGGCTTATTAATAAACAGTCCTTAAATAGAAGCAGAAGGCAAACGCGAAATCAGGATAAGTGTGGCGTAAAAGTCACATGTCAGTCAATCTGTGGCCCCCAACTTACCCCACCTTGCCCGATCTCACCCCACGGGTGGGGTAGGTTCGGACAGTACATTGGGTGACTCTTGGACTCCACTGCCATCAAATTTCGATGTAGCTCTAATTTTTATGCTGTAGCATGTGCAGCACAGACCAGTTTATTTTCCACCACATGGGAACTTCTAAAACCTAACAGTTTTTTTTTTTTATCTTTAATTTTAAAAATTTTTTTTACCCCACCCCCCCTCTCCCTAAATCCCTCGAGTTAGTGACCTTGAATGTTTCTTAGCATTTGATTTTGTCAGAGCATCCGTACTGTGCCGTGACCCACGACAGAAAGCCTCTTTTAAACATAACATGATTTTTAAGTCATACTTAAAGGCTGGCTCAATGCTGTCTCCGACGGTTACGTACAATGCAATTTTACCCTTAAATTCATGCGCTTCCCACACTATCCTCGTATATCAAATCATATTATCTGAAAATGCGTCCCACTATGATAGTCAAAAAGCCATCTTTTTTCCTGTTAACTGTGGAGGAAATAACACGAACTACATCAACTGCATTTCAAAACGTTGCCAGACAATGGTGTCAGCTCAGTAAACCTGTTTTTTAAGCAAAACTTTGCTTGAATTGGCGAATGGCGACAACGCCTATTGGATAAAAACCTGAAGTCGAAATATGGTAAGTGATTCACCGTCACAGAGAGAGAAAAACTGTACAAGTGAAGGGTACAAAACGTATCGTCAGAGGTGTTAAGTTGCCTGATGTCCGTTCTGCTGCTCGTGTACCCACGAGTCACAGGCGGTCTGCCGACAGTTCCATCCTGAGCCGATGTCGTCACGAATCGAGCAGAGTTACCATTTATCCGCTAATTGGATGTGCTTGACTATTGAGAGCTCCAGTAACTGCAGCTAAAATTGTGCAGGGGCACGGAAGCATCATTGACGAGAGGTCGGGCGGGGATCATTATTGGTTATCTACAGTAGCGTAGTCAGGATTTTCTTAAAGGGTGGATGATGGGGTCAAGGAAGTGACGCAAGTGACGATGTCATTGTCTTTTTGATACTATTTTTACGTCTTCACATGTGCCTCATATTTTTATTCTGAAAATAAGAGTCCGTTGTTTTTATTTTGAGCTTATTATTTCCTGGCAAACAAATAATGTGTGATAAAAACGAATTTTTGGAAACCTATGACCACAAGAGCAGTCAGCTGGCCCTTCTGACCTTCGCTCTCGCCCGCTCACCCGGGCCGTGCTGCCGGTCATTACAGCCATCCTCCGTGGTGTTGGCTGATAAGGAGGCCTTTGAGCCCTCAACAGCATACGCTTGCAAGGAAACACGCAGAGAAGTTTGTTTTCTCGCGGCTGGCACTCGGGGCTTCGCGGACCGTGAATCTAGCGGCTCGGAAATTGCAGTCTGTCGCGCTGCCTCAGCGGTCAGAAGGCTGAAACGTAACTCTGCCGTCTGCCACACAACGAAAGCGACCATCCGAGCTGCTGGGGACTTTCCGCCCAAAATGCATTCTACTAAAATGTTGAAAGTTGACGCGGATGCCGCTACCACTTTTGGGGTCCTGTGAGGCGCGCTATTCGGTCTGACTGGTGCTCCGTTAAACACTTGGGATCCGCCATGTTGGGAATGTGCGTTTGGTGCGTTCAGGATGTGAAATTGAAGCCTGAACACCGCACAGCCTCAGTTTGTCTAATCTCACTTCACTCATATATGTGCTCTATCGAGGCATCACTAAGTGGTATGACTCTTCCGATAAACGATGATTGTCGGGTCTGTTTTTTTCAGGACTGGATTTCTGCAGATGCTGACCGGGACACGCCGTTTCGAACTCTGGGGCCCGCCACCAGGGCCTGGCTTTGTTCAGACCAGACCACCGGCGTCCTCGCATCAGCAGGAGAGGAGATGTCACGGCGGCAGCGACGGGCACCGATATCGCCGGGTGGAGTCACAGTCGGCAGGCGTCCGTCGTCTGCTGGTCTGTGCCCTCCGACGCGCACTTTGGCCTCGTTCAGCGGTGTCGGAACTGGCCTTCCCAGTCTTTTGGAGGTGGTTCCTGTTCTTTACGAAACCATTTCAAGCTAGTAAAACAGCTCAGTGGACTAAAGTGAGATGGCAGTGGGCTGAAAAGCAATTGTAACTTGTGGTTGTACCGCCATTGTCTTCCATAAATGCGTCTTCCATTGAGTCTATAATGAACGCTTTTCAGAATCTGATCATTTCACTCCTCTGAAAGGGCATAATGTGCGAAAGCTGAGACAACAGACGACGTAACAGTAAATAGCACCGGAGTTTTTCGTTTCCGGTATCGGTAGTGACATTTCTCAGTGAATGTTTTGGGCTGCCGCGACATGTGCCGAGATCAGAATGCGGTCTAACTTGGTAAAATATTTCCCTGAAATGTTAACTGGAAATACCTGGGGCCAAAGTTTTCTCAGACGTTCCTCGGCTTCGTAGAAAACATCGCCGACGGTTCGACGACTGGGGTAATCGAAACCGCGGCGCCCGACGGTCGGAGGCCGGACGCTCAACGGCCGCACGCGGCGGCAGCCGCGACCAGGCCAGACCGATCGGGTCGGCCGAGGAATTCCTGCCGACAAGACTCGCCGGGCCGCCCGATCGCTCGTTAGCGGCCTCAGCGCCGTGACGGCCGGTTTAGGAGATCGCAGTATCGCGCTCGGATCCGGGACGCACACCGCAAATGTCGACGGACTCTGCCCGCTGGAGCGGGGCGCTACTCAGGCTGACTCACGGCCTCCACGTGCCGGCAGCGTGGGAAAACGGGGGTACGCAGGGCTCGCCTGAAGTCAGTCACCATCGTGCCAGTGACGGTTAGTTCTGCGGAGCGATGTAAGGTAGTTGCAGTCGGCGTCGTCACCGCTATTCTGTTAGCCACTGTGGGAACAAGGCAACACGTCATGGAGTCATTGACTCGGTCGTCGCGTTCATTCACCTACGATCGAATGTTTTTGGCGTGGGGCTTAAAAAAGAATGTATGACCTTTTTCCACAAAAATGGAGCTAACACTTGAATCCAGCATCACGGACCAGCTGAAGTTTTGAAACAGTTTGCTGGAACTTTTGTGGGTGCTATTACTGATCAAGGAGCTGGAGCTGCTGCTGTTAGAGGAGCTGGATCTGCTGTAGCTATAGGAGCTCGAGCTGCTGCTGCTGTTATAGGAGCAGGAACTGCTGCTGTTGTGTGGCCTGCAGCTACTGCTGTTGTAGGAACTGCAGCTGCTGCCGTTGTAGAAGTTGGAGCTGCTGCTGTTGTAGGAATTAGAACTGCTCCTGCAGCTCCTAACGTGGTTATAGGAGCTGCTTCAGTTGCAGAACAGGTTTTAGGAGATCCCATTGTTGCGGCTGTAAGAGCTGTTGTTGTAGCTTTTGGACACACTGCTTTTAATGCAGTTGCTGCTGTAGAAGTTACTGGGCTCCCGTTACAGCTGCTTTGTGCTTCTTCAGGCATCTGTTAGGTTTCGGGAGTGGTTGCATCCTGCAACACTTCCAGCGATAAAATGGACTGTGGTTGAAGGATTATGCATTTTTCGGATATTCTTTTTTGGGTTTTTTTGGCACGTTATTCTTTTTTTGAGGATTGCAAACTGTAGAAGATTCGTAATGTTTCCATTAGTTGAGGGCTGTATTTCAGGAAATCAGTAATTCATGCAAAAACAATCCAGACTGTAACATTTTTCATCATACCGAAACTCGTTGTCAGTGATGCTTTATTCATCGAATCGCACCTTCCAATACTGGCTGACACTGGTATGCGATTGGCACAATTTGCAGAATATGAGGTACTCTGAAGGGTTCCGTTTGAGCTGGTCCTATCCGTCCCTCTGCCGGACCCGCCCCTACCGTCTGTTGGATCCGATCGATCCTACGCCGTCTGGCGTCTGCCAGATGCGACACCCCTCAGGCCATGGTCACTCCCGGTGCACTATCGAAATGCAGCCCGGTTGCTGGCGTGACGGCGGCAATGCTCTGTGATAAGGATAAGACAAGGATTATAGACCGTGATCACGTATAGTGTATATTGTAGATATATTGTACCTTGTTTGTTATGTCTTGCGTGAGCTTGTTATGACTGTCATGGTGCTGTTGATGGAGGCAGCACTCAGGTAGCCGTTTGCAGCGATATCATTATACTCGTCTGTGTCGTCGACTACGCTCCAGGGTGAATGCCGCAGTAGAAATCTAGCAATGAATTTGAAATACTGTTGCGTGGTTTACCGCTGACAACGTGCGTTTTGTGGTCACCACCCAGTGTATGCTTAACAGGTCAAAATATATTGCTAGACAATGTTATGACAGCATGGTTGGAACAACGCGTACCACCACAATACACCATCTTCAGTATGGTGCGAGACAAAGGCATCTGGTCATCACAACATGAGGGCAATTTTACAAACTCACAAACAGCGATTTCGCATGCAATGCCATGCAGTCACCTTGAAAACTGCCCCTTGCTTGTCTATACCTTTCTTCCAGATATTCAAATGAAACAGGCGTTTTTGCACAATCGCAATGTTTTTAATACACTTGCATCAACTCTCAACCTTTGCTGTTTAACACTGCGTAAACTTTACACACTTTCCACATGCAAAATATTGGCCTTGCACGGCAATATTTGTCCGCTGACGTAGGCCAAAAACACAGAATTTCGGAATATAACGCAGAATATGAATGTAATCTAGACAATCTAGTGCAGTTGATTTCTACTCGTAACTTTCAGCAGCTTCACCAATCGTGGTGCATTTCGCCATTTCTTAAAACGAGGATACAAAGTCATCTTAGGAGTTGAACTTGTGCAGATGTCACCAGGGGGAGCAGTTGCCCCCCCCCCCCTCTCCCCGCAACATAAACACATCACTTTAATCTCGGGAGTTTTTTAATTCTGGAAAAAATAGTAGAAATTGAGATGCAAATTGCTCCTTGCCCTCCACATCCTCTTTGGGCTGGTGACACCAGTGCATACATGCCCCAAATGCAACAATGGAATATTAGCACAAGCAAAGGAATGTAGCCATAAATGACAAATGTATAGACAGAAACTGAAAAAGAAATACTTGCCAGACTGACGGGTACTCTGAAGCAACAAATATCCACCCCAGCAATGGCAAGTGTCTATTCAGGTGGAGGTGAACGGAGGGAAGAACCCTGAGGGCACTCCCATAGCAATAGAGGGTAAAATTATCATGTGGTTTCTGTCTTTGTGATCATGTGATATCTATCTTGTTTGTTATCCCAACCTGGTCACACGTAACAAATTAACAACCTGGTCACATGAAGGATGATTTTTTAATTAATTTGCGAAATAGTCCACCGCTCCCTCCCCTGTTGACCTTCCTGTTCAGTGGGGCGTTGAGCTAGAGAAGCATCCAGAGTAATGAATGGATGTTCCTACATACGAGAGAGGGATTTTTATTATTTGGATATAAAGCAACGTCCAAGTCACCGGCAGAGCCAAAGTGACAAGAGCCCGCAAGTCCCCCCCCCCCTCGCCTTAGGCTCGCATTGTTTGCGAAAACCACTGCATATCGCCTTCCCAGCAGGCGGTTTTCGTGTGGTTTCAGTTCACACTGAGCCCTCCCCCCCTTTGAAAATCCTGGCTGCGCCCTTGGTCCAAATCAATTAAATATTACAATAATTGTTCGTGAGACCTGGTGCGACGACCAAATTAACGCGCTGGTTGTCGTGCAATGCGAAATATAAATACCGACAATAACAACTCTTGTTAACCCTTGTGGTGTCACTGCCGCGCCACCTTAGCAACGAGGATGAGGTGATGGCACAGAGCTGCCTGATACCAGAAACTGGGAACAAGTACCAAAAGAGTAAGAACCAGAACACATATGTCACTAAAGACACCTTTTCCGCATTATCGCCTGCTATTTCGTGTCAAAAACCACTGCAAGCCGCCTTTCAGCATCAAATGCGTTCATAAAACGGCAGTGACGTCACTTTGCCCAGTGGCGACGGAAAAAAAGATCAGATGGCTCGAGATCTCATTTGCTTCTTTCTGTGAAAATGTGACGCATCAGCAACGACGACGACGCGAGCCGTGGCCGCAACCTGCGTGACGGACCAATCTTCCCACTATTACTGCTGGCCTGACACCCGGACCTTCGTCCCCTGTCCCGACCGGCCTGACACCCCGACATTCCCCTGACACGGGACCTGTCGCGGTCCACCGCCCGGCGCCGCCGGCCCCTCCTTCCGGCCCCAGCTGAGCCGCAGGCGGCGGACCCGGCGACCCGGCGCCGCGGGGTCACCGACCTGCCGGCCGGGGTCGACGACCTTCCGGCGCCGCCTTTGAACGCTGCCGCTGACGGTCGAACGGCGGGCGGCATTAGCGGGCCGCCGGCGATCAGGGCTGCCGGCGGCGTCCGGACCCGGGCCGGGGCAGCGGAGGAAGGTCGGGTGTCAGGCCAGCCAAGGCAGGAGAGGAAGATGGGGTGTGAGGCCAGCCCGACACAGGGGAGGAAGGTCGAGGGTCAGGCCAGCCAAGGCAGGGACGAAGGTCGGGTGTCAGGCCAGACCGGACAGGGAGGAAGGCCGGGGGTCAGGGTAGGAAGGCCGGGTGTGTAAGCTTGTGCAAGATTTGTGTATGCTGTTTAGCACCCACCGTTTAGTTTTTTTGTCGAGGTCATTATGAAGATAAATTTTTAGTAAACATTTAAAACATAGAGGCCTTCTTCTCTCGAGATTGTGGAGGCATTTAATCCGATTCCTACAGGTGTGATAACAACAATGTCAAACATATTTTATCAGCATTGTTGGCATCTGACAGATTAAAGAGAAATAAATGGAAGCACAGAAACTCAAAACAGAATGAAACCAATTCAGTCGTCGTTTATGGACGTTTAGGAGACATGAGATAGCCACAATATCTAGGTTCAAAACTGCATCACCGCAAAAAAATGATGTGGAATGATTTTTTCTCGTAAAACCGTCTTTGGCTGTCAATGTTCGGTAACAGTAACATTAAATGCTGTAACTGCTCAGTAACGGTGTTGATGATGGCGCTATCACTTCCTGTCTATTGATAACCATTAATCGCGTTGTCAACCTTGTTATCCTGTTACCTTATCAAATGTTACCTTGCTACGAGTGCTGCCATAAACCTAAGGAAACTTACTGGGTTTCTTTTCAAATTTGGGAACGTTTTAAAGCATTGTTTGGTGTCTTTGTTTTCCGTTGATGCTTTGGGATACAAACGGATATTCATCGATCTAATTCATCTGCGTCCCAAGATCCCATGGTTACATGTCGTGTGCACCCGTTATGTTATTACCATTGCTGAGTGGTTGAAAAATACGTATTGAAAATTGAATGCTACGCACGTCCCTGGAGTTATTCGTTGCCATTACCGAGCAGTTCAAAATTGCCTGTAGAAAAAGGTATAAGAACGAAAAGCCACTCTAATAGTCATGAGAACAGAAACAGCTTGCAGGCTAACGCACTGCGGCTGAAAATGCACAGAATTTAAAAATGGGCTATGTTCGTGTGAATATTTCATGATTTGGTATACAGTGGTTGTGAAGTAGCCTGCAGAAAGCGCCGGAGCCGGGCCGCGCTGGGCGATTCAATTTGATTTTTTTTCTGCTGGTCGAAGCATGACTCACTCGACGTACGGTCTTGCTAGTAATAAGCAGTCATTGTCGTCACAATCAGCCATGCCAGTCAACTCGCAAAGCGAATCATGGAATTTTAATAATAAAATCATCCCTTCATCTGACCTTACTTTCGGCTCAGGCTGGGCGCACTCCAGCACATTTGCATGACACGATTGTTTGCCATACTTGTCTCAGGCTCCGTCCGCCTTCTCTGAGAAGTCCGGTTCTCGATGGCATGGAACCATGTAGAACAAAGTGCTGAATCTCTGCCCTTTTGTTTGGGAAGGGATCGACAGGACCCCTTCCTTATACGCCAAAATGTGGCGAACGAAAGAGACCGAACGGATGCATCCATTCAGTTTATTTGCGTTCCGTGCAATCGCTTCACGTGTCTTGGTCTGTAGATCACCGCCATCGCGGCGTCCCGTCCCGACTGACGCTTCTGTTGCGCACTCGCAATCTGAGACCATCGAAATAAGACTACTCACTGCCGCGCGGCGTCACGTCGCGGCGACCGAGGGCATAGTCCGCCACCGGCCCGCGAAACGACGCCGAGACATCCGAGGTGACACTGAAAGGACCGCACGCTGCCTGGCCAACAGCGAGCAGTTAACTTTAACCCTCGCCTGTACAGAACCTTCTGCATAACGCATACGTAAAGAGGGCCACACCGTGCGCCCTAGAGCGTCACGGAAAAAGCCAGCATGTTGCGCGTGATGGGACCTCGCGACTGGCATCTCTTTTTAAGGTCTCAGGTCAGCCGGGTGACCTTCAAGGTCGGGTCAAATATCAAAAATTAACGGCAAAAGTTACTTTTTCGATTTTAATCGCAAATGAACTCCAAAGAATAAATGATGATAAAACGAAACGGGATATCATAGTGTTCGCCAGTCAGTTATGATTCTATCTGTACATTACATGATCGTATTTTGCCCATGGAATCCGATCCAGAGCATGCCATGTTGCCAGGTCATGCTAGGTCATTCTTTGTCAGGCGGGATCGTGCGTTCTCGGAGCTGCAGAAACATTTTTGTGGACAGTAATATGTGTTGAAGTCAAATTTGGCATCTCAGTTAACAAACACTATTGTCGAATAATATACAAAGGTCATCTTAGGTCATCCAAGGTTATCTAAGCCACTTAAATGCCTTAAAAGCGTTTTTCAAGTTCATAATCGACACGGAACCTAATTATAAACACGTCGTGGTATTGTAGACCCATTGCTCCGCCCCGACGCCGTTCCGCCCATCGGAGCAAAAGTCAGGCGTTCGCTGCATTGCGCTCTCTTTGGATAAAATACAAGATACAATGCAATGTATTTGCAAATAGCCGGCTACATCCACTGAAAAGAGTTATTCTGTGGCCTCTGTCAATAGTACAAACAAGCAATAGTACGCCGATAAAAAGAATGAAAGAGATGTAAAATGTGGCAACCTGAGTACCACACTACTCGCAAGTCGAAATGAGAAGACACAATTAAAAACAAATCAGTCAAGAGGCATGTCGTAAGTTGTGACGAACGACATGGGTGTTATACTCGGCACAAGCTCGGTATATAAAAGTGCACTGGCCGAAGGTGCTGATAGCACGGGGCACATGCAATATGTTTGACTATCTGGTGATACGACAGACGTGGTCCTTATTGTAAGACAAACTCTTAGGCAGATACGCAGGCTGCTGCGATCTTAAAATGGTGAGCAGGATGTTGACGTCAGCAACATTGGCTAGGTCTTTGGCAGTTAGCCACTTGAGTGACCATATCACATCAGATATATGCTGGAACTTGCGTCGGCCTGAAATCACGCGAGCGGCGAAATTCAAAGCATTTTGAATTTTGGCTAACTAGGATACAGATGCGTTTCCATAGACTGGTAAGCAATATCTGATGTGAGACAGCACCAGAGTGTCGATGAGACAAGGTAGGAGGTGTGGTGGGAGAACGCTCCTGGCGTGCGGTAGACCAGTGAGTATGCCGTTACACTCTGAAACAACGCTGTTGACATGCGGTTCCCACGTAAGACACGAGTCCATGATCACGCCTAGGTTTTTAGCCTTTGTTGAGGGGACAAGACGCTGCTGTATGAAGGACACTGCACCTGGATCTGTGATCATGTTGAGGTTGCGGCTGGTACCTAACAACATGAGCTCGATTTTCTAGCGTTTACTTTCACGCCGTGTGGAAGGAACCAAGTGTACACAGTGTCCAACACATTCTCCTATCGTCTCTCATTGCGGGCAGCTTAAGCCGTGGGCCAGTGATCATCAGCTGGGTATCATCGGCGTATCGAACAAAGCATATGCGGAAGCCATTGATCCCACTGAGAATGTGAGAAGCTAGGTCGCTGCTGATGATGTTAAAGAGCAGCGGCCCAAGACACGATCTTTGGAACGTGCGAATCTGCAGCACTCTCGGTTCTGGAAGTCTGTCGCCGTCTTTTACACGTTGCGTGTGGCCTTCCAGGTAGCTGCAAAACCATCTCGGGGATATCTGCAGCCACTGAAACTTCTCCAGGATCGCGTCATGAGCCACTACATCGAAACACTTGCTAAGGTCGAGCAGTGCCAGCAGCGATACCTCTGACCGGTCCATACCCTGCAGAATATGGTCTGTGACAGCTAAAAGAGCTGTACGCGCTGAGTGGTGGGATATAAAACCGTGCTGATCGTCACTGAATAATTTTCTCCGCTGCATGTGGTAGGTGACTTGGCGATGCACAATTTTGTCGACAATTTTGCAGATCAGTGGAACGTTTGTAATGGGCCGGAAATTCGACGCATTCAAAAGATCACCTGACTTATGCAGCGGAATGACTATGGCACACTTCTAAAAAGACGGCACAATCTACGTAACAATGCTGCAGTTTAACATGCGTAATAATGCACGCCCGATAATGCTGAAGCACAGTTTCAGGACACTCGGGAGGATGCCATTTTCTATGCACGAGTTTTTAATCGGCATACTCACTAAGGCATGCTGAAGCTGGGCGAGTGTGATAGGTGTCAGCGTCAGAGCGCTGCTGTTCACACGCGGGCGCACGTCAGGCGGCTGGCGATCTGACTGCTGAAACTCCGCAATAACGCTGGCACACATGCGGACCCCGATGGAGGTGAAGTAGCTGTTCGGCTCGTCTGGAGAGATGTTTTCGGGCTGGGTCGACTTCTCCGACTTTGTTACGATGATGTGACGAAGCTGACGGTACAACCTCGACGCAGACGTCTCTTGCAGCCGGCGCTCGATGTCGCCACGACAGCCTCGTCGTATCGTGCGTTTCACTTGAACGTCTAGCTCGGCGTAAGCTCCAATCTTTGCAGCGGGAGCTGTACGCCGCTGGTCGATAAGCTCCAGGGTCGCGTCAGAGACAGAGGGTGGTGTGGGATTGTGGGCGTGGAAGCGACACCCTGGAGCGTGAGTGTTCAGCAGTGTTAAACAAGGTCGAAAACGACTCCTACCGCCTCTCGCACGAGTCGCCGAGCCACACCACCGACAGCCAGTCCACGGCGACGATGTCAGCGATTGCACCGAATTTGTGTCATTCGATTTCTTACACCCCAATCAATCCGCATATATAGGTTGTTTTGCAATACCTGTTACCTATCGTACTACCAAAGACAAAAAATGACGTGTTTCCCGCCGTAGCCCATTTTACACACTCGGTAATACTGGCAGTGAGCATAAGCCTATTAAACCTATGTACATTCTTATCCAACATGCCATTTGGAGTCCACTGATATATATATATATATATATATATATATATATATATATATATTGTATTTGTGCATTCGAATCGTCTTACAGTGAGACAAAACTGAGAACGTTGTAAACTGGCCTCGTCGGCGCGCAGAAACGGCTGACATGGGTCCCGTTATGACGTCATAGCTCGTTACCATGGCAGCATAGAAGAAAATTTTTTTTTCACAAGATGCGGAAAGGATGTGCTAGAAGGTACATAACGTTTCAGATGGAGCAAATAAGCCATTTGGAAGTTATCCTCGGAAAACCTCAGGGGATTGCATTAGTCCCCCCCCCCCCTCCTTGTACGTAGAAGGATAAACTCCGTTACAGGATATTACTCCATTCGGCTGCACTCAAATCACTGACATTCAGCAGCCTACTTCCCATCCCCCCCAAAAAAATCAAAGGCCCCAGGTCTGGATCTCCCTTAGGGGTCGCCTCATGGAGGGTAGGTAGGGGAAAAGGAGGGAGAATTTGCCCCGCTGTCAACCTTGTAGCGACGTCATTGATAGCTTCCTTTATTTGTGATTAATGTTTACACGAAGCCGTAATGATCTGGAAGTAAAACAGTAAAGTGGTAGTGATGGTGATGCATGCATGCTCAAAGCTTAAATGAGGATTGGTGTAGCACCTGATGAATTTCATTTTTCTGTTAGTATTTGTTCCAAATCGTGTGTTTTGGCACAGAACCGAAGCGTGAATATTGTGTTACTAACTCTTCAGTTAATGAGAACATTTTCTACACTAACCTTCTCATGCATTATATAAGCCTGGAAAACAAAGCCGAATGGTGGTAGGTGAGGTAAATGTGGGAAGAAACCACTGATTTATACTCGTCAAATAAATAATTGTTGTGTTCGAAACCACAGAGCCCTGACGTATGCCTTATGGACATACATAGCAACACTGTCTTACTGAATGGAAAACGAGGCAGACTCTTGTCATTTATTTAGGTGTCTTTTTCTAGATACATCTCAGTCCCGTTGTCGGGCCTGTCTAATCAATTTTATTGGCCGTTGTTCTTTACAAATTGCGCGTGCTGTAGTAAAATTATCAGTACACCAATTATGAAATGGACCTTCGGTAATGGTTGCAAGGGCAGTTGTTACTCAAAATAATGGTCTTCCCCGCCATTGGGAGGATTGATGTGCGTTAGCCATGTGATGTCGCATGAATCAAGACTTTTGTGACGTAGGAGAATGTATCATTCTTTTGTTAACCAGCGGCACGGAAATGGGTTGCTTTTCTCTGCTTGGCGAAGAAAATCGTGAGGGAAGCCCTACAAGCCTAACTATTGTTAGTCCTTATCTGTTTTTAATTGGGATTTGTTCCCCCTGTTATGCATGGATTTCCTCGAGGTTTTTACGAAGCGTCTTTGGTAACGAGGTATTTTTCGAACTGGCCATTTTACCGTGGAGTGTTCCCAATAGTCAAGCCTGGCCAGCCAGTTAAAATGTAATTTCTGGCGTTTACGTTAGTCTTATCTCCTATTAAGTGTTTTCGCTTCGTTTCGTTTTTCTGCAAAGGTCTAGTGTATTCCATCCTACCCTATCCTAATTAGCGTAAACTTATCAATTTATTTCCATGTTACTTGCATTGCAAATTTCATCACGTCAAGCAATGCTGGAGAGTCTGAATCATCATTGTACCAGAACACGCAGCGATGTGAAAATTATGGCAAGCTTGTATGAATAAAACCAGTGAAAAGTTGTCTCACAACTTACGGTTCGTGCTTTTAACAGCAATATAATGCTTTTAACAGGAATTCATTACGTACCCTCTATTGTATTCCAGTGATAGTCGGCTGACATTCCGTTACTTGCCCTTTAGGCTCCGCGGCCCTGTGACTTTTGAGGCCCGGTCCAGAAAACAACAGAGTACGTTCTCCGTCTTCCCACATCGAAAGACGAGATTCCAGCCTAAATGTGGGCATACCGTATAAGTATACTGGTCTCGATGATTTTCATTTTCAATAGATCTGCCATTTCCGCCCATCTGTCGACGCTGGATGGTCGGAGGCATCTTCGGCGTTTCGTGACTTGCACTGGAGCGCATCAGTTTGAAGCTGTGACAGATCACTACACTACCCACGGACGAAACTTCCATGTTCGGATGTGTGTGCGTCGCAGACGCTGAACGACCGGGCCCCGGCCGGGCCGGCGGGCGTTCCAGCCGGCCCTCCCACTGCCACATCACCTGGCTGACGCAACGCCGCTGACGCAATCGCGCCGCCCTTCCGCCGCTCGCCGGCCGTCAGACGTATCTGGCGCAGACGGTCCTGCCCGCCTCCCGTCCACTGGCATCTCCACAGAAACTGCCCACCGCAAGTACAGTGACAGACGTGGATCCAAACGACCCTGCTTCGAGCGTGTGCCGCAACGCGTAACGCTGTTGTGCGACGTTCTGAGCTTCCCTACTCGTTGCTGTAAAAGAGCCAACATCAAAAGGGCCACGAAGTATAGTTGAAACTGTTGATATAGACCGTTTTCGTCTCGCGTTTTCTTACTCCATATTGACCATCGCATTAATTCGGCAATGATGTTGGCTCTTCTTCTACGTAATCCATCCACGTGAAAGAATCTGTTGACATGGACCTTTTTTTCTTACGTTTTCATATTCAATGCTGACCATCGCAATAATCTGGCAGTGGTGTTTACTCTTCATCCACTTGTGTGGATTGTTTCCGTCCCATTGTACCATCCCGTGAACTGCAGTCGGGAAATATGTGCTGTCGGGTGCGTCACTAATGTATTCTTCGAGTTCTCCATGTGGTGGTGTGTGCCACGACTTCCGTCTCTTGATCAGCAGAACTATGTTCATCTTCATCTGTTAGTACCATGATGTCCTGATTCTCCACTCATGTTCACCGTGTCTTGTGATAATCGGCACTACATTTAAAAAAAGAACACTAGTTATTAGTACTGGTGTTGTTAGTACTAAAACTAATTAGTTTGTACTGGTTTAAGAAGCTGGGGTTCTGTGCCACTGAAATCCCAAGATGAGTCCTGTGTTCATCTTCATCTGTTCATGTCATGATGTTTTGATTCTTCCTTTGTCTTCATTATGTCTTCTGCTGATGATCGGCAATACGTTTGGAATAAGGGGACTAATCAGTAGTACTAGCACTACTAGCAAGTGTATACTACCAGTTTACTAGTTTACTAGTACTAGTAGTACTAGTATTTGTGCCATTAAGTTTGTAACATGTTGAAGAAACTGGAGTTCTACGTCTCTAAAACCCCAAGATGAGCACTGTGTTGATTTTTATCTCTTCGTGACATGATGTACGGATTATTTATTCGTGTTCATCATGTCTTTTGCTGATCATCGACAGTCAGACAGACAGACTTTGAAATCAGGCACTCGTTACTAGTACTGGTAACATTAGTACTAATTAGTCTGTCGTAGTTCGAGAACTTGGAGTTCCGTGCCGCCGCCACCCTGCGATGAACAAAAGACTCTGTGGGTTTTTCTGCGTGGAGTTCGGTAGTGCGCTGCTGTAAAACATAACTAATTTGTACGCAATGCCTCTGGCGAAGTTGTCTCCGCTGGACTTCAAGCAGCGCGGCGTCTTTAAGACACCAGCGGGGTTATGTCGTCATCGAAACAAGGTGGGTGCCAGACGGGTTTCAGTTTGACGGATGCCCTTGTTTTTTTTTTGCCATTCCGTAGGCCTCGTAAAGAGCGCGATGCTAGCAGACACAACGTTCGTCATCGCCTCTCGTCTCCTCTGCTCTGGTCTGTTTTGTCCCTTTCACTCTCTTTCTCTCCCTTTCCTGTTGTTCTGGTTGCGTATTCATGGGCGTCATATGAGCACGTGGTCGGGACGCCCTTCATCCCCAGAAATCCATCCCGCAACTGTCCCGTCTTCTCTCCGCTGCTCTCCCTTCCGCTCGCCGGCCGTCTGCGGTACGGTGTGGAGCGCCGGGCCGTAGCCGGGCGTGGCGCCGCTGCCGTGTCGGGGCGTGCCGTACAGCGGCCGGAGCAGCGGGGGGGGGGCCAAGAATAGCCGCTCACGGGGCCGAGGGCCGCCGACAGGACGCCGACCTTCCCTCCGGGCCTAGGGCACGGCTCACCGGCCTGGTGCCGACCGATCGGTCCCGACCGACCGCCAGTCACTTGTCGGACAACGGACGGTCTGGTCCGGGCTGACTGTCAGATGTCGGACAACGGACGGTCTGGTCCGGGCGGGCTGTCAGATGTCGGACAACAGACGGTCTGGTCCGGGCGGGCTGTCAGATGGCGGATAACGGACGGTCTGGTCCTGACTGACTGCCAGATGTTAGACTACGGAAGGTCTGTCCAGGGACCGGTCCGGAGTCAGACCACATCCAATTTGTGCTGGCTCCGTGAAGCTGTTCAGTCTTGACACGGCGGAAGGGGGAACTTGAGCCACGAAGTTTTAGAAGGTTTAGAGAAGTTTTAGAAAGGTTTTAGAGAATCCTGAGAAGAAGTGTTCATTGAAGAAATCCCGCTGAATGGCCTATTTATGATGGCGTGAGTAGGATCCAAGATCAGGCGTGACCGAATTGCTCATTTGATTCCATTCGTGATCACCCACGGTTAGTAGCTCAAGGTAGCTTTAAAATGGTAGGTTTGAAAGCCGTTACGAAACAGTTCTGGTTAGCCAGATGTCATTGATTTCCTAGATTATCTCGAAATGATATGAAAATCGTGTTTCGTGTGCTATGGGTGGTAAACCAAGTTTGATGATAATCTCTTCAAATTGGTAAAACGAAATATGTTCCTTCTCACACTGTACTCAATTCGTCACGTCTTAAATCACGATCAGCATGGCATTATACATTGGGCAGAAAAATGATATAATGTTTTGCTGGCTCGCTACAGCCAGAGATGTAGAAACGCGGCGAAAAACGTGGTCTCATTTGCCCAGGAGGGGCGCCAGCCTCCAAGGGGGAGCGCCGATCTCAAGCAGAATTGCCATCTGCCTAGAATGAAACCAGTAATTTATTTACATATTTGCGGATATAAAGGCACAATGCATCATATCAATGCATTTTTACCCTTAGATACATGTACGTGGACATGAGTGGTGGCGAGAAACCAGATAAAATGCGACACTTTTTTGCTTATGCCGCGTTGACAATGTGACATTCGATTTCAAAATTTTGACGCCATTTTTCTGCTACTTTGATTCGTAACAACTACGTCACGTCTGATTTTACTCAGATCAGAAAGTCAACTTCATCTGACCATCAGTGCTAAAAACGGTTATCCAGGGTGAAAGGTTATTAGTTGCGTAAGTATCCTTAAAATTGTGACGATGAAGATAGCCGTCATTCGAGCTTTTTAGCTTAGATTGTCAGCTATGGGGACCACCAATACCTTACTTCTCTGGGTAAAAAACTCTATTCTGTCCCAGCCAAGACTTAGCCTGATGAAGTGTAAGAGACGATGTATGAACGCATAAAATGGCAATAATGTAATGTAAGTAATGTAAGAACGCATAAAATGGCGATAAGCACGCACACAACCAGTTTGGCCTGTACCAGGCGCCTACATTGCCAGACGTGAATGTATGGGATGCACCAAGTCCCGTATGGGCGCCTGGTCAGTCGAGGTGGCGCCAAATGCATGAGACGTTCCTGATCTGTACGGGCGTCTCATTCGCCAAAGGCGCCGAGCCCCCGAGGGGAGCTTGATTTATACGGGGGGCGCCTAACCTGTAAGGGGCGCCTGCATCGTAGACGTGTCTAGTCTGTGAGGGGAACCAAATTCTTTAGAGGCGTTTCATCTGTACAGGAAGAGGGGCCGCTGGCCTGTATGGGGCGCCGAGCATGTGACGTTTACCTGACCTGTACGAGAGCGCTTACCTGTAGGGGGCACTGTGTCCATGAGGAATGGTTGACCAATACATGGAAAGGTGGCGCCTGGAGGCTGATGGTCAAAAAGGAGATCAAGGAGGTCAAAAAGCCCTCCTCAAGCAAAAAAAAAAAACACACAGAAAAGGAGACAAACAGATTTCGATGTCTCTTTGCTTTCAGGTTTAGGAGATGTCTTCATTTTCTTTAAAAGCCTATTTTTTGCTGTTGCGTGATGGGACGCCGGAACCATGGGCAAAAAGTGGGGGGACGTGTCCTCGCCCACCCTGCCCCCCCCCCGTAATTACACCCAATGACCACAGCTGCTTGCCATTGTCTTATTTCCAGCGCTTTCTCCATTCTACCGGTGGCAGGGTGCTTACGACAGTTTTGCTTGCGGCCTTCCTTGATTTTAAAAGCTTGGTCAGGGTGCACGAGCAAGTAAAATCGGTTGTAAAAGTAGGGTAATGAAATGCGTGGAAGAAGGAATTAAATTTCCGTAACCTCGTGAAATTTGGGTCATTATGCTACCTGCAGCCTCATCGTTAAGGTTGTGCAAGAATTTTCCCACGAGTATTGCAAGCTGAAGGTGTACGATATTTATCTTGAAGTGCTTATCATGCAGACAGTTGTGAGCTCTTCGGATGAAGGATAGTTACATAAAGGTGGTGTTTTTACCTGTCTACGTCACGCGTGTTTATCTCAAAACTCTCATCCGACATATGATGCACTTTCGATGTTCCTCAGTTAAAACCGCCAGACGCGCTGATAGTGGTCCAATTAAAGTTCAACAAGCCTAAAAATCGGTGCAGCTGTTGGTATGGTTCGCGTGACAGTGCCAGTCAGGCGGCGCTTGGTGGTCCAGGGAAATCTTTGTCACGTCGGCAAGAACGTTACCAAGTTCTGCTCCCCCTGTTTGGCTGAATGATCGGTCTGCATTCTCTCAGCCACCTTTGTCGAGTAAATTTTCCCATAAGATGACGCTGGATGCGTGAGAATATCGGGATTCTGGTGCAATGTATGTACCGACGACAGCACATTTCGCTTATTTGTGGCACTTGCAAGCTGGCCCCAGTGTCTCTGTTCCCTTGTTCGCAGATGACAAATTTTCCAACTTGACGCATGTTTCATCCATTTTATGAACTGTGTCCCCTTAAGGTTTCCCCGCTGCGTCATCGTTTTTTGGCAGGGGCTAAAAATATTCCTGCTGTCGGTACACCCTACCCACCACCCCCCAAAAAAATTGCTTCTCCACATTCGCCTCGAAAAATCACAAGGCGCCGAATCACCCTCTCCACTTGCATGAAAATTAAGTTGTGGGACGTCAAGCATTTTCCCACAGCTTCCAGTGTGCGCTGCGTACGGCTGTGACGCTAAAGTGATCAAGTTTAAACAATTTCCCGCGATTTTCAGCATTCACCGTCAACAACTGCTGCGCTTTTGGCAGGACTAACAAATGACTTAATGCACTAAGCAAAGATGATTCAACACTGACGGGATCGTGAGAGACTGATATTGAAATTGGGGTTCTGTACGGCTTTCGCCGCGTGACCATGTTAGCCTGGATGCTCTGACTCTTCCTGAATATTTCATGCTCTTTGCACTGCTCAAGGATCATATGTTGCGTCCATTAGGTCGCGAATACTGACGCCATTCTCTTTGACGTATTTTCGTTACTAAAGCCATTTACCTGATATACATATGATATAAATGGTTTCGTTTAAATTTCCTTATTTATTGTGAAAAATGTGTGCTTAAAACGTAAGGAATGGTAGCTGCCAGTCAAACTATGGTGTTTATGAAGGTCCGAAATTGAAATGAATTCTCATTAAAGGAAATTAGATATTGTGCTGCACAAACAGCATCTTCTACCCAACAGATGCTTTTTAGATGACGGTCACGTTGCATCTTGTAGCATCAGAAGTATATTTATTATTTACGTTGTATCCTGTAAGTCTGTTGACGGTGTTTCAAAGGGATTATTTCCCTCCAATTTCCTCTCCTATTCCGCATTGTCCTATTTTCGGCTGCTACGTGACATCCCGAACGGCCACAGCTCCATTAACGTTTGCAGAGTTGTGCTATGTCATAGCAGATAACTACGGAATATAGATTTAGACTAAAAGCGTTTTCGATGTTTCTGGAGATTTCTCATGAAAAGGGATGGAAATGCGATCAACAGCACTATGGCAAACGGAAAAATAAATGTGTGCGACATCAAGGAAGTGAACTTGCTCTTAAAAGAGCGCAAAATTGGCATGCTGTTGCTGTACGTTGGTCGTGTATCCCGTAAGCCATATTTGGAAATCATTTCACCATAAATCGTGTTTCTATCCTGTTCGTAAGTTTCCACTTACTGTAAGTTTGGTTGTGATTAGTTTCTTCGACCAATGCTGATCATTCCGGAGCTATGGGATGAAGAAAAAAGGTTTGAGTAGCACTTAAGTTGTGCCGGGAAGACGGGGCTCTGAGAATAATCGGGGTTTAAGATGATAGGACGGATGACTGCATTTTGTAGACAGGCAATGTCTGGATCTCAAGCCGCATGCCCTGATTTGTCTGCGCAATTGGCGCCGGGTTCCGGCCGGTCTTGCGCCCCTGTTTATTCAGCCTCCCCGGTCTACCAGTTCCGCCATCAGCTATCCTATCGCTGTACGGACGTTCCGGGGCGATTGTGTACTCTCCCCTCTCCCCCTCTACAGGCCGGACGACAGCTGCGGCCACGCCGTCCGCCGCCGCGCAGCTGCCCCCCCCCCCCGCCCGTCCCCCCGGCCGACTGCGCTTGTGCGTGGCGTCGGGCCGGCGTCAGGCGGCGACCTTTCAAGGCCGCGCGGCGTCCGCCTGCCTCGGGTCACGTGATCTCGGCACGGCCCGCCGCAGGGCGTCGGTGGACAGGTCGCTCAGGGGGCCGCGGCCGGTGGTCGCCTGGGGGCGTTGGCTGGACACGGAGCTGTCCGACCGTGCACGCGCTCGCTGTGATCCGATTTGGATGATGGGCGGGGACAGGTTTTCACGAGGGAATGGACGGATTACAATAAGCCCTGCACGGGTCCGGGATCATGGCGTCCGACACAGCCTTAAATGAAGTTGTAACACGCTCTGTAGAATGGAGGGCTAGGCAAGCAGAGGCGTCGCCGGGTTACAATGAAATGTGTCAATACCATTAGTTTATTCGGGTAATTACAAGTCGCAAAGCTGGAGCCGGCCCTCAGAATTATCGTGACCTTCCCAGGATACGGTGGCTCCGGACGATCTGCCGCCTTACAAGGCCGTGATTGGCTACGTCCCTGAAAACGACAGCGACAGCAAGGCGTCCCAGCAGCAGCGCTGCTGTTCTTCGAATCTCTGAATCGTCCTCGACGGCAGGCGGCTGGAAGCCGAGCTGTCTGCTGTCTCCTGTCTGTCGTCGGCCGGCGCCCCTGCGCTCTGCGGCTGGCGCGGGCGGCGGCCGCGGAGCCGGGGCGCGCCGGGCCTGCGTATCGACCGGCGGCGCCGAACGCACTGCACGCATCCCGCCGCCGGACAGAGGGCGAGAATGCCGCGAGAGAGGGGAACGGCGAAGGAGGGAGAGCGGCGAGAGCGAGGGGAGACGCGGCGCGTAAACAGGCCTCCGGCGCGGTCGGCCATGACGTTCGGCCCCGCCTGGCCGTGCGTGTGCGTACTACCGCGGCGCGAGTGTACGTCTGCCGGGTCAACGACCGGACGGCCGCCGGCGGCCAGGGGCGCCGCAGCCCAGCCCTCAATGGGAGGCCGCGAGCGGCGCTGGGGACGCTGCGGGCGGCAGGCTGGCCTCCCCAGCCTGCGCCTGTCACGCTGCCGAACGGTCGCCGCTCGTGTTTGCTGTCGTGTGAGCGCTCTGGTGTGAACTTGCCCGCTGTCCCGTCCTGTAGTTTTCCATCAGTGATCGCATGAACGCCCTGACCCTGGGGCTGTTGTTCTGAATTAGTGGTTTGCTCTAGAGCTTTCAGGAAGCCAGTGTGGACCAGTGCCGCCCTTGTGACCTGACATCACAGTCGTTGATTACCGTTGGTAGCGCAATGCGTGGCAAGCAATTTAAATTTCAGCTCTCCTGACCGGGCTACATGATGTTAGTTGCTCTGGGTTCGTGGAAGTTTCTGTCGTTTGAAATTCTTCGTCCTATGCATTTAGTCATGACAGTCTCATTCGTTTATGACAATCCTCTGCAGCTGATGGGCCAATAAAATCCGTCGATGACGCCATTTTCATTTTTACTGCGAACGTGCACCGTACGACTTGCCACTTGTTTAGCTTAATCACCTGAAATCAATGCAGTTTGAGGGTTCACTACGTATGCGAAATTTTCTTATATATTTTGGGAATTTGCGTTAGAGCATTAGAGCATTATTGTTTGTTTGTATATTAGGGCTTTCATCTCGCTTCCTTTCAACTATAACATTTCCCTTGTCTTCTGTAGTAACGAACCTGTTGATGGTCTCCGCCAAAGCGTTCGCGACAGTTTTGATGGGATAGCGCTTTCTACGCGGTGCACGGGCACTCGCAGAGAGGGCAATATTACAAATTTTGTTCGTTTAGAAGGAAGAAAAATGACTGACACGGTATGTGTGCACCAGTAACCAATTTGAAGAGGGTGGCGTGTTCGTGGTCTTTAGACAATACGTCACCACTCTCTCAGTTTTCTGGAACTACTGATGGACGCCTAGTCTTTACGAGGTCTCGTCCCAAATTTGAGATGGATGATGTTGTGGTTCCTTAGATCAGTCATCTCCCTCTCGGATGCTGAGAGATGCCAGGACATTGCGACAGAACGCTTTTGAAGGGAGGGCGTCCTGTATGCACTAGTGCAACGTTACCTACCCGAAATCCTTATTGTGAGCGACGCCGTGGGCTGAGGAATCTTACTGCTTACACCAGCGAGACGCCTCGTGGGGACGCATGAAGACGACTTCTTGATGTCCCCCAAATTTGGAATCATATCTCTTATTCCAGGACTGCTCGGACTTCATTGAGGAAAAGTTTTTTTAAAAGCAAAATATTTCGACATATACTGGTGGGTTTTGGTCGCTGGTTTTAAACGCCCAATGTAGGTCTTGGCCGTTTTGTAATGCTTTGGTTCTTCAGCTTGTTTTTATAGGCATTCATGAAATTGTATAAATGGAATTTTCCGCTGTGGCACGTGTATTGAACGAAGTCATCCAAGCTGGAGCTTCCAGTTTTAGATGTTAGTCTTAAATGTACATTGGTCTCGAAACTCTACTCTCACGTAGGTTCAAGGCAACTTCCCACGGTCTTCCCGAGTGCCCTCTTACGTCGCGTCCTGTTTAGGGTTTCTGCATGACGTCACGCCGCAACGTCAAGCGGGCGCCGGACAACGAACGCTTGCGTGTATTGGCCGATACAGGCCCATGTTGCGTCACATCTGCACTTGACTACAACAGTTTTTAATGAGCTACATTTTCTGGAGCTTCGGGACATTTTTCAGGAAAAATGGAAATGTTGTTAACGATGTTTTTCATGCTAGCCAAGTCCATTTATGTAAAGCTGACCAAGACTGAGCACCCTGCCACCCAGATACTCGTGACAATATTCGCGCCCATTTTCGAGCAATTTGACTGGCATTAACAAATGACCAAGACCACAGGGCCAAATGCCTGTCCTTTGCAAATTTTTTACCAAAAGACATTGGTGAATTCTTCGAATAACTATGAATCCCTCAGGAGAAAGCCAACAGCTAAGACAGCGCTATATATCTTTTAAACATTGTTTGACGCATTACTTTCATCCTGTGCATTGGCAGCCCAAAGGGATGCTTATCTGTGCTGGTATTTTGAATATGGGGAATTGCATTTCAAACGTCACGATCACCCATATGATTGTTCGCTGCCATAACTGCCAGTACTAAGCAGTTCAAAAACACAACTAAAAAAGACTTAACAGCGAAGACATTACTCTCGGAGTAGTTATGTGAACGAAAGAACTCGCAAGCCAAGCACTGCGAATGCAACCACATATAATTTCGAGAAATGAACTATCTTCCAGTGAAAATTTCGCGATTCGGTGATCAGTGGCTACGAAATTATCAGCCTCCAGAAAGCAGAACGGCTGGCCGGGCCGGGTCGGCTGCTCCATTTGATTCCACCTGTAGTGAAGTAAGACGTACGTGGCCTACGGCCTGGTGCGTAACTAGCAAAATAAAGACAAAAAACCAAACTGAGCAGCCGGCCTGTCTCAACAGTTACGCATGCTTTACTGTAGTTAATGTTGCAGCGACTCTGTACTAGGTCATGAAACTGTGCCAAAAGGTAGCCCAATTTTTTAAATTTTATGAAGCAGTTTTTGCATCCGCGTTGACATGCAGCCATTTCCGTTATAAACAGCGATTCCGAGAACATTGTTTTCGCACTTCGTAACGTTTATCCTTTTTTTCTCGGGGTGTTTTCGGACCGTTCAGTAATGGCAGCGAACAATATCGCAGGGGCGCTTAGCGTTCAAGCTTATTGTTCCTCGTGTGTGAAAAACTGGAACGAATCAACAAACATCACTTTGTATTGCAAAATGCGCAAAGAGTAGATGAATGCGTTAAACACCGTTTTAACTGACGCTTCCTAATATGAAGAAAAACGCAGTTGCCCACCCTGGTTGTACCTCGTAGAAGAGGTGTCTATCTGGTTTACTTTCCATCGGATTTCGGCGGTATAGCGGTAAAGTACGCCACAATTTCCCTCAACAGTTCGAGGACCGTCCCATCCTATTGAAATGCTGAGGGGGGGGGGGGGGGGTCCGCGTCGCCTCCTCCGTGCGGCGCCCGTGCGTCAGCCCTTGGCTGGCTGGCGGGTGAGAATACGAGTCAGCCGGACAGGGGCGCCCTGCGTAGGCGGCGCTCCTGCTGTCGGCGCACGCACCGGTGATTCATGTACCCGGTACAGACCGAGGCCGGCCGGACAAAATGGCGGCTTGTCCCAGCAGCACACGCCCCAGGACGCAAGTGGCCACGTGCGATCGAGTCGATGACGTCACCTAGGTCGCGTTGGAAATGGCGGCGGTACGGCCGCGCGCCCCGGGCGCCGGCCGGGTCGAGTTTTTGTCGGTACCTGGCGAACAGATCAGGGTGACGCGCTCAATGGATTGTTGGATCTCCGTCGATGGGGTCTCCTTCCGCGATTACCATGGTGGTTGTTTTTTCGCAGTCACGGTATGTTCTTTATTGCAGTAAACAATGCAATTTGGGATGATTTGTGTATGAAAGAATGTCGGTGTAACGTCATCTGCTATCATTATACAACCATTGCCCGTCATTTCGTCCCGGCCTGGCATGCTCATGAACAACATCACTATGTACCAGTACGTAACAACACTGACAAGTCATAGAGACAGGCGGTGTTGAAATAAGGCGTGAGGGCAAGGAGCACACTCAGGGTAGAAAGGATGGTTTATCCACTGGAGATCTTTAGTGCCATGGTGATACCTTACCTCCAGAAATGTGCGCGTCTGCATTGATCACGGTCTCTTCATAAGTGGTCCTGATAAATTGGATATGCATACTGCGTTTGGCGAATCGTTTCCAGTGTCGCCATTCACGCTACACGGACCGAAAACAGCCTACCGTGAGTTACTGGCCTACCCGTGGTTCTCGACCCAATAGGCAGCTGTATCCGTCAGGTCGTATCCTTCATATCCGTCCGTCGTGTCTTTAAATTTAAATGTGGCGTGGTTCTTAACATTGTATCAGGTTTTGCAATGATAGTTATTTTCACGATATGGGTATAGCTTACTTATGTGCGCTCCGACAAAAACTGATGCATGTTGTCTGTAACGTTTCCAGGTACACTCATTCAGTAACACATCCTTTTTATTATCTTTGCAGAGTTCCCAGTGCTTCCATTTACGTTGTGCATCTGCCGCAATTCCTCACATGCGTTTCAAAACTAGTGACTCGTGCCGGTGCGCGCGCGCGCTGACGCACCGTGCATCTGCGCGTCAGCGCGCACGTGAACAGTTCGCAGACCGGGGGAGTCTGCAACGTGTCGCGTGCAGTCGCCCCCTCCCCGCATGGCCGGCCGGCCGGGCGGGCCGGCCCGGCGCCGGCCGCTGCCGACGCAGCTAAAATGGCGGCGGCTGGCCGGCGCCAGGCCAGGTCGGCCGCCGCCGGGCCGGCCGGGGCCTGCAGCGGTCAGCGGGGCGCTGGTCCGCCCCCGCCCCCGCCCACGCCGACAACGCCCGACCGACGGCGCAGGGGCCTTCCGCCCCCCTCCCGTGACGTCACCTCGTCGGGGACAACTGGTACTGTCAGCCATGTGCGTTTAAATGGGGTTTGGGGGTAGTTAGCAGTCTCGAATTTTGTGCACTTAAGATCCAGTCCTTATTGCTTACGCAGGGTAAGTTCCGCCGGAGTGAAGTAATGGGAGGGATGGAGCATCAGCTCATCAGCGTTGCTGGATTTGCCAATGCGCGACGCCTTCCTTCTTTTGCCGGTTTCTGTACCACTGTCTTGAGTTGCATGAGTTCGCAGTTAGTTCCTACCCTCGTTTCATTTACCTTCGTAGAGGTGGTCGTGAACCTTTCCCGAGGTAGTAAGCTACGTTGGTAATACAGTTGGTTAGGAAAGATAGTGTGTAATGCGTGTGATGTACGTAATGTAGGTTATATCAGTCGTTAGGCAGGCAGACAGGCAACAAAAGAAAAGTGAAGAGGTAATCCTACGGGACATGATCTAACGACTGCGTGGAATACAAAGACTCGGAAGAAAATTGTTTCAGGACATTTAAGTACAACCAACTGGTGTGGTTCGCCAGCTTTGTTGTCAAGGATGCAGTCAGATTCCGCCTGTTCGTCCCTACATCTATTCCTAGTACCTTGAGGATGACCCAAAGTTTACATTATTTGTGGGAGCTGATGTTCGAAAATTGCTTAAATTTTACCCCGCGAAGTGTCACGATCCTCCGTCCTTTTTCCAAGACTTTCTGTGCCTAGCTAAGTCTTATTGTGGGTTTCATTCCTGAATGCTTGTTGGCGATGACAAAATGAGAAAGGCATCTATTACCATGCTATGTTTAAGCTAAGGCATAGCCTCCATATTAAGTATTATAGCCGCTTTTCAGGGCGACCACGCACTTTTCCCCTGAATCAGTGTCGCACTCCATAAGTCAAAAATGTTTTTATCTTGTTTTTCTGTCCCAAGTCTGACATGTCTGACATGTCTGACAGCTAAGGAACATTATCAGTTGTTGGTGTCTGTACAGATGTTTTCGGTTGGCCTGTGCGTTGTAAGATGTTACCAAAATCAAACGGTATTCATGAAGTCACCGTTGAATGCCCCGTTATATCCACTTTGTGATGTCAGTAGAAACTTCTGAAACAATACACAAGGCCCAAACGATCGCAGCATGGTGGAATCTAGCCTTTTTGATTCACGCCGGTGTTTGCGCCAATGAATTGGCACAAACATTTCGAACTGAAGCAATCCTATTCAGTCGTATGTCCCGTCACATTTAACAAGGTTTGAACCTGAAGCGGATTTCGTGTGGACCAGGTGCAGATCTAGAGTTAGGGAAAAGAGGGAGACGTCTGGTATTTTTAATCAGCCTCCGGAACACCGCTCAGCCGACTTTTGGCCCCATTTAAAGTTTAGACATGGAAGGGAAGATCTCCAGGGCTCTTTTCCGTCTGTATCAGCATCTGGGCAACATGTGAAACGTAGGTTTTTATGGCCCATCTAATTTTTGGTGCCCAAATATCGCTAACAGTAGACATACGTTTTTGAATGCACAATCTTGCTTTCGTGGAAACTGCTCGTCAGGTCAATTGTTCCTGTGTTCTTAAGCAGCTTCGTGAAAGGCAATAATGCCACACAGATGTTGCGACCGTCTGGATGACAGACAGCTTTGTAGCTAGTGTCACGTGACCTGTAAGCATGGCGGGCAATCCTGTGGGGCTCGGAGGATCCAGGCCCACTCCCACTTTCCAAATGTTTCGACATCAGGCATTTGGTAGTGGCTGGATAGGAAAGGTTTGGAATCTTTCCTGACGCGGCCCCACCGAAAATTTTTCGGAAATCTGCAACCATGCAAGCAAACGTTGTGCATGAAATCCGAAAGAAATTTACGGCACCAGATCGTTTAAGCCGAAATGTTTTGTTAGCATCTCATCATAACATACGTCTACGGTGTGACAAAGCAATCCACGCAGCAAAACCAACCAAGGTTTTGCTACAGCAACAGCTAACACCTGAACGCATGATTAGGGGAAAACGGAAATGAGCTTCCCTGAAGGGGTTTTCGGTACTTCATAGCAAAATTGTTTGAAACTGGAGGTTTTTGGAACTCTTGGATATGATTGTTATGGTTCACAAGTCGAAGATTGTTATTACGTGAATGAATAAGACTTGAATTTTCAGTGTTAAACAGACCGACGAATGGTTTTCATCTTTCAACAGTTGGCCGCATAACGCAGCCTACATTACACGAGTTGCAATGTTTTGTATAGGGTAACGTGCGCTGGCCTGCCCCGCTCCGTCGCGACACTCCCGGCGCGGTCGGCGTTTGTGCGGCCGCGCCGCCTTCTCGCGCGCTGCGGCCCACAAAAACGCGCCCGCTCGGCCGCCGGGGCGCCCTCCCGTCCTGGACCAGTGACGTCACGGCGCCGGACGGTTTTTGTCGGTCCCGGTTTTTGTGCCGCCGGGCCGAGCTCGGGGCCGTCGGCCGGGTTCCGACGGCCCGCCGCGGCCGCCCGCCGGGACCGCGGGGTCGGGGCCCCGGTTCACGTTCGCAGCCGCGCTCTCTGGGGACTGCGGGGCTGGTTGTGAGCGGGGACCTCTGCGCGGGCATCGTCGCTTTCTGATGTTCTGATGCTCACGTTCTTATTTTGCCTGATATTTTCCGCATCAGACTCTCATCTCCCGTACCTTAGGATTCTCATCCTCGTGCTCTCAGGAACGTTCGCCATGTGCTGAACTGAGTTTTCCATTATATAATCGTAAATTTACGGCTAAACTAGGTGACCCACGCCAAGCGAAGTGTGCAATAACAGTTAACAAGAACCCAGTGCTATGTATATGTCCAGCCAGCCAAGACATTTCTTCCTGTAACGGCCTTTTTCGGACCCTGAGCAACGTGACGATGATATATTTTTAGTATGCGCTCCCCATCCCTAGTCTTTGGTCAATGGGTAGAACACAGGGGCTCTGTTTCAGATGAAATATTACTGTTTCTGGCTGCGTCGTTTGGCACTTGTATTCCATTTGTTTCATGTCATGACGACGCGTGCGAAAATCGTGCGAGAGAATGAACTTGTTTTACCATAGGTTACTGACTTCCCGGAAGGAACAGATAAGCCATCGCTCTGTAGTAATTTTTGCTGGTGGCAGTTCCTGGTAAGCTCGCGTCATGCTGCTGTCAGTTTTTCATGCCGTGCCAGTACCTGCGATTGATTGGGAAAGTCCGTGCTTCTGGCACATGACGGGGTTATCCATAACATCTTCCATCATTAGCAGGCAGGCGTCCCATCGCTGATTGATTTCCTCACATCTACGTCTGTCTCCCGTGATCTAAACTTCCGGTGGTTGGCTCGAAATGCTGACGGTAATGGACAGGATGAAAGCTCGTGTAAAGAAAAAGATCAGGTCGAAACTGAAAAGATACGCTTCCTAAAAAAATGATACATTGCAAGATGTGATAGTTATGCTGTAGACGAATATTTGGCCTTTCGTAACTGGGAACATGTACAACTATATGCGCATATTGTTATGTTGCAGGTGGTCTGTAATACAGATATGCACATGGTATACATATAAAAAGCAGTATGTAATATGTGAAAAACACTATTTCATTCCGGCCTTTGGAAATCATGAAACTCACATAACTCACTGACTCACTCAACATTGAAACATTTGATGTTTGCTTGCCTGTCTCTGTTTTACAGAGCAAAATATCGTATAGAGAGAAAACAGTTTGGAAAGAAGAACATGGTGAAACTTGATAACAAAAGGCACGAAATAATCTCGTGTTGACATTACTCAATTTTTTTATGGACTAGTCTTTTTCGTAACATTTTCTCACACACGCACACACGCACACATTTACATGCAAAGATTTAAATAAACACATAGTCCAGATGAGGCTGGTCAATTAACAAATGGGAAACTTTATCAAAATGACAACCAGAGTTTTGAATCAGTCAGCCATATGGCCCCACATGTGCTTAAATATGCTTGGAAGAATGGTCAAGAGTGCCGTGATGCCGTGAAGAGCGCCCGTTTCATGCCAATGCGGCCTCAAGTACGTTAGTGAAGCTGGTCTTTCTGTTAGGATCCGCTTTAAAAAAAAAAAAACACGTTGCCGACGCCATGTTTAGGCGCGTCAACTTATCCATTCCTGCTGTTCTCTTCGAAAAGCATCGAAAACAGCTCCCTTGAGACCACGATTATGGCCGCTGAACAGCAGTGATGATGAGTCATCCTGAAGCGTCGGAAACAGCTCCCCTGAGGCCACGATTTTGACTCTTGGACAGCAGTGGTGATGATGAGTCACCGTTAAGGTGGAAAAATCAACAAGGATGGCATGATCAAAACATCTGAGGAGGCCCCAGCAGTCGCATTTGGAAGATTGGTTCAAAATGTCAATTTTCCTGCTGTCCTCTCGCTTCTGCTGACTGCCCAACCCTTTCCTTGATTCCTCATTTTCTGGGTTATTGAATTCACCTGTGTGTATGCGTGTTATTGCTTTTAATAGTTAGAAAAGAATCATGCCTTTGTGTGTAGGTCCCCGGTCTTGATTTTCCATAGCAGCATTTCCGTTAAGGCGTTTGTTTGCGGGGGAAATTGCTGGATGAATGTGTCCGATGCAATACCTCCATACTCAGTCTCAGTCTCATTGGTTCCAAAGGGGTATCTCCGTGCCAACACCCATTAAAACAAACGCATTCGTACTGTTATCATTCGAAGTTTGCAGCAGCAGAAAACGGTGGCAAGGTGAGAATCGTTTCATATTTTAATTCATCGAAACGCCACTCTTGCTGGTCTTGCAATAGACGGACTAATTCTTTTTAAGGTTCTGCATTGCTAGTTCCCCAGTAACAGACCGATAACTGACCGATGCGTGACTCATTGTCGTCAAGAGCCAGTTTCAGTCCCACTGAGCATTTGAATGCCAGGTTGTCTACGTTAAATCCACCCAGCTTGTCGCTGTCATCCAATGAAGACAACTTTTTGCTTAGGTGTTGCTAATAATGCGGTTATGAAAGCTGCCATTCAGAAAACGCGCATGATTAATGATTGTCAAAATCTCCTGTGTCCTTGTTTACGCTTCAGTGGCTGGGTACGATGTGAATTTGTTAGTCATTGCGTGAGTCTGCAGTGACCTAGCAGCAATAAATGACACCCTCATTCCACAGCTCACCTACAAACCAGCTGGTTTGAATAAACACCCCGAGATAATATGATTTTCGCAAGATTTGTGTCCTTCCCCTCTGACTTTTCCAGTGCAGCAAACAACAGCATTTACAAAAAAGTGATTGTCAAAAGCCTTGAAGAGCATTCACATTTTGGATAAAAGACCGAAGCAGAGCTGCTGCCAGCATTACTAAGCATTGGTGTTCATATTAAGCACAGTATACATACCAAGCATAACTACGCATTCGTTCGGCAATAAACTTCAGTTTGTACATCTTTACGTTCCGAGTTCTTCTTTTTCAACGTATCTAGTGTTTTCTTTTTAGAGGGCAGCCAGAAGAGTTAAACAATTGCACTGTAAGCCACTTTTCGTAATCCACATTCCTCGTCTCCCGAGCTATCATGATTCACATCCAACTCTGTATAGTAACTACCTAAGCTTTTCCGAATCCTTGGGCAGCCAAATCGGTGTCACATGATGGCAAAGCGAAAAACACGTGGCGCTGTTTTTCGTAGCAGGAAGACCAAACTTTGGTCGTAATACTTGCCCTATCAGCCTGAAGGTGGGCCCCATTTGTTGAGCATACCAACGACGTCATGGTTTTAAACTTCAGACATCACGTTGATAGTGCTGTCAACAGCATGCCTGATAAGTGAGAAGTCCACTTTGCTTTCTTTTTCCTCACACTTTTAGCAATCTAGTTTAGAGCTAGAAACACTATGCATTCTCTTATCATTTGCCAATGACTTCATGCTGGCGCCTTTTCCGTCGTTATTACTTCCACATGAAATATGATGCAGTTCTTAAACGAAGTAATAGGATGCCACAAAAAAATGAAAGAAACCTTCAGACATTTCAGATTGATGGTGTGCTGAAATTATGTGACTAAATACCCCTTTTGAAGACAATAATCGGAAGCAGATTGCTTTGGACGTGGAACTTTCTTCCAGTGCCTCCTTACATAGACACATTATTATGGCCTTGCATGTTCCCGACCTGGTGGTTTCATGATGAACCTCAGATGACGTGCTGGAACGGTGCTGCAAGATGTTCCGGTTAGGTTTCTTCAGTTTGAAGACGATTTAAAAGCATGGTACCTAGGAGACGCAGTTTTGACTGGCACTTATAGCTAGTCGTCACGTCTGTTGTTTTCTTGCATTCCACTGGCGGAATGACCGTCCACACTCAGCAATGCACGGTGGGTTCCGCCGGCCGGGCGACGGTGGACGCGACGCCCTCTGCTCCGATGCGAGTCTGTGTTACGCACGTGAACGCTGCAGGAAAAGGAACGCCGTAAAAACACCGAAGTCGTCCCTCCCCAGCTCTTGAGCCGCGGCGGAGTCCTTGGTGTCAGGCCGAGCTGGTCAGAGGCGCACGTGACTGAAGATGCTGAGCACCACCATGGCTGAATCTTCGTCATATCTCTGATCACGTGTTGCCTGGGTGCGCGCTGGTTCCGTTCATCGTTCGTCCATCCCGCTCATGGCACGGTGCCGCATCGTGCCGCTGTGTATCGTTTCAAGGAAATGTTTCACAGTGGTCGACTTTTCAGAAACATATGGAGCTGATGCGAAAAATGACACTGCTCAAATGACATCGCGCATTTTCTTAAAAAGAGCCAGGAGCATCAGCAAACATAAAAAGCCGAGACCCAGTGTTTTAATGTCATCCATTGATTATGACGCAACTCGTTCTTCTGCGTTCATTGGCCTGCGCCCACTCGTATTGTCACGCAACAGCTGACAGCAGAACACCGATGATAAGGACACAGTGAAATTCGCAGAAAATGGCTCTGAAACTCCATAAATATTAAGCTTTGCTACATCAGACGTGAGTCACATCAGACACTGGTTTGTAAATTTACAAGCCACAGCTTAGACGTCTTAGTTTAAAGCACGCCTAAAAGATATGGAACATTCCCTTGAACCAGACAGAGCACCACACGGCCGAATCCAGTTGTCGGACCCTGCCGGCCCTCAACACTTGGACCCAGCCGCGGACCGCTGTCAGACGGGCCGCCGCCCGTCCTGCTGCGCGCTCCCCTCGGACCCCTGGCGTTCCCCGGACGCTGCGCCCGGCCGCTGCAGTCGGAGCCGGTCCGGGTCGACACGGAGTGCGTAAACACGCCCGGGCGGCCTCGAGCCACTCCAGCCCGACCGAGGCGTGTCACGAAAACAAGCGCGCAGGCGTGCGCCGTGCGGGCGGCAGCTGGTTCGGGGGTTCGCGCGCGGCCCGCCCGACGGACCGCAAGGGCCGCGCGGCCTCACCAGCCGAGTTCGAGACGCCGCTTACCTGCGCGCCGTTCGGAACTGCCTAACGTGATTTACTGGATAACTTGTGGGCCCGGACGGCGTTTGACGGCAAAACTGTTTTCGCCGTTTACGCCGTTTTCGCAGTCCTCGAACGCAGGCCGGCTGGCCCCCGGGCAGACCGCCAGACCTCAGGACCGTCCGGCACGCCGTCTGGGTATGTCCCGGTCCGGCCGGTCTCTGTTCTGCGCAGAGGCACGGGGCGCCGACGCACGCGGCGACCTCGAGCTGCTCACCCTGCAGGTGTTTTTGCGCGCGGGCCGAGCACGGGCTCTTGTTTGTTGACACTGGTGTTTGTTGACGTCGCTGTTCTTTGTCGATTTCGCTGCGCTTTGATTAGACGCATTGCAGCACGCCAGGGGTATGCCTTTGTGCAATGTTCTGGGACGAAAAAAGATGTGAGAAGACTTGATTGTGTTGATGACTCACGGTCTGTTTTGTCGAACAGCGGCGGTTCTGCGCGATGAGGGAGCTGTCCTTTGCTTTGGTCCGTGGAGATGCCGGAGGAATAGCCACTATGCAGTCGTCGATGGTGGAAATACAGAGAAATACTGCGCACTGTTATAGCATAACCTAACAAAACTCCTCCACGAGGTAGACCATTCCTCTGTATTTCTGCCATTGACGATTGAGTTGTGACGGTACCTCTTGGATCTCTACGGATTAAAACATGGGACATCTACTACATTGAGCAGAAACGCGGCTGTTCGGCAAAACAGACCGCGAGGCATCAACAGTCAAGTCTTCTGGCATCTTTTTTCGTCTCAGAACATTGCGCAAAGGCACACCCCATGTTGTGACTGACGAGCAGGCCGCAATGCGTCCAATCAGTGCACAGCGGAATCGACAAAGGACAGTGATTTCAACAAACACCAGTATCAGGTGTTATTCTGGCCTTCATCCTAATACTAGTAAATGCAAGGTAATGTAGATCCAATTTCTTTAGGACAGTACACCATATCTGACGGGGACTTTGCTTTTGAATGGGTGAGTTCAGTCCGATTATTTGTAGCCATTTTTTGGCATTGGTATAGCCATGATACCTCGATTAAACTGTGAGTCTTTCTTTCCAAAAGCTATGAATATCATATCATCACGGCAGAGAAGCAATCTCATAGTGCCGGGCAAAATCAGACTTGTCAAGACATTGGTTTTGCCGCAATTTAATTCTCTGTTCACAGTTTTATCAAGACCAGAACATGCTGCTCTGAACCAGCTGAAACGATTCGTATTTATTTCTTCATCGGAAGGCAAAAGAAAACAATAAAAAGACACTTTACTGGTGAACAATAGGATGCTCGAGGGTTATGGATGGCAGATCCAAATATTAATATCAGATCCTTAAAATTATCTTGGATTGGTGCTAGTTCTCTGCAAATCATCCTTAGATGGCGCTGTCTGATTTGATGTTGTGAGCGATGACCGTGCGATTTGGGGAAAAATGTTATGTCACTGCGTAAGTTCGCAACTTACGTTGTCAAATGTCTTTTGAAAAACGCATGCAACTTTTGGGCAGACGTAGCCGAAATTTGCCTGATAATTGGTAATGATTATGCGAAAACGGAATTGTTTTATTCGAACCCAACACCCAAGCTTAATACCAGCCGAATGGTGTCTTGACAAGAAGAGCATTGCTTGCGTAAATGGTTTGAAAAGAACTTAAAAATAGATGCAATGTGAAATGCACGCAAACGGATTACATGTCGTTTTTGTGTCCAAGAAGCCTTGAGGTTGAACACTAGTTAGGAAACGAGCGCTTTCTAACCTAACAGAGCATCCAGTTATAAGTTTTGGTCTATCCAACAAAACGATTGGAATCCATTTTTACAGTTCACTGTTCAACAGCATGACAGAAAATTTGTTTGTGTGGAGAAGATATTGGGAACAAAAGATACCCAACACAATGTGGTCCTCCAGGCATTCCGCCTTGTAGATATGCTCCGGGTCAACATGTATGGTTCTGCACTACAATATCGTAACACGTACTTGCGTGACGAATGCCTTCCTTTTCAGAAAAGGTTTAAAAGATCAACCTATTTGTGAGCGACATGGCAGAGAAACAGACGAGATAGAGCACAAAATCTTCCTGTGCACAAATGGTACAAAATATTGGCAGAACCCCGGCTATTTCTTCCGCACTGAAAATACATGTGGACAGCTCAACAGGACAAAAGTAAAAGCTCACGAAACAGACCATTCCTTTGCAAACTGTGCAGTCATATTTTCAAAATCACTCATTCAAACTGCACATTCAAACGCATGCTGGGCATCAATAAACCGAGGGCTGGAATTGAGCGGATCGGGAGCAGAAAAGTATGGAGTGGTAATCAGCGGCAACGTCGTTAGCTTCTATACAAAATGGACAGCTTGCCACATATGGATCAATATAATGAAAAAAAGCGTAACGAATGTCTTGTCGCACTCGATTCGAGTAGAAGACAGAACCGGGACGCATGCGTGACGTGACGGGACGTGCGAGTCCCCTTATCGTGATGCAACCATGTCAACTCGTGGCATGTGTTTTGTTTTCTTTTTCGGATTTTATGCGTTTGGGATTTAAAAACATTACTGTTTCTGATGTTGGTAATAAATTAGCCATTCCACTTCGCGCATGTATTGCCGGTAATACCCAACAATACGCGATGTTAGTTTAGACATCCATCGTCATGTGCAGTCAGAGAGGCAACTTAGAGAAAAGTGAGTGATACTGACCAAGCAGGTTTGGCAAGGGAAAGAATTTCGCGAACGTAAGTTATGTTAGTTGATTTGAATATTCAAGTGGGAGCAAACTAAAAAAAGGGTTTTCCTGTAGACTGGGTAAAGGGTAGTTCATGGGATACTAACTACAGAACGATTTTCGAAAACAAAAATCCTTCAGACTCAACAGTGACGCCAAGCGTCTGAGAAACTGGGTCTGCTCAGGCCTGAACAGTTAGGCGCTCTTGAATATGTACCGCAGATATCCCCATTCCAAAAGTCGCCGGTCTGGGTAGTCTTGGTCTCTTTTCCTTGTTTTTTTGTGCCTGTCTATTAAAATTCATTCGATGTCTCCCAGTCATAGACATTTTAAAACAAAACAATTCCTGTCTTTTGCTGGGTATTTTGTGTCTATGGTTGGGTATCTGTTTATTTTGTGTCTGAAAATGTGTGCACAGCTTTGGGAACCAGTGTCAGTCGACACGAAAGTGATCACTCGTAGAGACGTCAATGGATAACCAGCGTGTTCGACTTCCGGATTTCTTGGAGCAGGTTGCACTGAGGCATACCGAACAGCCTATGAACACCATTTTTTAATTCTGTCAACCTTGCTCAAAATACTCCTAGTTAGTTTATTGTCTAACATGGTTCCAAATACTCGATATACCACGGTATGCAAAGTAAGCATAAAAAGCTGATGTAGCAACTACTCTTTCGTATGTGGTGGTGGCAGCGTTTGCGGGTGGGACGCGGGCAGAAGGGGAAGCTGTCTCCTAGTTCAGAAAAGTACAACAATCACCATTAGCCATCTGGTACCACTTAGGTGTAGTTCTTTTCTCGCAACGTTTGAACTGCACATTCTGATATGTGTGGAGGCGTGGCGGTGTCAAGTATTCAGGATGGCCGGGAAACAACATTTTCGCGTCCTTTCTTTCTATTCATCGCCATTTGGACACTGGGACCTTCCTAGGCACTGGGACCTTCCTAGGCACGGGGCTCTGCTGTAGACCCCGCCACCTGTTCCCGCGGTGATGCAGCCAGGGCCTTTAGGGCCGTCGGTGTGCTCAACACGGCTATATTCTTGTGACAGACTTGACACACGACACGTGACAAGATAGCCTAAATAATGATATACCAAGGAAAATCCTATTCTGTGATTATGCCGTTCGTGTCAATGTGCGTAACTTCTGCGTTACATCGTGCAACTAGTGCCTCCAGTGATGCAGTCGAGCATGAAGTGAACCAGAACCGCTGAGCATGTGAACAGTTTCAGTGACGGAGAAGACAGACTTGATTTGGCGAAGAACAAGGCCCAAAAAACTTACATTCTGAGCAAAAATGGCGCGATGATGGCGCGGTGATGAGAGAAATTGGTGGTCATGATTCGGAGGATTCCGGGAATAACGAAAGTGGTGTTTGAGCAAAATGCGGCCAGCTGCAGAATTATTCCCCGTAATAATCACATGTCGCTGAGGAAATATATGGGACGGAGCAGCTGAACGTCCCGGCATATATTGACTGTCTAAGCTGTTCTCCCGAGTCGCTCGATCTCGTCGCGCTCGCTCCATAAACCCACATCTGCCCTCTCCCCACCTGTTCCAGCTGCGTGGTGCTGTGCCCAGGCCGCCGGCCCCCTGGTCCGGCGCCTGGCCGCCGCGCCGACGCTGCCCGCGCGGCGGGCAACGCCGCCTGGCGGCCGCCGCTGCAGTCGGCGAGTGCGTGCAGCGGCGGCGGCCATCGCGCCGCCCGGCCGCCTAGGAATGCAGGCAACGCAGCTGGCGGCGGCCGACTGACCCCGTTCGGCTGCCGGCGGCGGCAGCTGCCGATTCTCCGGAGCGAAGGTGCTCGCGCAGCAGTCGACACGCACCCGGGAGCGGCCTGCCAGGCGTGGTTGCGCAGTCCGCCCGCGCGCACGACCGCGGAATGCGCGTTGCGCGGCGGAGCAGTCCGCGGGCGGAGACGCACGTGACGGAATGCGGAGGTCGAGGACCGAGGTGGCCGGCCGCGGCGGCGAGGCCTTATCTGACCGCGCTGCCGACGAATGAAATCCTTCGCTGGCTTCGACGAGCGAATGCCAGGCGCTTTTTGTGTTGATTTTGCAGGCTTTCCCCGCTGCTATCTGTGTCACGGCTGATTCTTCAAGCAGCAACGTGCGTGCGGGCTTCATTGTGGTGGCGACGCAACCGGGATTATGAGAGAAGGGAAGGGGGAGGGGAGGAGCTGCAATGGCTGAACACTGCAACTGGGGCTTGGACAAAAAACCCTCTGCTTGCTTCCGAATTTCGCCCTGCCCCCCCCCCCCCCGCCTATGAAAGCAATCCGTTGTCACTGATTCCATAACATGCATGTCTATGCTGTAATGTATCTTGAGAAGTGGAATGCATGGTCTGGTCTCTCATGCAGGTCGTGTAAAACATTGCTTACGCGAATTCCTGGGGAAGATAATGTGTTTTGCTATCGTTCTGGAAATCGAAAATGGAAATTATTTTCCTGCACAAGGACAACTGAGGACATCAAAATACGAGTAAGATTTTTGTCCTGTTTTCTGGAAAATGGATTACAATGACTAATTAGTCAAATTATTGGGAGATTTCAGTAGGATTTCAGACCGTTTCTTCCAATCACCACCATAGGGCTGATGTAAAACAATTCTAAAAGTGGTCAGTGACAATTTAAACCCTCTCAACCCCCCCCCTTGAATATATAGCCATGCTCTAATTAAGCCCAGTTTGGCACTACCCCAAACCTATTGAATCTGTGATATTTCCAGGTGAGAAATATTGACGCCCCCAGCATTAGTTTCTTCAAACACAGATATGTGCGAAAATGCTTGGAAACATGAAATCATTTTGTGTGATTTTCACGTACCTGTTGGTGAAAGAGATGGTTAACTCGAAGAACTGTGTGTCTGAGAAGCTGCATAGTTGGCGTGGTTTTGCTGTACTTACTTGCGTTGCGATGGTGACGCCTCTGGTTTCGAATGAACCAAAAGTAACTCGTCATAAATGCATTTTAGCTGGCCTCCATGAAGGTCGACGGTATCAGATAATGCGAAGGGAATTCAAGATGACCTTTGGGGATGATGGCAAATGTTTTCATAAGGGAGGAGAGGGGGGAGCAAAGCCATTTTTTAGACGTAACGTTCCGTGCGACACCTAAGGGCGGACATTTGTGTTTTTTTCACATGAGGGAAGCTGGTTTGTCGCTTAACCGCTGCCTTTAGAGGCAGGTTTAATTAAAGCGAAGGAAAGAAAGTGCCACTTACGATCTTATATCATAACCTTTTCTTTGCATAAGGTATCAATTGCATGTCCAGGATTCAAAAAATGGCGTGACATGAAAAGGGAGGGCAGAATCTCTTCGTCGCCTAAAATTCTCAAATTGGATTCTTTTCTGAAAATGTGCCGAAAAGCACTGGAAAAACGGAAACGCCCACTCTCTTGACCCGTGCATGGAAGTACCAAACTCCCCTCATGGTTGGCTAGCCAGTTCAGAGAATTTGGAGCTGTTCCTGGTAAGGCGATCAAATGCTGATTTGTCGTAGGCGGAAAAGACAAATAGTGTGTTCATAAATGGACCACATCCTCCAACAAGGGCGTTGGTTTCATTATTCCTCCGGGTTACACATAGAAAATCAACGCTTTTCGCGAGGGGTAATTTTAAACCTCGCACGCGGCTCGCAGACCGGGTCATTGACCCCGGACATAGGACCAATGTCCCTGCGAGCAGACATCGTCCGTTCGGCGTTCGTTTTGGTCGGTGACGGGACGATTCGCGTCGGCAGCCCGGTCACCCTGGTCAGCCACCTGGTCATTTTGGTCGGCGGCCCGTTCAGCTGGGTCACTGGCCGATGATTCGGGTCGGTGACCCGGTCAGGCGGCGGACGGACGCGTCCCTGCGCTGGCCGGTGGCCTCCGCCGGGCGGCTGGCTGTCCGGCCGACGCCCGGCGCCGACCGCCAGCCCTCCCCCTGCGTGCGTCGCCGGCCGCTGCCGGCCGCGGCGCGCGCGGCGCCGGCCGCTCCGCGCTCTGCCCGAGACGCACACGCACTCTCTCCGGGCGTGCGGCGCGGCTCTCGCCGGCGCCGGCTCAGTCGCCGGAGCACGGCCGTGCGTGAGGCCGCGGCCGCGCGCAGCACCGACCGCTGCGTGTGCGTGTGACGTCAGACAGGTGCGTGACGTCACCGATGCCGGCGGCCGGAGCGGTCACGGCTGCAGTCGGGTTTCGGGAGGCAGCGGCGGCGTGGGCCGTGCGTGTGCGTGCGCCGGCTGGGCCGGGCCGAGCTGTGCCGATAGCCGAGCCGGCCGCCGAGATAGCGCCGAGAGCAGGGCCGCCGGCGCTCGTTTGAATCGCCCAGCCGTTGGGATTCGGTGGCGGGCAACATGGCGGCGCGGTCGACGGACCCGGCCCGGCGGTGAGTGGAGCCGTGAGAGAACAGGCCGACCTCGAGGCCAAGATTGCCCACAGGGTTTCGGACGTTCAGAACGGCATTCGGTCACGTCGGTGGCATCAGGCACCTCCAGTACCGATAACTGATGTGTTTGTCTTATAAACGCGGAGTTCTGAACCGTTGCTTGTCGGGCAACGGGCATGTACCCAGTTTCCTGACATGTTTGTGCTGTTGGTGGGTGTGTACTGGCGGATCGGTCTGTTTACAGGTCGAATTTGTCACATGTGGGACGGGGGTACAAGAACGTTGGAAAAGCGGATGGCCGCTGTCAAATTTTGAGGCGATTCTCCACATGCAACTCCGCGGCTGGCTCTTTTCGTTGAAGAAACCGGGCGACGGCTCCCTGCCACGTTCCTGCGCGTATGCGTTGAACTTTTCCTTGTTTTTTCCATATGCTTCTTTGCCCCCCAAAGCGCCTCCACCCTAGCTATGGAGGAGTTCCCGCGCCCCTGGTCACTGGAGACCCAGCTCTCCATCTGGCACGTTTTTCCGTGAGTCTTGGGCTCACAGCTTGGTGTCGGGCGAAAAATGTTCGCAGCGATAAAAGTAGGCAATAGCCGAGTCCACAGCCAGAGCCGTGGCCGCTTGTTTTCGGAAACCGCACCGCATTCCACAGGATTCCCAAAATAGCCTATTGCTTCCTTGCTCGTCACAAGGTCTTTTCTCCACACCTGATTGTTGGTGTCATTCCCTGTGGTTCTGGGCATGCGCGAAACAGCGGTGGTTCGTGCGGTAGCCATTCTGATCGTCCAACTTGGTGGGTCTTCCGTGGTGCCGCCTCAGGCGGGGATTAGCACAGGAGGTCGCCTGTCGAGAGTGGGACGGGCGTGAGGCACCGCCTGTCCGGAGGGGTCTGGTGCGAGGCCACGCTGTCTGGGAGGCCGAGGGTCAGGGGCCGCCAGTCCAGGGTAGGGGTGTGAGGCACCGCCTGTCCAGGGCAAGGACGAGAGTGACGGGGAAGACCGGGGATCGAGATGGAACAAGACGACGGGTAGGGTTTTAACCCTATCCCCGGCAGGGGAGGCTGAATCCGTCCCCGCTCGGGTTTTTTACTTGCCAATCCCAGGATTTTTGACGCAGCTTCACAAAACTTGGTGACTTTCCCTAACTACTCTTTTTACGTACTGTGACAAAATTTTTAAGTTCCTGTTCTGCTGAGGGGTGGAACCAGGAAACGCTTTTGGGAGGCACCGTGGGCAATTTCTGGCCATGTTGAGGGTAAAAGGAAAATGACTGCCAAAACTAGCGTTTTTAAGATAGAACTTAAAACTTTATATGGATGTATAGCTCAATAGTTGGGCAACGTGCAGATACAAATTTGTTCATCTGAGGTCACTTTAGAAAGTCAGATCAAGGTCAAAAGTCAAAATTTGGTTGTGTAGTAATAATTTCGGCGCTGTTTTTTCAAATGCTAAACCCGGAATATATGTGACGCAAAATGGTGCCCTCTACATGAGTATCGAGTTTCAGCTTGATATCAGGTCGGGTCACGGAGCTTTGACCTAAAATGTCAGTGCGCGTACCGTATATCACAATAGTCGTAAAACTGAATTTTTGAAATAGAGTAAATTCAAATGATTGAAAACGTTTACAGATAATATCAAATGCACACGAGATCATTCCAAGTGACTCCAAGGTCAGTGGAGATTATTTAAGGTCAGGGGTCAAGAGTTGATCTGAAGAATATGTGACCATGACAGTTACCCCTTACAGTCCCTGACACCGCCTATGCTAACATTATACAAACATTGTAATACGATTTGTACTTTTTTTGGGGTAGCATGACTAGCAGAAGCCAAAAAAGTGCTTTTCCCTTTTCTGTTCATTCAACTGTTGAAAAACTAATCCACCTATTTCTGAAATCCTGTGAGCGCCTATGAATTTTCATAAAAATTTCAAACGTATGGACCAATGGTAAAAGCCCCGCCCATAATCTGTCGATTCATGCCAATTTCATCAAAATCGGTCCATAAACAATGGAGTTATAAGAAGTCCAAAAATATCGCCAATTTTGACTTTTCTGCTCACCTGTATCCACCCTTTTCAGAATTTTGAAAACTTTTTTAAATGTAGTTTATGTCATAGCAAATCGATTGCCGTTAGTTGCGATGAAACCGGACAAATAGTTCTCGACATCACAGGAGGGGGGGGGCGAATCCGCCCCCCCCCCTGCCGGGAGTCGGCCATACCGCGATCCCTCCAGGAATAGGGTTAAGGGCAAGAGCGTCAAGGGTAGAGGGATAAGCCTGGCGGCCCGCTTCTTTATGGCATTTCTGCTAGGGCTCTGTGAGGGCAGAAGAACCTGAACGACTGCCGCCGCCTGAGGACCGACCGTAGGGTTTTGCCCTCTGGCGGCTGTCCATCTGAGCATTACGTTCGATGTCTAAAATATTCGCAGCGATGTTCGCAAAGGGCGACTTGAACAATTTGGGGGTTGATTTTTGAGTCGTGGTTTGTGATATTTACAACCATTCTTTCGTACCATTTTTGGGGCTGTACTGAGTTGTATTGTTGTACGTTTGGAGTTTGTGCTTATATGTGTTTTCAGGCTTGATCCACGTTAGATTTATTTCACATGTCTTGCTGATCACGCTTTCAGGGTTCATTTTGCGCTGAGAATGTCTAAAAAGATCAAAATTGTAATTAAACGAAATTTTTATTTAATAGCCATCCACTGATTTGACACAATACGACTTATACATTGTGGCCTTTGCAAATGTTGACTGGCCTGCGGCCGCTCGTGTCGTCACGCAACAGCTGAAAACGGGAAGGGCTGAATAGGACATATTAGGTAGACCATGGGAGGTCGCTCTGAAACGCATTCAAAATAACTTTTGAGACATAATTTACCCTGGAAGCCGATTCAAATGCTGCAAGCTACAGCTTGGCTTTCTCGCTTCAGAACACATAATGATCGATTCATAATGATGAATGATCGATAATGATCATAACGATCTTTATCATTTTTGAAATGATATCAGGAGTCCTTCACTTTTCCCTTACTCGTCGGTCAGAAAGGTCGGAGTAGATCGCCCCCACTGTGTTTCATCGGGCCGCGTTGGCGCAGCTACTGGTAGTGGAATGGAAAGGTAGGGACGTAGGAACTTGTCCCCGTGATATGAAAAAATATGAAAAGTGGCTTTTCCTGGCGTCGTACTATCAGACTCGAAAAACACCAGTGAAAACCCAAGTTCCCCTACCCCTTTTCCTACACACACATTTATGAACAAGTGAAAAGGGTAGGGTCCTTTCCTTCCTGTATTTTTGGAGCAACGTCCGTTTTTCTTCTTGCCTGTGTTGAGCTGCTTTATTTTTCTTGTCCTTGTTTTCATTTTGGCTGATAACAAATCCTGTGCATTTCCTAGCTTATGTGGGCCTTGTTCCGTAAAAGCCACCAATACTAGCAACAATGAATGTGCGGCATTAACCGCCAGTTTCAGCTCAATGCACAGCATTCTTTGTATATTGGGACAATAAGACATAAAAATTAAGATATCGATGGGCACCCGTCCCAGTTAGGAAAATTGTGCACCCGTCCGTGTTGAACAACTTTTAAGCCAAGGCTGTGATTTCAGCCGTCCGTTTTTTTTCACCATTTGCCGGCTAAAACTATTGAAAACTAGCATAGATTGGCAGAAAATGGCATAAATTATTTTGGGAAACTGTATATTCCGATTGTATTAAACTAGCTTTTTGGGGGTTTTTACCTTCAGTTAATGCAGTATTGTGCTCGAAACTTAAGGAAGTGTAACATGCCAATGAAAAACTCGCTACATTCAATATCAATTGGGCTATTGCAGGCAACATACAAATTGCTGCCAACCTGTGAGTGAAAATATTATGCTCAGGAGCGAGGAAGGCCAGGGTGCAACTATGAAGTAATAGTGGGAACATGTGGCTGTGTTGTTAGTTAAAATGGTCTTCAGTGCTTGCCTGAATGATGAGGGACAAATGGCTGGCCAGTTCACTAGGTCTTCCAAGATTGCATGCATTAGTATGGTTGGGAAAATTTGTATTCTGTGATGATTCATGAGTGATATGTTGCTGATACACCACCTAAATAGTAACTGAATACTATGACTGCACTGTTAGCTGCTACAGCTAGCGTCTAGCACATATTTTTGTCAGATTCATATATGCCAATGCACATGCAATCCCGAGCAACCACATTTCCACTGTGAGGTTCAAAGAAGGAATCTTAACACATTGTGTAAAACTATTTCGGTTTTTGGTTTACCACTGTTTGTATCGGCCACTTTTCCTGAGTGGGTGTGACTTGTGGCCACATTTTTCACATATTCCACATTTTAACGTTTATGAATACTTCGCTTTCAATTATTCTGAAAGATATGGAAGGCCGTTTTGAGACTAAAATTTCCCCTGAAATATTTTCTGCCGTTAGCTGCCATTTTCTGCCAGTGCTCTTTCTAGGTCTAGTTTCAACCGGCGAAAACCGCTGGCAAAAATTAATATCAGCCGGCAGCTGCCTTCCCTGTTTGAGCAGTAGCCGTTTTCTTCAGATCGAGATTTTCCTGCTTGCTTACGCGTCATCGAAGTTAGAAGAAAGTGAATTCTACCGGGATGCTGTCGAAAACTGATCAAGCGTGTTCTGGAAATTGTCCGTCCTTGGTCCGAGATAAAATATGAAGTCTTCTTTAAGACGTTCTTAAAGCACTCGACACGAACATCTTGGTCATAGCTTTGTCATTGCATCGCTTTGTCAAAGCTATGTCATACATAGTTTTGTCATTACTTGTCTCACTCAGAGCAGAAAGAGAAAGGTCGAAAAAGCCCTGGGCCCTTTGACACAGATCTGGATTTACGAACCTGACATCTTTTGCGGCTGCAGGTTTCTGTAGGGAGAGCCTGTTTTGAAATGCGAAATTTTTCTGGTCCAATTTGCAACCGTCGCCCAACGGTTGAAGTACCATATCACAACATTCTCACAGCGAACGTGGTAATTCGGCCTTGGAAGCAACGGCAGATTTGAACCCACCAGATTTCACTAGGCCTTGAACGCGATGTGAAGGTTCTGCCCTAGGGGATATAACTTTTTAAATGGTGCCAGCTTCTGTGGTGAGGATAAATTCGTCTGGTAAATATGTGCGTAAGTTCTCGTCATCTTTTGGTGGTTTGTAGAGAACCATATTGTATTTTCCCAATGTTTTTTTAGGACCCAAGCAGGCAAACATAACTGGCATTGTACTGCTAATTGAGAACCAATGGAACTTCTTATGGTTATACATTCTGCCTTACTCAGCGGCATCCATGGGTGTCTTTCCTTGATGCCGACTCGCCCTGGTGTATATTCCGTGGGAGTCGAATTGTGTGGTAAAGTTAGAACTGGCCGCCGTTTGGCTCGCCTGGTACGCATATTGAATCGCTTGTCATTAAATAACGTTTAAACGGTTCGTTTCGTTGAAACTTTGCGGTATTTTGTTAAAACTGATTTGTTACAACTGGCTTTTTGTTTTGTCGGAGTTCTCCCTGTCACCTAATTTATGTCAGAAATAAATTCGTGGGCCCACCGGATTTTGCTCAGACTTAATTGATTTTACGTCAAGGCTCTTAGAAATCATTGGTCACCGCTTGCACTCACCGCCGTGCAGCATCTGCTCACAACCTCACCTTTTCTGAATCTGGTTTGCTGCCAGATGTGGATCAAGATCTGCTCATACGTTCAATGAAGTTGCTCACTGAATTATCTGCATTACTTGCCACCAACGTTTCGGTATGATCACGAACATTGACTGCGCGATGTTTCGGTGTGATCGCACAATCACGAACATTGGCTGCGCGATGCGGCGCAAAAAGTTGCGCATGTTCACGCAAATGTTCATGACAGTGATAGAATAATGGTTCTTTTGATTAAATCATGTGTTTTGTTATATCATCAGGGACCGGATGTCAAACCCGCCACTAAAACACCCCAACTGGGGAAAGTTTGGCACGATCCCAATGGTGTAACATAGAAAAAATGGTTCGAAACTCTCGTTTTCTGGCAGCTGCTGCAGTCTGTAGTTTAAAGCCCTCTATAATTTGAATGCTGTGTGGAAAGAACTGCTAAACCAATCAGCAACACAATTTACGGAAAAAATGCAAAGTTTTAAATGGCAAAATCCAAGCAAAAACAAATGGCAAATAGTGAATGTCAAACGTGTCTGAACTAAGTGGTCCTCCTGCTCCTTCTTTCGCAAACCAACTAAAGTCACTGTCATACACGAGATACTAGATGCTAGTTCGGCCTTTGACGTCATTACTAAAAAAACGCCTCAGCACGTACTGTACTATTACACGCATTCTAAACATACTGTAAACTAACTAAAAAAAAATAGTTGGAGTATGTTTCGCCTTCGGCTAGCTTTTGACAAAAACAGCGAACCTTCCGCAAAACAGTGCAAAAATGGTTGAAGTTTAGTAAAATTTGGTGAGACGATAATTCCATATCATATGACTATTACCATATGACAATTCTACCCAAGACTATTACCAGTTTCCTGTCCAGGGTACTGGCCGTAGCAGGGGTATCGATTTGTATTCTTTTGAGGAGGTCCTGGCCCATCCATTGTTGATTTGGGCCCACCCAATGTTGGTTTGAGCCCATCCAATGCTTTCTGCCGGTTTTAAAGGGAAACTAGTAATAATAAGGAAAAAACGGCCGTAATAGATAAGAGATAGGCAAAAAGTAAGAAATAAAGTTAAAGCACTATACCTGTCCATCATTCTATCTTCTTTCTCTTTATGTACCTGTATACATGGGGATAAAAGCAATCTTTGATTTGATAAATAGTAACAATAAACTCATAAATTTTCTTTGGTCAAAATAACGTGAACGAAATCCGTCGAGAAACCCACATTTGGGGAGGTTAGGTTGTCGGGCTCTTGGTTCGCCCCCCCCCCCAGTCAGTGACAGAAATCGACATCCCTGGGTCGATTTCCATATAATTTCTATATATCTTTTTTCTATTTTTTCTAGATTTCTATATAAATAGGCTTCGCACCACAAGCGCTCGTCAAAATGGCAATTTCATGGGCTCCAGCATCTCAGTACGCAACAGCTGCACTGGTCAGGGCACGTCTGTCGGTTCCAGACGTCTGTTGGTTCCAGACGTGCACGGCGCCGGTCCCTGAACGCCGAAGCTCTGTTCCGGCCGGGATCGTCTGACCGTCGCTCCTCCCCGTCCTGCGTCTCTGGTACGGGTGGTGCAAACCGCACTGGATTTCGGCCGCGCCAAGCGCGTCGGGCCTGTCTGGCGAGCCTTCTCCTTTGTACCGCTCTGGGCCTCGGTCTCATGAACCACCCGTGTCTCTCGTCCCTGAGAACCACTCCGGGCCTCGATCTTATGAACCCGCCCGTATTTGGTCCCTGAGAACCGCTCCGGGCCTCGGTCTCGGTAACATCACCGTATTTCGTCCCTGCGAACCGCTCTGGGCCTCGGTCTTATGAACCCGCCCGTATCTAGTCCCTGAAAACCGCTCCGGGCCTTGTTCTTATGAATCCACCCGTAGCTCGTCCCTGAGAACCGCTCCGGACCTCGATCTCGGTAGCCTTCCCGTATCTCGTCCCTGAGAACCGCTCCTGGCCTCGGTCCTATGAACCCGCCCGTATCTCGTCGCTGCGAACCGCTCCGGGCCTCGGTCTCTGTAACATCACGGTATCTGGTCCCTGAGAACCGCTCCGGACCTCGATCCTATGAACCCGGCCGTATCCCGTCCCTGTGAACCGCTCCGGGTGTCGGCTGGACCGGCGTGACCCGTGTGAAGCGTCTGGCTCGGGTCGGAGGTCGTGCGCGGCCCGTGTGAACCGGGCGCCGCCGCCGGTGGGAGCGGCGACGCGCCATCGATCCGGCCGGGAGAGCGGGCCGACGGTGGCCGCGGCAGTGGCCCGCGGCGGCTCGGCCGACCTGCCCGACCGAAGGGGGGCCTGGGGGAGCCCATACCTCGATCAGGGGTAGCGAGGGAATCAGCCGAGACGGGGAATCGAGGTAGGAGCGTTTGCAAAGCTGACAGGCCCAAACTGTGACCAAACCATGACTGAAGTTATTGTGCGATGCAACATCGTAGAAGTGATGTCAGATTTATTAAAAGTTGGTAGTGCCGCTGCCCTACCTGCCGTATGGCCTCCTACGTAGTGCGGCATAGAATAAAGCCGGCCCAGTGAGGAAAGTATCTATGGGAAACCAGCCAACCCAGCCTAGTCCAGTGAGGGTGGCGTGGGTAGGGAGTCGGTCCATTCGGAAAAGATGCCTGAAGGAGCGGGAACAATTTATGGAGACGAGGGACGTTCTGGCAGGAGGAACGCTTGCACCCTCCGACTTTGGGAGAACTTAGAAGTATGGTCAGCTGGAAATAGGAAATGTAACGCAAAAATTGTGACCAAACGTAATGATTCATGCTGCTTCTGATGGAAAGACGAACAGTTGGATTTGTGTATGCGTGCGTGTGTGTGTGTACGTATGTATGCGCACATATTGCATTCAGCTTCCGCACAGTATTTCTCTGTGCATCTGGAAGTGATTTCAGATCAGGCCGTGCTACGAAGTACACGGCCAGTGGACGTGGGGAAAGCGAAACCAAGCTCAAACACTTTGAACTCTTTGTACAATTCGTTGCATTGTTATGTTTGGTGATCTGATCACCCAGATGCCGCTGGTTTCAGGCGTAGGCTTATGTGTTGCGACAAGGAGCACGACATCCCAGAAATGGTTGATTTACCTCTCATTATGCCAGTCCTTATGATATACCAGGCTCTTACATGGTCATTGTCGGGGCTTAGAGACGGTCTTCATTTCACATTTTAAAGTGCAATACTTTTCATGTCAATTAATAACACTTGAAGACAACGCTATTTCAAGACAGGCAGTAACTTGATGTAGGGCAAAGGGGTGAAAGGGGTCATCCATTATTTAAGTGGTCTCTTTTTTGTTGACTCCGACTCCTGGAAAAAATAACTATGTAGTGATCACGAGAAATAAATGTTGGGTTCGGTTTCAAGTGAGAGCACAAAAACGGATCTCAGCACTGTACATAACATACTGGACATAACATATGTTCTGAACGTAACATACCCATTCGGAAGTACCATTATCATTGGAAGGTGTTTATCATCTCGGCTGTTATAATTTCGCATGGGACTGGAATGCATTGTACGATTTAGATGTGTGTTATTCATGTGAAAATACGGGATAATTTGTGGTTTTCACGCCAACTATTATCTTGGTGATATAAGCAAGAAAGCTCTGCGTCCAGCCAATCCCAAAACAACTAATCTGATCATGGTAAAGCGGGAAAATTAGTTTTGATGTGATGTATTCCCTATATTATCGCCCAGTCGGAAACTACAATGGGAGGGAGTCAATCTCTGCGTTGTGACTAGTATTCGTTAACCAAAGCAAAACTTGTCATGTACGTTTTCATTGGCACCTTGCAGTGCTCCCGGGGCGCATCTTTGATGGGCCACAATGAAGCCCAGGAAACGGGTGGAGCCGCGTGTTGTGCGTTGTCACAAATGACACCTGGTGACAGTTTCACGGAGTGTTCGGCGTTGTTTGATCCGGCGCCGGTAGCCGAGCCGTTACCGGCAGTACCGCCGACAGTCGGCCGGCTCGCCGTTTCGCCGGTCACGGTCGGTTCTCGTCGCCGGCCGGCCGGCCGTGACCCGCACTTCCGGAGCGACTCCCACGCGGCCGCACGCAGGCCCACGCTGCCGGCACGTGCGTCGTCCACGCCCCGCCGCGCTCGGTCGGACGGCGCGGGCGGCCGGGCCGCGAGCCCCAGGGTCGCGCGGCAGTGTGTCGCCCGCCGGCCGGCGGAGCGGCACCACGCCCGGGGCGCGGCCGTCCCCTGTCTGCCGCCCTCACCCTTGCCCCACCCGGCAGGCTTGCGTTGCCAGCGACATGTACTGGGGCTGCATGGAAGTTTATTTTCTGATGGCACGTGGTTATCTGGTAGGCCGAGGAGCGGGACGGCTCCTGAGACGCAGACCCTCCTGCCTCTCCTGATTTGTGTTGCCTACAGTGTGGCGTGGCCAGAGTCGGCTTAGTTTGCTAGTACGCATCCCCTTCTCTTCATCATCCTATCGCTTTTACGTTCGTCTGCGCAGCCGTCGCGAAAACGGAGTTTGCAATAGTTACCGCCTTGTATCGTCTCCAGGAAGCGATCAGTTGACAGTATCAACATTGGTGTTGTGTTTTTGCGTTGAAGGAATGCCGAAGGAATGTAATCTAGTGAAAGTTTTATGATATGAAGACTTCTTCGTCACGAGAATGCTGGACTTCCTGATGTCTGCGATACGCTTCTTACTTCAAGGCTCTCTTTGCCCACCAAGCTATTCTAAAGGAACTGAGCATTGGACAAGCGGCTTCAGAATGATGGTGCTGAACAGCAGGGTTGTCGTTTTCTGTGAATGATTTGAAGGCCAAGCCCAGGATACGACCACCTAACCTCTCCCCAAATGAGAGTTTCTCAACGGATTTAGCCCTTTTCATTTTGACCGACAGAAATTTTTCGTTTTTCTTGCATTTGTACTTAATACAAAATACACACACACACAATATATATATATATACATGTATATATATATATCCCAATACGTTTATTGTATTAAGTTGGCAGATTGGTGATTATGTGTTGCATATTTGCATGACCAAAATCGTCTTGTTAGGCTTGCAAGTACCTTCCGACGTTTCACTTTTATGGAGCAAGAAAACATTTAGAGGGCTCGTGCGACTGTTGGTGGGCCTGAAATCAACATTTGAAGAGTAAAAGCCCTCTAAAAATATAAAAAGTGATACCTCTGGTGGTTGCCCAATCAACTATTTTGAGTATCCATTGTGACACTACGGGTCCCTGGCTCCCATAAAAAAGCCACACTACTGGCTGTGATTAGGGACAGCCATTTGAATAATGGTCTGCGAAAGCTTTCACTGCATGTCTGACCAGACAGTCTCTCACCATTTCTCCTCTCAATGTTTATGCCATTTTGTTTTATTTTATACTTTCTGTATCTCTGTTATCTACCATTAAGATACTTTATGGTGCGCGTGACGAGACAGGCCTACTGGTTATTGCTTGCATAGGTATTTCCCTTTATATTGTTGCTTGTATAATTATTTCCTTTCATATTCTCCGCAATACAAGGGATATTTATCGATCTGTTCCAGTATTTTGCTCTGGAACATTGCAAGTTTAATCATTATGCGAGTCCTTAATTTGGTTCGATGCCATTACTGAGCGGTTCAAAAACGTACTTGGAAAATAGGTCTAAAGGCATTACTCCCGGAGTCGTTATGTGGAAGAAAAACCTTGCAAGGTAATGGATTCCAAATGTAAATACCTGAAATTCAAGAGTCTTCTAGGGGGAAGGTCATGATTTTGTGTCCTGTAGTTATGAAGCTATTAGCCTGCAGAAACAGCCATGACAGGGTCGGGCTGCTCAGTTCCATTTTTCCCTTAAGATGAAGTAAGGCTCACTCAGCTTTCGGTCTCGCTCGTAATTGCGGCTATTTATTTGATAACGTTCCGGTATTAAAATTGGCGGAGAATGTGGGGGAGGGGGGTAAAATCAAGCTTGCGAGAGGCCCAGTACCGCATTGGAGGGGCCGTGGCCGTTCCAAGAGAATAGAAATCGGCACCTTTCTGATGGCCATATCAGTTGCTCAGGTCATTCCCCCATCTTAGATCATGCGAAACCACTCTATTTAGCGCACCGGACCCCCGCATTCTCCATATCGAGGGCGGTCCGCGGGTCGCCCTCGATTCGCCGCCAAAACGATGGCTGCCAGATCGATGCTGCCAGACAGAAAAAGAAGACAAACCTTGGGTGTGATCCTGATGATACCGCAAGACGTCACCAAAACCGGACAAAAACCCTCATTCAGGAGAGATGACTTTTCTTCGCAGACCTGCCCTTGATTGACACGTGAAGATATTAGTTTGTGGCGACAGGACAAACCATTCTATGAGATGCTTGTTTTATACTAAGGGTTACTGTGGGCGAAACCAGTATGTGTAAAGCACTCTGAGGACAGAAAGCATTGGGGGGAGAACATCAGTGGGGAACCCAGCTCAACATTGGGGGGGGGGGCCGAGAGCCCACCCAAAAGTGTACAGACCGACACCTACGCTGAACAGGGTTCCAATTTTGGGTAGAGTTATTAATGTGTGGTTGCCCTTGAACCCTCTAAGTTGAAGTCGGCATCCACAAATATATCTTGATTGTTCAAATTTATTTCGGCGTTTTGGCCTCGCACATGGGAATCCTGCTCTAATTTCAGAGATAGTAGCGTCATCGGGATATTACAACTGTTGGGCTCTATTTTTGCTCATGTTCCCAAAAAGGTTTGTGTGCAACGCCTTTTGACACTAATAATTTTTTGCTTCGTTTCGCCTGACAACTCCGAACATCAATAATAATTTTTCAAAAGCCCTGCCCCAATTCATTTTGGTTTTAGCCGAAATATTCAAAGGCAAGAAGCCGGGAAACACATTTCTTCATAAACGTAACGTGGAATCAGAATTGTTGCGTGAGGCTTTGCTGCCCTCTCGCGGGACAAAGTTTTCAGCTTGTTGGTTTTGGTGGCCTTAACATGCCTTTGTCCAATGGACGGGATACTGGATACCTTTTTTATCCCAGTGGAGACCGCTGCAGCCCAGTCTAAACCATTGCCATCCGGTACAGTGTTCGACCACCCAGCGAACTCCGTTCATCCGGCCGCACTGGGCCCCGTTTTGTTCCCGGCACCTCGCTGGAGGCGTGGGAGGTCGTCGCCAGACACGGTTTGAGCCCGGGAACGGCCGATGCCTCCGCGCTCTGGCACCGGAAGGGCCTCCATGGAGCGGGGCCGTTGAATGACCGGAAGTCGCTGGTTTCCGGCCCGGGTGGCGGCGGTTTCCGTCAGGTGGGAAGGTGGTCGTTAGGGGTGGGTGAACGTGGCCGCGGTTGCCCTGTCTGCGCGATTTTCGCGCCCGTACTGCGTGAGGCTTTGGAGAAGCTTTCTTGGTAAATGTTGCAGTACGCGCACGACGTGGGCGGGAGGATCAAAGACAAACTCGGTGTTCACAGTTCTTGAATCGGTAATGATTTATGGACATGTTTCATTGATCCAGCGAATGACAGACGTTTCTGTACCGACATGTTGTTTCAATGCGCTTGCTGAGTCGTCACAACTCAGTCCGTGAACATGTATGAAAATCGAAATGAGAAGGTTGAGCATTTGTTCAGTGACCGCCGTACAGTGATCATGAATGAAGGCTTTTTTGATCTCGTTTGGGGATTTTTCGTTTGGAACGGTTGGAATTGGTTTCCCGTGTGTACCGGTGGACCCTATCCTCTTCGCAGCTGTTCGTGGTGATACCGACGGACACACCGGCCATCGAACGCTGTCATTGGTCCGCACAGGCCCTTCTTATTGCGTCATGCTGACGGGAAACTACATAATAAGGTTTCGAAATCGTTGCATTTTCGGAAGCTCCTAGACTTTTTCAGGAGCACCAGTGCTGAAAATGTTATCAGCGTCATTTTACAAGCCAATCAGGCTTTTTTTTATAAAATGTCGGCCAAGATGATTTTTTTTTAAATCGGCATCTCTTGATCTTGAGGTTGCCCAGCTCGATATGCTGTCCCGTGTAATGCTCAGAGCATTACTGTCGCAATTTCCTTTGTGGACTGGAACGATCTTCGGCTAGATTTTGTGTTCCATGCTTTCGTCCGTAAACTGGTAGTCTGTCAAGAGCAGCATTGGATGGACTATTTCCTCACAAAGCAGATGGAAATATGATGCAACACCTTAAACACTCGCACTGGAAGGGGATACTTTTGTGCCCCCCAAACCGTTTTTTCTGGAAAATCTTTAGAACGAATGGGAGCTTGCCGCTGCTGCTTTGCAACTTGTATGGTAATCCAAGAGTAGTCGACTGACGCAAAGACATCGAAAATCGGCCGGAAATTTTTGAAGTTTGAAGTTCGAAGTAAAACAAACATAACTAAAACAACGTTTGTCTCAGACAAATGAGATCTTTGCGAGAGGACAATTGTTCTTCGTAAGATTGCTGTTTGAACATTGTCGGGTGACATCATCCGGGGATCACTGAGGATTGTGAATGTGCCAAGAGCAAAGCCAGGATCAGTAAAGGTCAAGGCCATCAAAGGTCACGGTCAACTGGCTTGTAACCTCGTCCACATTTGCTGTGCAGCATGTCGATTTGTTTGAAATATGTTTTGAAGATAGCTACTAAAACCACATTTGCGCACATTGATACGCATATACACACATATATATGTGTATATGTATATATATATATAGATATTGATAGATAGATAGATAGATAGATATAGTTGACCAAACACTACTGCGTAACAGGCATTAATATTTTTTCGTAAACTCTCCATCTTTCTTATAATTCGTTTGCCATGCTCAAAGTGTTCATGAATGATATTCATAAACAAAAGGCGACTAATTACAAAAAAGTACTTCATATGCATTGTCGACATTCCTCCCTATTTTTTCAGAAGTGCTAACAAATGGTCGCAAAGTGAAGTTTGTTTCCGTAAAAATTGTGCGATATGCTGATATACACTTAACGGAAAAACATAGCCATGCCCGTTGCGCAGTTGTGTTTAATCACCAATATCTCGATAATAATTTGCTTCCCGTCTTTGGCAATATTCATTCGTATTATATACATATATATATATATATATATATATATATATATATATATGTGTGTATATGTATATGTTTACGTTTTACAACAATCTTATCGTGTAACTGGGTTCATTATGAATTAAGTTTAGTGCAAACAGTTGACATAGAACTTAGTTCCAGTCAAAAACTTCATCCTAGGTCAATGACGCCCTTTCACTTCATTTGACTTTGCGTGGATCAGTGAACGCTGAAAGTGACCACATGTACCAGTGTTGGCTATCTTGATTGAATGCACGCTAAATGATGCTTTAGCGCCCTTATTTACACTCAAGCTAGACCGGCCTCCCGTGTTGCTCGAAATCCAAACTGCAAACATAAAAATGGCGTTAAGTGACCTGACGTGACCTTGATCCGAAATCTTCACGCTAAACTTCAGATGAATGCAAATGGTCTTGCTCTACGTTTTAACGTTCCAACGTGAACCTTTTCGCCGTTTTGTCCGAAAAGCTGTATGAAAGGTCCTGTAAGACCGAGAAAGTGTCCAAAGTGTCCTTTTCAACCCAATTTGACCTTGAAGATATTAATCTAAGATAATGAAAATCACGTACAATGTAACTATCTATGACACTACCCTACCATTTAAACTTAGTGTCTCTAGCTCTTTCCTGGGCGTCGAATGACCCTGCAGTCGGTGCGCCCCTAAGCCCCAATAACCAACCAACCAATCTAGCTCTATCCGTTTCCGAGACCGGAGTGGGAGGGCATGAAAGGGCCTTTCTTCCATCGCGGGTTAGCGCGAAACCCCCTTCCACTACGCGTGTGTGTTGTAAGAATGTTAAGGAAACGTATTCGGTAGATGCCCACCCCGCACATCACGTTATGCAGTGCTGACGACCTTTTTCACATAGCGAAATGATGCGAATGAAAGTAACGCAAATTTCATTTTTTGATCTTGCTTTCGGTGCGCGGCAGTGGTACTTAGTAATATCATTGACTGTGTGTATTGGCCACTTTTTAGAGAAATATTTGCATCTTTGAATAGTCATCTTCATCTGAAAAATATTTGTCCTTCGTTTGCATTTGTTTGCATTTAACAATGGATGCCTGACGTCAAGTGGTCTCTAGTTTCTTTGAGCTGCTCGCTTTTGGAATCAATAAAAGCACCCAGCATATGGTCCGTTGATAGCAAAATAAGGTGGTTGTCGATGTTCGTGATACTGGATAACTGTTCGTGATACTGGATATAAAAATATCAAACTTCGTCATCAGGGCGGACAATGATTGCCCGTGCTCATTAGCCGTAACGGCCGTTACGGTGCACAAAGCTGGGTGCGCCTTTGGCTTTTGTTCCTGTTGTAATACTAGCTTATTCTCGGCGGTATGCAACGCATATTGACTTACCTGTTTTAAAAGATGACGCATTTACCTTGAACGGGCCATTCCGGAAATGGACTATTCGCTCGGAACTCTTGCGTGCGTAAAATATTGAAGCACGTTTGAATGAATTGGCTTACTGATATCCGCATTGCTCATGCGAAAAAGGCAGTTTGGAATGTGTCATCGCAATGTTGAAGACGATGCGGTAGCCCGTAGGCTGATGCCCAGAATTTCTTCGAAGCTTTTTATCGTTTCGATTTTTTGTAGTGATTGTTATGGTGGCTCAGTTTGCGCCTTCTCAACGCCTCAGTCTACTTCAGCCTTCACTATGTCATATAATACGATTACTGGCAAGTTCTTTTGCTATTTTCCTGGTTGTTGGGCCTTGTGCATCTAACTGGGAACTGGTCTTGGCAGGATGCGGTTGGCCTGTCGCCTTCATTCCGTGTGATCAGAAGTTCGGTGCTTCTTAGAAATCCTCAGTTTTCAAAATGCTCTCAAGTGCCTTCATAACGTAATTTGTTCGTCCTGTCCTAGTTTTTTGTGATACTCATGTGTTTTGCATTTACTATATGCAGTATTTCCGGACGAAATGTGGTTCATAGTGTGAGCAGAAAAATTTTGTAATCGCAGTGCAAAAGTGATTTCATAATCAGCGAAAACGAAAATATCAGAAGCGTTCAAAACCCGCCAGCCTGAGCCCGTGCAAATACACCATTGCTCTGTTTGAATCAGGCCACAGCATTGCCATTCGTCAGGTTTGTGTTTTGAAGTCGTTTTGGAGCACGCTCCTGTTGGTTGGCAAATTTCATGTACGGATCTAAAAATTATTGTCTCCTAAAAATGTCACGTTAAAATGAAAAATCCAGGAACAAATAGACAATGGAGCATGCGCCTGCGCGACTAGAATTTGGAATAGTTACTTGTTTATATGTTGAAACTGCTCGGACGTTGAAACGACGCACCGTCTTTTCAAAATCCGTATTTTACGTCTTCCTTGGAGGAATTCACCATCTGGCTCGGCAACCGTGGCAAGGATCGTTTGAAAACGAAAACAGCGACGCGACGAGCGGGCGCCTGCCTCATGACGCCCCGAGCCGCGGCGACGCCGCCCGACTTCGCGCGGCCGCCACAGACACGCACGCGCGCTGGAGCGCGGACGCCGCCGGCGCCGGTCAGCTCATCCACCGTCGAGTTTCCCGTGCCTCCTCGGACGTACAACGTTTCTAAAATTGGCGTTGCGTAGTAGGAGTGTACTACGATTATTGATTTTCGGGCGCGGCCGGCCGTCGGCGGCGGCGGCGGCCGCGGAGAGCGGGCCCCCTGGCGGCCGCCGGCGCTCCGTGCGAAATTTTGAATGTCGGGCGCGGAGCGGCGGCCGAGCAGCCAGTCGTGGCGCGCAAATTAACGAATTTTTACGCGATGGCTCGACTGTATAGTAACCTTGAGTCGGGGCAAGAATGGATGAGCGCGGCTATTGATTGGCTGCCGGCTTTCATGGCTGTCGTCCGGGCCAATGGGCGACGCGCTGGCTCGACAGGCTCCGCCCCTTCGCCGCCGCCGGGGTGGCGGCCGCTGACGCCGCAGAATGTGTGAGCCCGCGACGAGCGGGAGGCCCGTGCGTGGTGGTAGCGGTGAATCTGCGAGATTTGGCGGTTCCACGCGAGATCCGTCTGCCCGGATTGGATTACGCGTCGGCCGTGGCGGCGGTGCCTTCCTGAGCCGGCTCACCGACCTGCTGCGTCGTAAGTAGGCGACGGCCGCCACCACCCCCCCCCCCCTTCCGGCGTCGCCCGAGGGGGCGCTCGCCGGTGAGCAAGCCGGCGCCGGCGATGCCGCGCCCGCACCGACGCCCGCGGTCGGCTGCGTGCGCGGCTCCGTCGGCGGCGCCGGCTGCGCCCGTCTCGCCGCCCGCCGCCCGCCGCCCGCCGCCGCTGGCTCCGCCGCCGCTGGCTCCGCCGCCGCCGCCGGCAGCGGGCAGCCGGCTCGGCCCCCTCCGCCGGATGTCGCCCCGCCCGGGACGGAGCCGGCCGACGGCGGCGGGGCGCGGGGCCGCCGACTGTGGCGGGCGGACGGCGACCCCACCGCCGCCGGCCGCCTGACGGCTGAGCAGCGGCAGTGTCATGTCTGGCACACGTTCGCGTCGGCATAGGTTGGTGGTGTTTGACGGGCCGGTCGGTCGGTGTTGGTGTTGGGCGGGGCCGACGCCGTCCTGCCGGCCGCCTCGTTGCCGACCGGGGGCTCCTCGGCCGCTGAAACTGCTCCGCCATCGGACCCCAGCTCTGGGGTCGATGTACTACCGGCGCATGCGCACTCGGCTCCCGCCTTGCTGCGCGCCAGTCTGGAAAAACTTCCACGAGAGCGGCGATTCTGCCGCAACGTGGTCGTATCACTCCCGGAAACGTCAGCATACCTGAAAATAATCATCCGTCAGTATCATTAGTATTTTGTTGTTAGCGACATTGGAAATAATGCAGGTGAACTTTTGCATGTTCGTAATTTTTTGCTGTTTTCCGTCCATTGAAATATGTGAAAGCAATTTCTTTTTAAAGCGTTCTTGTGACTGACGTCACGCGACATTAACGCTTATTGGGACGTTTTCAATTTGTAGGCATCATGTAGACTAACCAAGCGTTGCAGCTCCACTCAAACGTTTTCAGAAAATTTGCTATTAGGAGTCTTCATTAAGTGATGTCGTCGCAAATCCTTTTTTGCCACCTTGCTCTGGGCAGTTAGCCTCCATATCCCACCTTTGTGTCTTAAACCGTGGGATCGAATTGATTGTTCTTAACTCCCAACTCAGGTTGACTCCACAGAGCCTGTGTAACGCACCATATATGTTGTAGAAGCAGTTGCCTTCCAGGCACAGTTCGTTGTATGCCGGATGTGAAGTAGTTATTTTTTGTGCCGATTTTTTCCAGTAATAGTGCGTAAGATACTTAGAGCACGTTTTCGTTGATGTTCATTTTCCATTCGTCTCGCACGTTGTCGCTGATGTTCATCTTCCATTCGTTTATTTCTTTTCATGATCTGTACTCAAGGATCAAGAAGCATTTGGGTGAAATGAGCATAGGTTCCTCGAAGGGCTTATCCTTGGGAAGGGGTTTTTAGAGGGTGATCCATAGAACTGTACTGGGCTTCTGCACGAAATCCGGTTTTGAATGTGGGCTGCTGGACCCAATTAGTTGGCCCAGGGGAATGAAGGATGTGAGGACCAGGCTACATGTTTTATACCTCTTATTTGACTCGGAGCACATCTGTTTCACAAACAGCACCAATAAGCTGGGACGTACAGATCTTCATTGGCAACCCTCAAAGGTTATGAGTATCGGTTTCGCTTAGTTGTTTTCGGTCCTAAGAAATTTTAAGTGTGCTTTGTTCGCTATTCTCCATACAACGAATATATTAGGTCTGATGATATGGAATAGGGACAAAAGGTCCCTTTGATGTGTAATTCAGTTAGGAAAATAAGTCGCAAGTATGAAATACACACATCATTTTGAACTATACAGTTGTGATCCTCTCAATTGTAGGCAAGTCCTTTAAAAAGAAGTACTTACTTTGTTATGCCCTATAATACAGCCTGTAGTCAAACGTTCGAAATTTCCTCAGGATGAGTGACGTACAAGTTTCGGGACCTTTCATTCATTGTTGATTTGGCGTCTCTACGAAGGTCGTTCTTCTTGTGTCATATATAACAGCCATCAGGCTTAGTACATTTTCGAAAAATTATTGTTTCACTATGAACATAAAAAGGTCCCTTGGAGAAAACGTAACATCAAAATGTTGCGAACCGAGCTTTTGCCATTTCTGGCGAGCATGCTGCTCACTTCATAGTCATATTTTAGTCATATCACAGTCATATTCGAACTCATAGTCCATGATTTTGGTTTCGCGGAAAAGCTCCTGATGGTCTTCCACACGAATGCCCCTCTGGTATCTGATCAAACTGCCCCGCTGCCATCGTCCGCATGCGCCTCTGTAGCTTAAATTGCATGACAAGCCATTTGTCGATGGGGTATGTGTGTCGTTACAGCGCGAAAGTAACTGTCCACGTGACCTATACGCGGCACCTTGTTATACATATTTTTTCAAGTTCTGGAAGTGAAAACCCTTGCCTTCGGGATATAACAATAGTGTACGGACTTCGTTGTCCGATGTGTGTGTCGCCGCTGTTCTCTGATCGGGACAGTTTTATGTCGCTATTGTGCATCTTCGCGCGTAGCCTTCAAATCAGTAGCCGTCAGTGCTTGAGCCTTGTGAAATATTTGAATAGTTGTATGGTAAAGCAGACCTTTTGTATTTAGAAGAACGTACTAATACGAAAAATTAAAAATAATCTAATATACACAGTAGGAAACTATGTCAACGCGCTCACGACCGTCGGTCGGCGACGATCACACCCGACTGGGAGGGGACGGTTGGTCGCACGATAAAAATAAGCACACCGTTGGAAAGCTTGTGACGAGTAGAACTCGAAACTGGTCTCATTTTTAGTTTTAGATAATATATAAGCAATTTACGTCCTTTATATGACGTAATTACTCTTATTATATGACGTAATTAGTGTAGTTAGTGTAATGCCCCCCCGACTAGATAGTCATCTTTCCCCTCAGTAAGACGCGCATTTGAGAGCCCCAGAAATCTCAAGGGCTGTGACTAATAACGCATAGGTAAAAAGCACCAAGTCACAAGTTAAGGTCCGCAGATGGCGATACACATCTAATTTCTCAGGTTTTTTCAAAATATACGCCGGAACGTTGAGTTAAAGGCACGGCAATTTTCGCGCCGGCTGTCGGCGGGCGCCGCAGCCGTAGGCAGTAAGAAATTATCGAGAACTAATTTTAGCGATTCCTTTATTTTCGCGGCATAAGCCCATCCATGTAAATTGTATTAATCTTAGTGGTCCTTGTTATGGTTTCTCATGCTTAAATTTTGGAAAAATTCATTAGTTACCAGTCTACACAATTGGCGGAGCTTTATTCGCGAGAGCCTGTTTATTTCCAAAATACGCATTTTTGTAAAACTTTTTGAGGTTCTTGGTATCACTTACGTATGTGCAAGCCAGTTCTGCCATTTTCTACCCATTCTGAGTAATTCATCGCTGATTTTGACTGTGATACATTTTGGCTCACATCAGTAATTCGTAACTTGACCTCAGGTCAATGGCTGGAAGTCATTGATACTTTGTCCAATGACGGTAACTAGATGTCTCCTTCAGTCCACACTAAAAATGCCATGAGAAATTCCGACAATTTCCGAAAATGACATGTCTTAAAAATGGGCTTCACCTTAGGTCAATGGACCGGGAAATTCCGAAAAAAAAAATGAGATAGCAGATTTGTTGGATCTGTCAAAATCACTAATCTCGGAAAGTAGTATTGTGATATTTTGTTTTCCGAAAAAGTTACAGTGCGCTTAACTTTTTTGCAACATAGGTTCGTTTGACCTGACCTAGGTCAGGCACCTGACCTGACCTGAGGTCAAACTTAAACACAAGGTGTAAAAATGATAAAAAAGGTACACAAAGTTTCGTGGCTCTGTGTTTGTTCGTTCTCTCGCAGTCCCAGGAAAACCTAAGGGGGTCGGTCAATACCCCCATAGTCGGGGGCGGGTTAATGTACAAAAATATGAAAGGCAAAATCTTCAAAGATTTGTTACCCTTTTTCTAGAGATACGTTTTATCAGTTCGAACTCTTTAGGTATTTTATAAGGTTGTTGACGTTGACAGCTCCTGATAAAACATAAGCATTGCTGAGGAAGCGCTAAACAACCCACTTAAAAACTTTGAGAAGATATTGATTGAAACAGAAGAAGAAAGGGAAGCAAACCCTGCGGTTACAAATAATTTCATGTCACTCATGTCAGTTTAATGCATCCCATAGGTGAATTTCTGAAGCAGGTGTGTATGGGAAGCTTAAGCAGGAGGAAAAGAAAATATTCGATAAAGGTTTTCCCGCACCAGTCATTCAGAGATACTCAGCCTGAAGTAATTTGCCTTATGTAATAGACTAACAAATTTGGACAGCGTTCTTTTCACTGCAGTCGAACAGTTTGGAGTTTGGAGGCAAATAGCTTTAAACAGTTGTACGATTTTGGGTGCTCAGTTTTCTCTCAAACGTAAGTGTGTAAAGTAAATATTTTGTTGTAATGAAGCGGAACGGTAAGTAAGAACAGCATTTCGGGATTTCGAAACCATATCATTGTCAATGAAAAGGAAAGGAAAGGTGAGAGACCCCTTTTCCAGAGACCATCTCCTATCCTAATTGGCTCGCGTATTTTGAAATTTGGTAACGCATGTTCGCACAAAACAGTATTTCCGGGTGATGATACCCTTTGTGGACCTCAATTACCTCGGAGTCTGACAGTGCCCACTCATCCCCTGTCCAGGTTTCCCACATATCTTTCAGTAAGTTAGTGTTTCATCTTTGAAAGATGGTTATTTTTTATTTCACTCTTGCCGTTGAAATGATCCAACTTGTGGTTATATTTTTTTCTAATTATCATTTTTCCTAAAACCTTGTCATTTCGGAGTCCAAAATATACCCACGTCTTCCGGCCGATTCCATTATTAGCACTTTATGTCGGGTTCCACCCTCAGTGGTTACAGTGTGTGCATGATGAAGAAGTGATTTAATAATGTGAGCACGAACTAGCACATCGTCTGGGCGCCGAATGACCCTGCAGTCGGTGCGCCCCTAAGCCCCAATAACCAACCAACCTAGCACATCGTCACAGAATTATAAAATTCAGGGACGGAAATTGGCTGACAGCGCAGACTTTACATTGAAGTGGAATCAGATACACCAGACTGCGATAAAATTGTGTCCTTAATATATAAATATTCATGGCATCCATGCATTGTTTTTTCTGAATACGTCTTGGAGTCTCAATAATAATGCACTATGACGTCATTTTCTATGAGGTATGCCAGTAAAAAAGTTGTTACTGCCACGTTGGCATTTTTAATGTTTTTAGCTGAAAAGTCTCAAATCAAATCAGCTTCAACTCTGCGATGAAATAACTTTTTGTCTTGTCTCGGTCGTGGTAATCACGGGGTACACTGTTGAAGTAATCCGCTTTGGCGTCGTTTTTGGCCCTTGTTAACACACTGATATTTTATTGTTATCTCTTCACAGGGACGTAGCGAAAGGGGCAGAGGGGACGCCCCCCATGGAGAAAAGGTAGGGTTCCCTTTGACCGCCATGGGAGGTTACGGTTTGTTTTTTTTAAATGTGGCCCCTGAGACCACAGCGGGCCCTCCATGTTGCTCAAGGTGCCCCATAGGAGATCCCTTGAGGCTATATGAGGTCCCCTGGATGCTATAGGAGGCCCCTTGATGCTATAGGAGGCTTCCTTGATTTTATAGGAGGCGCCCTTAAATGTATAACAGGTCCCCTGTGTTGTACGGAGGCCCATGTAAATGATACGGCCCCTTTATAGGGTATGGGAGGCCACTTCAGAACTTTCTGTTGGAGATCCCCCTTGGACTGAGGGTTGCTCCAACATATAAGCTGAAATCGTGACTAGGGTCTGTTGTATGGTCGATTGTAACTATTTGCCAAAAATGGACCGATAAACATTGCATGTTGTCTCACAGCATATTGAAGTGTTCATTTCAGTTTTACGCTGTAAATCAACACTTGTCTTATTTCATTATTTTTGGTTGTGTATCATGATTTGCGCGTTTGCTTGAAATGCGTCCGATTTTTCAAGCATCCGTTATCCGACCAGTTGATTGTAGAAGGCGAAGGAACTGAAGTGATCTTGCCCTGTGATCTGACCGAAGGCCTATGCGGCGGCACCTCGGTCAGAGCTGAGTTTCGCTTTCTGTTGGCGGGCGCAGCAACGGTCGGCCGCGGTAAGCTGCCCGATGCTCGTGCGTTCGGCGAACTGGGGTCAAGGTCGCACGGTCCGGTGCGTTGTAGGGTCAGTGGCCGGAGCGCTGCTGCGACGTTGGAGACTCTCGCCGGCTGTCCCTGCGCAGTACCAGGGAGATTGTATTCTGGTGGGATAAATGTCGTTTTCGGCGAGGCTCCCTACGTTTCGTTTCGTTTCGTTTCTTTTCGTTTGCACGTGTGTTTGAAGTGTAGTATTTTGAGTTGGTTAAACATTTCTGTTGGCTTGTATGGTGAACATACATATTCCGCATTTAACCGTACTGTTTGCAAGGCATGGTTTTATTTATTGTCGTTTCTCCTGCGTCAGATTGTCCTTCATGTTTATTTTGAATTTTGCCGCTCAGGTTTCTACATCTCGTCGTTTACGGTTCCATTGTGCGGTATTCTTTTGATCGTCCGGGCGTAATCATTGCCCAACTGACACTGTCTGATTCCAGTGAACCTCTTGGTGGTACTGATCAAAAGATTGTCCTCATGAATTGCTGGAATTTCCGCTGCTGCCCGATTGAGCGTCGTGACGGGTTTTGCCACGTCGGTGGGCGAGTTTTTGGATCTGATATTCTGCATGTTTCTCTTGAAGAGCATTGACGTCATGGTACGGGAATGCTATTGTCGAGAGCGAGGTAGTCTGATGTATTTTGTGTTCATTGTCCATGTGAATTCGGCTTTTGCGTTGAATGTGCTTTTTCTTGCAGGGGTGTGGATTTGCATTCTTTTGAGAGGCCCCTGCTCTCCTCGTGTTGATTTGGGCCTATGCAATGTTAATTTGTCCCCCTTCCCCCCGAAAATCTACCTGTTTTAAGGGAAATGGCAGTAATAACGGAGAGAACGGCCGCAGTGGGATAAGAGGTAGGCAGAAAGTGTAGAACAATGCATTAAGTGATGTGTTTGTCTACCCTTTATGGCTTCCGTCTCTCTGTCTTTATATGTCTATAAATATCTGCCTATATGTGGGATATATACAAGTTTGTATTTGATAAATAGTATCAAAAAAGTAAAAAAAAAATGCGTTGATCAAACAAAGTAGGCTAGATCCTTTGAGAAACCCACTTTTGGGGAAGGTTAGGATGTCGGGCCCTTGGCTGGTTCCCCCCCCAGTCATTTACAGAAGTCGACACCCCGATTTCTTGCCTTAAAAGCACAGCATGATTTACAAGTTACGTCCACACTGTGTCGTATTCACATTGCTGCCTTCGCTTCCGATGGCTTAGTTCCTTTACGGAATGTCTAACTTAGTGCCTTTTTTGTCCGTTTATGGCTCTTGATTTTTTCTTGAAGCAGCGTCTGCAGAAAAGTAAGGTTTGATCCTGTCGGCGTCGGAGAGGATCCCGCCGCGTACGTGGCGTCTGTTCGGCCGCGTCAGCATCAGTGACGTTCTCAGTGACGTCAGTGCGGCCGGCCGTCTATAGTGCCTGCGTGGCCGGCCGTCTGCGGGAGTTGGCCGTCGCCGTCGGCGTCCCCGTTGGCGCCGACGCGGGCTGTCGCCGGCGGCGGCGAGGCCGCGCAGCCGGCGGCCGAGGAGCGGTCGTCCGCTGCGGCGCCGGCGCCGGCGTGCGAACGGCGCCCGGTCCCGTTGGGCCGCATACCGGCCGGTCGGCCCGGAATGCCGACCGTCGTGTTTTCACTGGCGGAATGCGCGGCCGGCGGCCGGCCGGCCGGCCACCGCCTGCGGCCCTTCGGCCGGTCCGCTGCGCCGCGGCCGCCGCTGCCGAGGCGGCGGCGGCGGCGGCGGCGGCGGCGGCTGCGGCCACTCGCTGTGCGTGTCGGCCGCGATCGATCGCCGCCACCAGCTGGGAGGCGGCCGGGGAGACGCGCCGAGAGCGGCCGCCGCAGCCGCAGCCGGTCGATGGCGGCGCGCCGCGTTACGTAACGTGGCCGTTAACGCCGGCGGCGTCATCCGAGGCCCGCCCGCGGCGGCGGCGCCGATCCGGCCGCTGACGTCACGGGCGGCACGGATATCCTTACACATGCCACCGCTCTCGGCGGCGCTCCGATTTCTGTGGCGGCGTGATTCACTGCGGCGGCGCCGAGGCGCGCGACCGGCGACCGGTCACCCGGCCGGGCCTCCTGCTCCTTCCAGCGGGCGGCCGCCGCTGGCAGACACGTGCTCCGGCGGGCAGGTGTGCCGGCCAGCTGCGTCCCCGCCGGCCCAGGCTCCCCGCCGGGCGGCCGGCCACCGCCGCCGGCGAGCGGCGGCCGCAAGGGCGGCGGCGCCGGCGCGTCGCTCCCGCCGCTGGCCGGCCCGGCCAGCCGCCCTCGGCGCGCTGCCGGCGGCGGCGGCGGCGGCGGCGGCGGCGGCGGCGGCAAAGATGGCGCCGCCGGCCGGCCGTTGACCCCCGGATCGGGCGGTCTGTGGGAGCGTGCGGGACAGGCCGCCGCAGCTGCCGCCGCCGGCGGACTCCTCGCTCGGCCGAGGGCCGCGCAGCGGTCGCGAGCGAGGTAGGCTGCCGCCTTGGTGAAGGCACGGTTGAAAACGTGGTGGCAGTGAGGCACTGATGAGCTGAGATGAGAGGAGATGAGATGAGCATCTGGTGTCACCACCCCCTGTGCATCTTCTGTCCCGCGCCTGCAACGTGCTTGGGACTCAGAGTTGTGGGACGAGGCGCCGGATGGCCTGTCTTCCATGTCTCCAGTGTCTTCCGATCGCATGCTGTTTCCGTGGAAGGCAGGGCGCTCCAGTAGCCGCTTGTGGTCCGGACGCCGAACCGCAGTTCGTCAGTGGACGGCATTGTCCTGCCTGCGGGAACGGGCCGAGGGTCCATGGGAAGTTCGCGGAGCTCGGAGTGTTGGTCGCGCGGCTTCCGGAACCCCGAGGCCGACGGGCAGTGGGGCACGGAGACCGCCGCGCACCCCTCCGCGGGTGGCTCCATGGAATGGCGAGCGACATTCCCTGGACTGTCGCGGTGCAGCGCGGTCAACGAACCGCGTTCGTCGTGAACGAGCTCCGCCGCGGACCAGAGAGGTTGCGGAAGGGGGCTTGACGTTTTGGGTTTTGGGTTTTGGGGTCGGAGGTCTGGATTCACTTTGGTTTGCTCTCCTTGGTCGCACGCCATGTCACGAGTAGAGGCTCAGTCCTCACCGCTCCGCCAGCGTCGTGTCATCTTCGGCGCCCTGGGGCGCTGCTCTGTGACCTCCGGCGCTGCGGCGCACCCTGCAGACGCCCGTTACTCTCGCCAGAGGGCATCCCGCTGCCGTCAGGTCGCCGCCGCCGCCGCGTCTCCTAAACTTGACCGACGCGTAAGCTCGGCGCCGACGACTGGCCGACGCCTCGGTGACGCGTCCCCCCTTAGTCAGCGCCGATCGCCTGGCATTCCGCGGCGCTGCACGGCGGTGACGCCGCCGCCGCCGGCGCCGGGGATCGCCGCTGGCGGCGGCCTTGGCGGCCTGTCAATAGCGCGCCGGCTGCGGTTTTCCGGCACGGCAGAGCCCGGACGCCGATGGCCGCGGCTCGGGAGGCGCGCGGAATGCGCCTGGGCCGCCCAGGCGCGCGCGACCTTCGCTGAAGAGGCCCGGCTGGTGTCGCCCTCCTCTCGCCGGAGACCGGAGGAGCGCGGCGCGGCCGCCCCGGGCCCCTCGGCACGAGACCTGAACAATGTCCGCCGAGCGTGCCGCGAGGCGTCAGCTGGTGCCGTTCGTCACATCCCAGCGTCGCCGACACTCACGCGCCGTGGACGTGGCGGCGCTTTCCTTCGACGGACGCGCTCGTTCTCCCGCGTCAGCCGTCGGGCGCCGGCGATCGATGGCTGCGCACGCTCGCCCGGCGTCGTCGGCGACTGGATGTCCCGGCCGGCGGCTCCTCCCGCGCTCAGCGCTGCTGCGGTCGGCGTCCCCGCGCGAGCTGCGCTCTGCCGCTGCCGACGGTGGCGCGCGGGCGGCCTCGGCCGGGGCTTCTCCCACGCCCTCGGCGAGTGACCCCGCTCGATTCGCTGTATGTCGGGGTGCCGACATTTGATGTACAATGACCGGAACTGGGTCCGATAGTGACGGCCGCGTTATCGGACGCCGCGACTGACCCCAGCCCCTGCCTGGTGCGGGGTATCTGCCACTCGAGGCTGCTCGAGGACGTGACTCCGCCGTGAACGCGAAGTGTGCATGCTCGAGGAATGCACGTGCGGCCTCTTGATTCACTTCTAAGTTAGATGCAGCGAACGGCTATCAAAATGCTTCCTAGGAACTGTAGAACGTATAACCCACACGAATGCAGTCTTAGTGAGGATACCAAGTTACGCATCGAAGTTCTTGTGAGGAGAACGGTGAAGGTGATCGCTAGTGTATCGCCACAACGTTGGTTTTTCGTCCTGGCAAGGCGGGTTCGATTCACGTGGGCGCTCCAGGCGCCTGAGTATCGGTTGGCTGCTAGCTAAGTCAGTGTGGTACTGACTAGAACACGACAGGGACGATTTCACAGCAGGTTCAGCATCCGCCACAAATTCGGCTGTTAACCCAGAATCGCTCAGTCAGGCATGGGATTTAGAGTTAATCTAGCCAGAGGTAGCAAGGGCTCCTAGCGTTGACTCTTATCCAAGCACCATTCAGAAGAGGGAATTGAACCACATTCTGCGCCTGTCGGCAGGCATAGCCAGAGAGGGTTAGAGACGCTAACTGACTCCCCGTTATGGTAAGAGGTTTTAAAAAATTGGCCTGCTATTACAAAACGGTTGGTTTAACCCGCCCTCGACTGGGGGGCGGGCGGTTGACCCCCCAAGGTTTTTCTGAGATTGCGAGAGAACGAACAAACGCAGCGCTACGAAATTTGCGTACCTTTTGCTTGATCATTCTTACTTTTCGTTTCAAATTTTTGATCTCAGGTCAGCTAAGGTGTCTGACCTAGGTAAGGTCAAGTGGGGCTATGTCCAAAAAGTTTAGCGCTCTGTAACTTCTTGCAAAACACGATATCACAAAACTGTCAAGGGTTAAAGATTTTGATAGATGCAACAAATCTGTTGTCTCGGATTTCTCGGAAATGTCCGGGTCATTGACCTAAAAAGTTCAAACCCGTTTTCAACATAAGTCGTCGTTTTTCGAAAATTGAGGGAATTTTTAAAGCAATTTGAGTGTGGGGGATCCATACATCCGGTTTCCGTCAATGGGCAAGGTTTCAGTGATCCCGATCACTGACCTGAGGTCAGGTCACGAATAACTGTTATGAGTCAAAATGCCATCAAAATCGGCGGTGAATGACTAAGATCGGGTTGAAAATGGCAGAACTGGCTCGCACAGTTGCGACTGATATCAAGAAGCTCAAAAACCTCCGAAAATTGCATATTTTGGAAATGAACAGATTTTCGCGAAGAAAACTCCGCCAATTGTGTACACTGATAACTACTGAGTTTTTCTTGAAAATTAAAGTATGAAAAATTATCCCAAGAACCACAATGATAAAAAAACACGCTTGGAATGGTATATGTCGCGAAAATTAAAGAGCGCTAAAATTAGTCCCCGTTAATTTCCATACCGCTTTCGTCAGCGGCGCCCGCCTCGTAGCGGTGCGAAAATCACCGCGTCTTTTACTCAACGTTTCCGTGTGCATATTAAACAAATCAGAGAAATTACACGTATATTGGCATCTGCGAACTTTTACATGTCCGCTGGTGCCTTTATCTCGACTTGATTAGTCACAGCCCTTGAGATCCAGGCCATTTCTCGGTCTCATGCGAGCGGCTATGAGAAGACATTTGAAGGGCGTAAATGGCTTACATATTATCCAAAACTAAAAATGAGACCAGCTGCGAACTCTATTCGTCACGAGGTTTCCAACGGTGTGCCTATTTTTTATCGTGTGACCAACCGTTCGTGAGTTGGGGGGGGGGTTCAGCTGCCCCCTCTCCCAGTCGAGGGTGCATGGCGCCGACCCATTCGGGTGCGGGTTAAAAGTGGATTTTTTAATTTATTCGTAATACACTTTCATGCTGACGTGGGGTTCTTTTTGGTAGGGTTTGTTTCCCCATGTTGGCAAGAAAAGTAAGAATAGTATCACGGCTTTTTATTTTAGCCGTCACCTCCTTTACGAAAATTCTGGTTACGCCACTGCGCACTATGGTCTATTTACGGGCTGATATGCCAGTTTTAGCAAAGGATCATTTTAATCAGCCGCGGTATTTTTTATTTATGCGAATAATGGACAGAATGAAAAATCACTGATGCGGTATGATGGCAACAATTTGAACATCGTTCACGAGAAAAACATAAGAACTTAAAAGTTGGGTTTTGTTTCGCGCTGGTGTGATGTTAATTTCTGGTTGTTGTTGGGAACTCCTACCTCTTCTATTTGATCACTGTAGATGTTGATTGAAAGTGAGATGCACCTGGCTGGCAATTTGGGACGATTAAATGCTGTATCGTAGAAGCCTTTTGGGATGTATTGGACACAGGCGCATAGCCAGAATTTTCCTCGGAGTAGGGGGCATACGCCAAATTTTGTCATATGGCATTGGCATATGACAAAATATATAGGGAAAAGTGACAATTTTATGTAATTAGTCTGATATTTGACACAGGCAAAAACATGTCTGGTCTTGTATTCTAATACACACACACACACACAAACACACACACACACACACACACACACATATATATATATATATATATATATATATAAGACCATTTTTCTGTATTCCCCGGAAATCGCTAAATATCTAGTGCAGACTGCTTGGCTCATGGGGCATGGCCCCCACGCCTCCCTTGGCTGTGTGCCCGATTGGATATGGTGTGTTATAGCAAACAGGATTACGAGTAGACTGTGATGCGAGGCTGTTGTTGCGCTGTCAGACGAGGTATATTTTTTATGAAGGCCACTTAACTTTTTTTGCTCAACCTCTTAATGCTGCATGATTAATGCTTTCGAATATAACACAGCAATAAGTGAATGAGCAGCGTTATTACGGTTGAAAATGGAAATAAAAATAACCCAATACTCATAAAATGAGGTGTTTTTTGTTTTGTTTTTGGCATCTCGGATGTGTTCGTTAAAACGCTTCCTAACACTACGCTTCGTCTCGCCGATGTAGATGTTCGTAGCTCCTTTACATACTTGGCAAGTGATGGACTACACAACATTTTTTATGTGACACTTTCCCAGCAAACCCGCTGTGCAGGAATTGCATGGCCTTTTCCCAGCTGGGGAGGGTGGTGGGTCAAGTGCTGAGGTGGTCAGGTGCGCAGCTAGCGTTTTCCCACTCTTCCAGGCAACGCGCAGTGGTAGTCTTGACGCTCTGGTCGCTGAGGAGACTTTCCCCGAAAGAATGTCGTCTATGAAGGGAAAGTTGATGTATCTCGTGTCTGCAGTTCTGTGTCCTGGGTGGATATAGGATGTCGGCGTAGATTGCCTGGTGCATGTTTTGACGCGATAGTTACTCAGTCGAACCATCCTGTGTGGATAACCGTTTGCTTTGGGAGACATTCGATTTTGGCTAATTCCCTCGTTGCAGCTGGTTCGTCGGATAGAAGACGTTCGCTCTCAACAGCTGTGCGTAGAGTACTGGCTTTTTGGTTTTCATTGGGTGGGCTGATATGAATGGTAAGATGATGAGTGCCGCCATAGGTTTGATACAGAGTTCGATGGTGTATTTTTCCGGTCTCCCGGACTGTGAGGAAAGTGTCAAGGGAGGGAATTAGTCTGGTGTTGGAATGATTCGTTCTTTCGATGGGGAATTTGAGAGCAGGGTGGAAATTTGAAGCAGATTGATTAATTCGAGAAGCTGAGAGCTGGTTGATAAATTCGAAATAGCAATCCAAAGCCTATGATGAGTCCAAATTCCTGGAATATCGTCTATATACCGCAAGTAGGTGATCGGTTGGGCACGCTCGGACGTAAGGATCATCTTTTCTATCGCGTTCATGACGACAGTTAGTTCCCAGTTGTGGGGCAATACGGCTACCCATAACTATTCCCTCTGCCCGTCTGTAGTAATGCTGGCCAAACCATACGTAGTTCTCATAAACATCTACGGTTTGATCAGCATTATTTCAGACAGACAGAAGAAATAGCTTTGGATAGCCGTATTACCCCACCGCTGGCAAATGTCTTCATGAACGCGATAGAAACGATGATACTCACGTCAGAGCGTGCCCAACTTATCACCTTCTGGTGGTATATAGACCATATTGTAGGGATTTGGACTCATGGGTCAGAGATTTTGGATCGCTATTCCGAATTTATCAACAACTTCCACCCTGTTCTCGAATTCTCCTTCGAAAGAACGGATCACTCCAACACCAGACTAATTCCCTCCCTTGACACTCTTCTCACAGTCCAGGAGACCGGAAAATACACCATCGAAGTCTGTATCAAACCTATGGCGGCACTCATCATCTTACCATTCACATCAGCCCACCCAATGAAAACCAAAAAGCCAGTACTCGACGCACAGCTGTTGAGAGCGAACGTCTTCTATCCGACGAACCAGCTGCAACGAGGGAATTAGCCAAAATCGAATGTCTCCCAAAGCAAACGGTTATCCACACAGGATGGTTCGACAGAGTAACTATCGCGTCAAAACATGCACCAGGCAATCTACGCCGACATCCTACATCCACCCAGGACGCAGAACTGCAGACACTACATACATCAACCTTCCCTTCATAGACGACACTCTTTCGGGGAAAGTCTCCTCAGCGACCAGAGCGTCAAGACTACCACTGCGCGTTGCCTGGAAGAGTGGGAAAACGCTAGCTGCGCACCTGACCACCTCAGCACTTGACCCACCACCCTCCCCAGCTGGGAAAAGGCCATGCAATTCCTGCATAGCGGGTTTGCTGGGAAAGTGTCACATAAAAAAAATGTTGTGTAGTCCATCACTTGCCAAGTATGTAAAGGAACTTCGAACATCTCCATCGGCGAGACGAAGCGCAGTGTTAGGAAACGTTTTAATGGATATGGCTGAGATGCCAGGAACAAAACAAAAACACACCATTCGGCGACCATTTCACTAACGCACATTGCACTAAAATCGTTCATGCGAACTCATCCAAAATATCCATCCTCCAGGTCTGTGAAGACAAATTTCAGCATCTGTTCAACTAAAAAGTCTCAGACCTGTCCTGAACACGACTTCCTCCTGGAGCCCTCTAAAACCTGTCCCATATGACAACGTTCAGTATTTCCTTTTTGAAAGAGGTCCTTGAAACAGCGCTATCCGAGATTGTTTTGATACTTTTCAAATGTACACCGATGTCATTCGAATGGAATGTTCGCTTGTGTATGTACTGAAGAATGCCCATGGCCGAAATATATGCACATTTTTTCCCGACCATTTGTTTTATTATGAGCATTAGGTTACTCTTTATTTCCATTTTCATTCATGCTTTCATCATATATTTAGTACTGTTGCAAAATGCTGACCAAAATGAGAGTGAACAAAGGGGCTCCAGCACGCAGTATACTGAGGAGGAAGTCAATACGTCTTTTCCAATTTTCGTAGTAGTTTTGTACGCTGCAGGTCCATCACATGGCAAGAAAAATCTTCGCATAATGCTGGGACCCATCCGTGGATAATAGAAAATGGATTGCATAGGGTGTGTGACAGGGACTTTGAAGTGAAAATATTATCTTTCATTCCGATTTTCATTTCCTTATGCTTATAACCCTCTTTAGACGAAACAGAATTTCCAGGATCTATGGAAACATTAATAGTTGCTGCAGTTTATATGCTCTGTTCCATGTTTCTTTTTTTAGTTCAGGCGGTAACGCTACAAACGTGCGACAGAATTCACACCTGTGTCGTGCTGACATTGCTGAGATCGTTAACCCGATTATGTATCTGTTTCAGAACATTAAAAATTGTTTAAGATCGTGTAGCAAAACAGCATGACGCTTTGTGTTATCACTCACCATGGGCCAGAAGTGAAAATCTTTATCCTGTGTTTCAGGGTCCATTGAAATATTTCCCATGACAGAACTCAGGATTGCTAGGCTGAGCTGGTAGTTCCCAACTTTTTTCAGGGCTTGGATGGAGATAAAACGTGCTAGCGTTGTTTCCAACCAAGGACATGTATTATTTTGGAGGCTAGCATTGCTTTCAACGAGGGAAGTGTATTGTTTTGGAGGATTTTGAGTTGACGGACATTGAGAACATAAGTCGTCGCTCCGCCCATGACGGTGAAGTTAGAAATCTGTGGTGCCATTCCAACTGCAAAATCCGTAATTTCAGACTTGGCCACGTGTCCATGCTAGGTATTACAGCAGGAACATCACCATTCCTGTCGGCAGAGCAGCACGGTAACGCCGGACGGCGCGTGGCGCTGCCGGGAAGGTCCGAGCCACGGCCCGTGGCGGCGGCGGCCGCCGGCCGGGCGCGCGGACCCTCTGTTCTGCTCGACGGCACGTCCGGCCCAGGGGAGGTCGTCGCCCGTGCGGCCACCCCTGGCCGCCGGCGTGACGGCCGCGGAGGCCCGCCGGAGCCGGGCGCCGGCCGGCCGCGCCGACCAGGGCCGGTGCGGCCTGCCGCGAGGAGGGCCCCTCCTCGCCTGAGGTCCGGCGGGACTAAACCGAGCGGCGGCCGGACGCGTCCGCGACTGAGGACGGCAGACCGGTGACCGTCGCCCGGGCAGACCGGTGACCGTCGCCCGGCGGGACGGGGGCGATCGGCGGCGGCGGGTCCGCCGGTCAGCGGTGCAAGCCTCCGGCCGCCGGCAGCGACCGTGACCGGGCGGCCGGCGCCCCGCGCCCGCCGGCCATCGTCTCCCTCCGGCGCGTCGGCCGGTCAGCGACCTCCTCCCGAGGTGAAGGGGAGAACGCAAGCGGCGCTAGAACGCTGCGACTCGAGGAGCGGCTCCAGATTCGAGGAGCGGTTTCGAGGACAGTCCTCGCGGGCGGTCTGCCGCGTCCTGCGAACTGGTTCGGCGCTGACCCAGCCGTGGACGGGTCAGGCCTGACCGCAGGTGGGGGCGGAGTGGCCCTCGCTAGACGGCTACGCCCACTGGACGGTCGGCACGGCCCGGGACGCTGCTGGACGTCAGGACGGCCCCGGCGGCAGCGTGGCGACGCTGCCCCGGCAGCTGCGCCGCCGCCCGGTCTCAGGGTGGCCCATCAATCAGCGGGCATCCGGCCGGCGTGGCAGTTTTTGTGGTCTGCCGCGGATTCCTTCGGTCTAGCGCCGGAACCAGACAATTTCCGGTCGCACAACGGGCGTGTGTGCAGATGGTGCCGGCCTCCGCGCCCGATGGAGTCGGGGCCAAGTGGAGCCCTCCGCCAGGCCGGAAGGGACCGAATTCGGGCTGAAGTGGTAGTTGTTCATTGTCTGACGGCACACCGTGTTCAAAGACTAACCGGAATCCTGCGACTGCGCTGCCCAGGGCCTGGCTTTGCGGGTCTGCTGTTGCTGCCGATGTAGCAGGATGCGAGGTGTGCAACGTTTATGCGGTCAGAACACAGAAGGAGGTTCATGATGCCAAAGCTAAAGGGTTTAGGGATTTTGTGGTGTCCGGAATTCCGTGACACCCGTGGGTGGCGCTGACCTGACCTTGTAGGATCTCTTCAGCGCCGGATGGCTTGCGTTCCATCTGGTTATCAGTGTCGCAGCAAACGGGTTGTACTCGCTGCGTCTGCTGCGGTGTTCTGCCTGTGGTCTTGGGATCTTGAACTTTATGACGACGGCGATAACTGGATTTTCTAAAGGAAACTCCTTTATTTCCCTGGAACTTGTGGCTAAGTTCTTGTCTTAACGCGTAAAAAATCTTTCAGCTTGGCTGTACGTTGGACGAACAAGAAATGTCTTGTGATCCCGAGGTTTTGTGGACTAGGAAGAACATAATCAGCTTGCATGTCAGCGGATTGGACTTCTCAGCCTTCCAGAGAAACTGGGACCTGGGTTTTTTGTCATTGCCTGTTGCCAGTTTTGTCATGGAACGTTTTTGCCCATTTGGGTGAGACTGCCAGCTGATCAGCCGCATAGTTTCGAATCAGTGGAGATTTTTTGACACATCGTGCACGAGATTTCTGATTTTATGTAATGAAAATGCATTGGGACCCTTGTGGGGAAAACCAAGCGACGTTGCTGAAATCGTGGATGCAGTTTTGGCCTTCTGTTTTTTTTTTGTATATTTGTGAGTGTCGAACTTGTACTGAATATTTCACGGCCGTCGCAATGACACCGTCCTTAGTATGCTTCTCATCGACATCGCAAGACGTTGACTTCAATATGCAAGTGTTTCATGTTTTTTCGCACTCCGAATGCAGATGTGGACCGCACGTCGGCTTAATAATCACTGGACCGGAAGCGGAAGATGCATCCTGCTGGCTTCCGAGTGCTCTCATCCTCACATTGCGCGAGTGCTTTCAAAGCTTCCGCCTTGGGCCAGGCAGGCCCATTAGATGTGGTAGGTGATGCCGGACCAAGAAGTTTCCGTAGACCACCGTTTGACGACAGACCCAGACGTTTGAGCCGACACGATGCAAGCGGCGTGATAACGCGATGGAACCGGTTGATCCTTCAAGCAGACGCGAAGCGTTCTGTCTTAGATGGCGTTATTTGAGGCGTTAATGGCCCGGATGCCCTGTGGTCCTATTTTTACCACCATGCTCGGCGTCCGGATGCTGCTGCTGGGTGTTCTGCTCTGTCGGTCCGGGTCCTCTTGCTGTCGCGCCAGTAGGTGCCCCAGGTCGGTGGCGTGCGCTGGCTCCCCTGCCGGGCCTCCTACCCGCCCCGTCTGTCGCCGCACGCAGCACCGGGCCCCGCTCGTCTCAGCACCGTCCGAGAGCCGGCCTGGGGTTCTGACGGCGGCCGGTCGGCGGCGGCCTGCGGGACGGGGCGGTACTCGCTGGTCGGAGGTCGGTCTGGCGCGGCGGCGGAGGGAGCTCCCGCGCCGCGGCCTCTTCCGCAGCGGCGCGCGACTCGCGGCCGCCGCCACCGCCGCGAGCGTCGCGCGGCCGCGGGCGGCGCCGGACCCACCGCTCCGCCATTTTGGGTGGGCGAAGAGGGTGCGAACGGCTACTTGAGCTGTGATTCATGACTGATGCGAGGGGGAACCTGTTTTGGTGTTATTTCGGCCTCCGCGCCGCGGCGCTGGTCGGCCCGCCACTCCTTTGTTACCGGGCCGCGGGGCCAGCCGCGGTGGCGGCGGCCGGCCCACACGCGTCCGAACACAATGCCGCCGGCGAGGTGCGGCGCCGTCGTCCCGGCCTTGTCACTGTCGCCGGCGGGCCCACGCGGCCGTTTATTGAGACCTGGTGCGTGGCCGGATGACGCGGCGGCGCCCCCGGCCGGCCCCCTTCCTGGAAGTGCTGGTGACGAGGAGGCGGCGTCAGCGCGCCCACGCACCGCCCAGCAGAGCGGAGCGGCGGTGACGGCGCGCGGCCGGGCTGCGGGCCGGCCGGCCGGCCCGGCCGCGGGCACCTCCACGAGTCTCGCCGCCCGGCTCCCCGACCGGTCGACTGAGGGCCGCGCCCGCGCTCCGTTAGCCGGCGCACGGCGTGCTTGAGCTTCGGCCGATGGCCGGCAGGCGGCAGCACCACGCGGATCGCCCGCCCGCCGCTTGGCGTCGTTCCAACGACAAATAGCGTAGTAAGCTTCAAGAAAAGAATGAAAATGAGGCCACGGGCCGGGTCCCGGCCGCCGGACGGCCCGGCGCGGGACGATGTGCGCCGGGTCCCGGACCCGGCCGCGCCCGGCCGTCTCCCGCTGGCGCCGCCTCCGGACGGCCAAACTGGCGCGGCCGTGCGCCATGGCGCGACTCGCGCGCGCGGTTGGCCTCGCGTGCGCGCGTGACAGCGGCAGTGTATTCGATGCCTGGCGCGTTATCTGAGCGCGGCCGACGTGGCCGGTAGGCGCCGTTACTAGGCCAGTGAGCGCTGCGGGGCCCGGCGCGGGCGCGCTCGCCCGCCCGTCCAGCCAGGGTTCAACAGGTCCGTGGGCCTTGTTTCAGGCGGCGGCGGCGGCGGCTGTGGCGCTGCGGCGGCGGCGGCCGGCGGGAACAGGTACGTACGGTGCCCTGGCGGCCGGCGGGAGAAAGGCTGCCGGCTGCGCGCCGGATTCGGATGGTGGGCCGACAGGCGCCGCCGCCAACCCACCCTCCGAAGGCACATGCCGAGGAGAAACTGCAGTCCTGGGCTTACTTTGCCGGGAGCGCTGGTCTTTTTGAAGTGCCTGTATCTTCGGGCGGTCTGTTGCGTGATGCAGATGGATTGAGTCACCTAGATTACTGATGCCGTGGGGGTGGTCTGATATTTCTGGTGCCTGCCATCCAGTGCCGTAAATCGGCTTGCGCTTAACGACTTAGGTCTCCGATGATAAGTTTTGGCGAAAAATATGTGAAAGGTAGTGAATGATGTACAAGGTGGGCGATTTTCTGCGAAGACTGGAACTGTCCACTGTGTTCTGCAGTAGTCGTTGGCCATTTATCTGTTTTCTCTCTTGCAGCGTCAATCAATTTTTGTTCCCCAAATTCCAAGAACAAAAAGTCTGCGTTACCCACCTAGTGTCCCCTCCTCTAAATTTGCAACCACTCCTTTAGCACGTGGATCAAAAGGGAACGCTCCACATTGGTTCCCTTTCCATAAACAATTTATAAGCCTGAACCTAGGCCTGGCTCTTTTGTGAGAGATTGCTGATAGCATTTCCATTTCAAATTTTGCTCCGAAAATTGTCCAGAAGCTTCCGAAAGTGTTGGTAGCTGAAAACAATTTACAGTCATCCACCCACTGGACGCATCGGACGTGCGCAGGCATTGGACGTGACCGTTCATTGGCCTGCGCCTTCTCGTGACGTCATGCAACAGCTGGAATTAGGACATGCTGGAATAGGGCACACGGAAATATGAATTTGTTTTGAGTCTCTTGTAAGTGTAGCATTTAGAGAATTGTTAGATGCTACAGGCTGGCTTCTTAGACCACAAACTACAGTTTATATCACAGTTCAAAATACAAACAAGAGCAATACCATCTCTTTAAGGGAATGATTTTTTGTTGCCATATATGCCTGTGCCCCGCGTCGTAGTGACGCAGACTAGTCAACACCACATCGATCGTGACACATCCGTTCTCTTCAAGACCAGGATTGGGATAAAGGTTTAATGGAAATCTCACCATTCATACATGATATACTCATTTACTGTTGCAGGTGCCCAACATGAGCAACTCGGATTTTTTCCTCAGTGATTTTGTCCAGAACTGAACTCTGGTATTTGGCCAGCGGTTGCTGTTAACGTTCATTGCCACAATGTCACGTATTTTTGTATTTATTTGTTTGTCACTCCACCATCGGATTGTTTTTGGAGTATTTTAGTAATATTTCAAAACATTGAAATGCATTTTAGTATAAACAAAGCAAAATTCGGTAAATTCTTCACATAAAATTGGATTGCTACCAGGATTTGACGAAGCCGCTGCCTTCACAGCCACGATGTGTTCATTAAAGCAAAGCTTCACGTTTCGTTTTGGAAGTTTTGCTGAGCGTCGTCTCGTCCGGCAGAAAATGATTTTCGACATTGTTTCGAAATGCGGTTACTTTGCCAGCAATCGAAGAAAGGTTTCCCTTAAGATGATTTCTTAGGTTTGTCATTGGTTACATGGAACCTGTTTCAGGCGTAGTTTGGGTTATGTGATGCATTGATGGTGCGAACACTGCTGCTTAAATTGCTGCTGAACATATGCTGCTGCGAAATGCATGTCGTCGTTCAGATTCTGCAGCTTCATCGTGGGTTTGGTTTGAAATCTACTTTTCTGCGATACATAGCCAGGCGTTCAAACTTGTCTTGTATCTGATGTATGTAAAAGTGCTATATTATTGCCCTGACAAAATTCAAGGAAGACCCCGCAAGGGAATGGACTCTAATGTGATCATCAATGTAGTATGGGTTGACTTTGTTGTCCTCCGGCATTGTTTCATATTATATTTGCATTTTTTACCTTTCATTAAAGCTCTGTTTGATTTGGGACTTGATGTTTGTGAAATATCGCTCTTAGGTTGGAATGTTCAGGACACTTTTGATCTTGTAAGGTTCTTTGTAGAGGGGGAAATTTCCCGGATCGCTTTCTGTGTATCTCAAGGCGTCGGATATGCGGACATTCAGTTACATGTTCCGCAGATTTTAGATTTATGGGTGGGTGAAGACTTTTCCCTTCCCTGACTGTCTGTAACAACCATGAAGCGAACCGCATGATTCATCTGGTGATGTATCAGACGACTGGCCTTGGCCTGACGACGGTAGGGGTAACCTTTTGGGGGACCATTCATTGCGTCACAGGTAAGGTGAAAGTCCCATAGTGAATAATAACTTCCTGGATTATGTTTAGGCATATCAACGGTGCAGCAATGGTCACAGTTTAAAAGGTGCTGTAAAATCCACTCATTTTGCCATCTTTTTTTTGAAGATATCAAAACGTTGGCCTAAAGAAAGAGGTCATACCAAGTGGTGGAGTAGCCTTTAACATGTCTTGTGTTTCTGTGTGATGATTTACGAGCTGGAAAGCTGCACGTGTGTTGCCGTCCATTAAATGCTACAAAATAGAGTTCAGGAAAGCTTACGTCACGGAAGTTGTGACTTATCACCTCGTGTTAACATCCGTGGCGTGCCAGATAATGTTTTGGAAGCTGTGCCCAAAGAATGGACAGATACAGGATTACAAGCCGCGTCTGATAGTTACATTGATCAGACGGGTGGAAAGCACTGCCCTGAGCCGCTCTGCCCTGAATGTTTCGGCATCATGTGCCATCTTCAGGAGAGCAAACAGGCACAAATTTTCAGTTACTGGGAAGACAGTGCAAGATTAGTATCTGTGCGAACAGGAGAAAAAACAATTATGAAAGCTTAATAAATGCTTGTCAGTGGAAATGTGGAGGTCTTAGTATTTGAGGTGACTGTTCTTTTTTAATGTATAACGATTTTAGAATACGTAATTCTTAAAGCCTTGCTTCGTTTGCGAATGATAGTGAAATTATCAAGACGCACTTAAGAGTCACCAAGTCCGGAATGATCTCTACTTGGTGAGGCATCATGGTGGGAGAGGGGAGACCTGTGTGGTCAGGCCTTCCTAGATGCTGCTGAATCCTGAGATGGAGATTACGAAGATTACGAAGACGCAACGTAAGACGCCTCAAACAAGGCGCAACGGAAACTGTAAACCATTGAGGAGTGACAGCATTTAGGTGTTCTGTCCTGCAGTCTACGCATTGACTCTGTGGTGCAGGAATTGACCAAAATAGTTTTAGGGTTCAGGGAAGGGAATAATGCGATGAGCACCTTGGAGACATCAGCCTTCATTTGCTCAAAAACTTGCTCCTAAACTGGGTAAGAACGAAGTGTCTGTCCGGTTTTGCAACGGTGTCAGCCACAACGGAGACTGTAATTTAGGCTTAAAAATCTCTTAAGGAGTGGCATTGGGTAGTGCTTGCTTGTGGAAAAGGCCTTTAGGAAAGTCACTTCCTTTTGGAAAAATTGGTTTATTGATATCAGGTGGAGAGCACGAAAAAGTCGGTCGAGTTGACCACTCACTTTTTATGCTACCGGGAGCAGAGTTAAAAAACTGGTGCGAAGACCAGCAAAAGTGAGATTACGATACAGAGAGGTTGATATTTTGCCATCACCTTCATGAAACAAAATGTCTGGAAAAGGAGGGTTACCATTCTTCTCTTCTTACTCTTATCTTAAACGTGATATTGAGATGTTTGCCAAGCAGAAAACGAAGGAAAAGGCTGGCGTGGGATTGGTCGCGAAAAAGGAGAATCGTCGGCATACCGACGATGAAAATGGGTTGGAACTCCTGGGGACAGTTTTCAAGCCATATTTTCTCGTGGCGACTCGTGAAAATGTCGGCACCGCTTTCTAACGGTAGAACTGATCGTTGAAAAGAAAGAACGAATTCGTCACTGAGAGGTCCAGAAGTGATCTAAAGTATCTGACACTGAGGCTGATAACCTCACTGCTGGAGCAGGATTCAGCAGCAGTTAGGTAGGCGTGACCGCACAGGTCTCCTCTCCCATCCAGATCCTTTACCCAGTGAAAGGCAGTTCCGCACTTTGTGGCTCTTTAGCACCGGCGCAACTAAAGGGGAGCCTGGGGGCTCGCCCCCCCCCCCCAGGCCCGCATTTTTGTGAAAACCATTGCGTGTCTTCTTCCCAGCGGCGGTTTCGTATGATTTCAGGTCACACTGGGCTCCCCCCTCCTCATTAAGAAAATCCTGGGCGCACCCCTGCTCTTTAGTAAGCGTTGATTATTTTATTAGCATTGGCAGATGAAAAAAAACTTAAGATTTGCTTATTTTCGCTTTACGCATAAAAAAGGAACAGGTCGTCCGAAATACTACATGGTTTCATCCAGGGGTGTCGATTTCTGTAAATGATTGAATGCCGAGCCTAGGGCTCGACAACGTAATCTCCCCCCAAATGTGAGTTTCTCAACGGATTTAGCCTTTTTTTTGGCGAGCAGAAATTCTTGAGTTTTTTGTTATCATTTATCAAATGAAAATTTGCTTTTATCCCCATTTATATGTATATATATACATATTTAAGTTTGATTAAATATGACAACGAAGTTAGTTGTTATAGTTGTTACGAACAGAACCCCAACGGCCAAGCCTTCCGTCTCTACTACGAAAACCAGATGTCAACATCGCACAAGAAAGATGAGAAGGCCATCCGCACCATCATCACTAAAAGCTGCCAACCCGTTCACTCAGCTGACAAAATTCAACTGACCACCTTTCACAGAAGCCCCAACGTGTCTGTTGTAGTCATGAAAAACAACCTCTCGAAGGATAAGTCATTTGTGAAGGAAACCAATTTAGTGTACCAATTTAAATGCACAACCGGTGACTGTACGCATCGGCCAAACAGTACGTACATTGGATATACTACCACGACCCTAGGGAGAATGACAATGCACCTACAAGATGGCGGACCTAAGAGACATTTCAGAGACGCCCACCATGTCACCATCACCAAGGAAACCCTCCTGAACCAGAAGACCATACTCACTCGTTGTTCAGAAAAACAAACTGCAAATACTGGAAGCTGTGTACATCATACATTGTGAACCTCTTATCAACAGTCAGGTCAACGCCCAGGGTACCGTCTCTCTGTTTTATGGACCCCCGCTTGGAGCTAGGGTCTGAGGCTGTTCAGATTTGTAACGTTTTTCTACGTAGTCAAACGGGAGTGCCCGAAATTTCAGGAAGCGTACGTTTTCAAATAGTTTGCCGAAACACTGCTCAGTTAATTTCGTGTCATTATTCGTGTCATTTCATTAAAAACCAACGATAGCGATAAGAAACGACCCTTACCCAGTAATTCGTCGTATTTTTGATATTTCAGTCACGTTGTTAGCCAGATATGTCATATGTATGTGTAATATGTTGAATATTTGCCTGACGATGTTCATGAGAAATGAACGAAATGTTGCATGATATTGGAGGATTGCGTTTTTGCCTGGAGGAAAAGGAGCCGAAACTTGTAAGAAGAATAGAAAGTTTACGGAAGAAGATAAGAACAACTAACTTCGCCGGGATATTTAATCAAACTTGCAGTGATGAAAATCTGCTCCCAAAGTATATAAATATATATATATATATATATATATATATATATATAGAGAGAGAGAGAGAGAGAGAGAGAGAGAGAGAGAGTGAAGATAGAGAAGTAGATATGTTGCTTTAGACTTTGTTCTGTACTTTTGGCCTATCTGTCATTTATTGCGGCATTCTTTTCGTTATTATTAGCCAGTTCCCCTCAAAACCGGCAGAAAATGCTGGGGGTCAAACCGACTTTGGTGGGTTAAAACCAGCATTGGGTGGGCCAGGGCCCTCTCAAATGAATACAAATCGACACCCCTGGCTTCATCATTTCCACTGGAGATAGCTCCTTTAACTCTCCTAAATGTTTGTAGTTACCAATATTTGTGTGCATGTCCGACTCGTGCGTTTTCTGTTCGCATTGACACTGCCTTGTACACACACACACGCACATATATATATATACACACGCACATATATATATATATATATATGCATATGTGTATATAGATATTTTTATTTGCCTTCCTGAAGATGCACCGTGTAACGTTGAAACGTTGAGAATGCATTAAACAAAATACGAACAGCATAGTAATATTCATTTCAAGATGAAATGTCCAACAGAAGCTAAAACCCTGTATATTGGTCATTAGTTTGTCATGATGCCTAGACGGGGACTTTTTAATCATCAATAGAGTCACTGGCTAGAGTTATGAAGACATAATAGGAGAGGCATGCGGCACACAGCCCTGGGTAACTAGGGGATTGGGGCGCTGATCTGGCCGAAAAAATCTGTAAAAAAATGAAATTGTCCCCTTGATCGGGTCTTGAGACGTCTGAAATTTGTGTAGGGACAATTTTATGTGGTTATATTTTGGGTGGTTATGCCAAATATGCTTTGATCTTCTTTGGCTGTTAACGGCCGTTGATGTCTGTTCAACTTCCATTGGCATCTCGTGATGAGCTGAACAGCATTGGTGGCAAAATCTGGTGATTGAGAGTGGTATCATGGGCTCCCTGTAGGAGTAAAACTTTTTTATAATGGATTGGAGTACCCGAAACACCCACAAAACGATAAAAACTGCACCCGCGATTCCTTGGTTGAACTCCTGCCTTACGCCGCTCGAGCGTTCTGGCTGTGTGATGGTTTTAGCCAATATCCAAGCTGTTCCAAAATGTCTGTAAAGACAGTGTTTAAGCGTAAATATTCGTCTGCGATATGTAACCGACGTAACCAAGAGGTACATGATCTCTATGGTGCATTCCTTTTTCCCCTTAAACACACACGCATATGTATTAGATGTTTGGGATTGTTGCAGAATTATCTTATTTTTACTTTTGGGTATACATGTGTGTTGTAACCAGTCTGGAGATAAAACAGTCCATAAAAACATTAATTCACACTTGGTGCTATGGCTGTGGCGGGGCTTTCGCACAACGGCTATCTGAGTATCGCAAGGTAAAACACTACGAGCCAGTTTGTTCCAAGGTAGATGTTTCAAGCGCGCGGTGTGTAGCGCTGTGTAGCGGTTTTGTTCGTTTGCTGCGAGGGCGGCTGTCGTTGTCGGACCGGACTGTTTGGGTAGTAATTTTAACAGGTCGAAAAGTCGATATTGTATTTTTATATCAGCATTTGCTCAAATGGGAAATTATAGTGCCGGCGCAATGACATCATTCGCTCACGTGGAATAGTGCCTTCAGTGTAGCCATGGAGAAACACCGATGTTTGGTGACGTATTAAAAGCTTTTTGAAACCCGCGCGGTGCCATTTTTCGATGTAATCGCCATGGTGAACGTCATTTTCCTGTGAAAGACGCCCGATAACGTGCTGCATAATTCGGAACGGTGTGACTGACTCGCTTCATTGGCTCGTCTCAATGGTACATTCAGCGCAGTGATACATTCATAGTTTCCCTCGTACAGTTAAGCTGGTCAGAATGTTTCGTGCCACGCAGATCATCTCGGTTATCTTAATATCGTAAGCCGGTCCCCCCTTGTTCGCCACGGCGCGGTGTCTGAACCAGCCGTCACATGAAATGGTAATGAAGTAGCCAGTGTTTATCAGCAAAGATAATGGTCATGTGGCAGACGGATGAAATGGCACGGTGATAGCAGCAATTGTCAACCCTCTCCCTCGACCCTGATTCGACGGCACGTTGTCAAAAAGCATCCAGGTGTATCTGTTGATTACCATATAACATACCTTCCGAGTTTGTCGCTAAGGGTCTGTTCGGACTTGGGTTACCATTGAGGCGTTGTTTGGCTTTTTCTGTGGGACACGGATTAGCCCTGGAGCGCAACTAGTCGGTTATAGTAAAATGCGCGCGGTGTTGTAAAATGGGCCGGTGTGAAAGTTCTGTTGTCTGACTGGATGAGACACATTCGAGCAACAGATTGAAACGTTGTCTTGTCTCGCAGTTCCAGCGCCATGCCCACTGCTTATGAGGTGTGTTACTATAATAATCTTGCAAGTCGCCACGAGTTTCTTGGTACTTCATTCAAATATGTGCATGAAAATGTGAACGTGAAACGTATAACTATGGCGCTTCCAATTTTGAAACGTTCCCATACCGATATTTGACAGTATGTTTTGGGACTAAGTTGTGGTACAAGGGGTCTTGGATTTAATCATGTGGTAAATGGTTTTCACCACTCATCATGTGTCGAATTTTGCCTTTGAAACGTACCTCAAAAATGGCTGGCATTCCACACTGACCATTGCTTTAACTTAGTAGAAATATAATCGGACCATGGAAATGGGAGAACTCGTTGCGTCTGGTGACAATACCCACTGGCAAAATGGCTACGGAGTTGTAAAACGTGTTTAGTGTATCAGGTCGGTCCGACCCTTTCTCCGGAGACAATGCCTGCAGCACTGATCAGATCGATGGCTCTTTCTTTCCGTGATTAATAGCAGTGCAAACAATGCCAAGAAAGACGTATTGGGGCTCTCAGTGCATGACTTTTGATAAATTCGTCAGAAATCGTTTGGCCTTAAGGTACAAATTGTTCCCAAACACCCTCACGGTTGTCAGATGTTTTGGAGAAAATGGTGACCATGTATGGGGACTAACTGAACTGACACCGAAGTGGAACTAATTTCTCTATGTGGAATTCATTGTCCCCCAAACAAAGATTCCCTAACGTTGACGCAAGATGCGATTCTTTGTAAGCAATCGTGCCCCTCAATAAGTGTTACAAATCACACCCGCATGTAGGCTGGGAACTCTTAAGAGTACGAGACGCCCCTTCTGTCTCATTCCTTGTCATGGAACGTCACTGTGTGATGTTAACAACTAGCAAACATTGGCCGTACTGGTACAGGAAAATTGAGTTAAGTAGTGGTATTCAGATGGAAATACGAATGTGAAATTTTCCGGATTATGTCTGCCTAGCGGCCACGCGCTTCCGATGTTGCTGATCCCACCCACACGGAAAACCCCTTTGTACGGAAAGTCGTCACCACAAATTCTCTTTGAGCTCCTGTGTAGGTAGGCCTGTTCGTCCAAACTCGCCAAACGTGGCTGGCGTTTGCGTCGTAACTATATAGGGATTCATATGTGATAGACGTCCTGTTATGAACTGTGTTTATCAGTGGTCCCACCATCCAGGTTTTCATGTGTGACCATCGGGGCTTATTGTAGGCCGTAGCGACGAAAGTTTCATTTTTCCATAGATGGCGAGACTAGTTTCGGAGTCCGGTTTCAGCTGTCCAGATTGAGCAGTGATTTTCGCCCAGCGCTCTGACTGGCTGGACATGCCAGCTATGCGGCTGGGGGTTATGTGCGAGGCGAATTGTGGTCTATGGCTTAAGGCAAAGCCGTGTGATATGCTTAGCCCGCTATAGCCCTCTGAAGATCAGCCGGCGGGCTTCCTCGCGAGTGGAAGATGAAATTGTCATTTCCTTAGTGTCAGGTGTTCGCGAACGTGGATGTTGGATAGGGTAAAAGTGTTGAGGAAGATAAGGTGTAAGAGTAAATGGTAGTCCGGAAGCGAAATTGGTCGGCTGGTGAAGTCGACGCAACAACAGTATTTTGTGGAGTTTCCACGGCATGCGATTTAAATGCTTTGCGGTCCCTTATCAGAGCGGTGCGCTTAATTCACCACAGGTGTATTGTATCGTGAAGTTTTACGACCATTGTGCCAGATGGTGCCCCATTTATTAGGTTCAGTTAGTGTCGGCCACTGCAGCATTTCTGGGGAATCAGTTTGTTGTAATAGCGCACTACTCTTGTTTCCTGTGTTGCCGTACGGGCCGTATAAACTTTCTGGGAATTTTTGTGAAGAACTGCTGCAAACGCTTATCGACAGCGAAGTTTGCGCGTTAAACATGCTGTTCTGACCGTATGAGTTTAAGTGAAACGAAGGCCGACTGTTGCCTATTTTCGGTATGAGCAGACACAGGCGACGTGGCCTGTCCAATCTGCCGGGGTTCCGGCCATTTTCCCGGGCGGTGGGGGCCACACGGATGCACAGCTCGAGAGGACCGGGTCGTCTGGCCGTCACAGGGGGGAGGGGACTGGTCATTACAGGTTCCGGGGCGACCGGCGAGGAGCTCCAATTAGTTCAGCCCACTACCGACCGGCGGGCGGGCCAGCCTCCCCCCCCCCTCGGCAGTCCTCTCGTCCCGTCGGACCCCCTGGGACCCTGTCAGGATGGCGCTCCGGGCCTCTGTGGGGCCTGTCGGGCTGGGCGGCTCCCGACGTCCCATCATTGATTTCTTGGCTAATGGTTTCCGCTCTGCTCGGCCTGTGGGATCGTGCCGCAGCGCCGCGGACAGGGATGAAATTTGACGCCTGGTCACCACCAGAACGGCGCGGGAACGAAAGGCCCGCACACCGGATGCGCAACGGTGACGGCTATCGGCCAGCCAGCCGCGCATCATTCGTTCCGCTGCATCAGTGCCAGCTCGGTAACCCCTGATGTCTTGACTGGGGGCTGCGCCTTCGGCCTGCCTCTGCCGCAAATGTGATTGTGGCAGCGCCCTCCTCCCGCTCCCGCGCCTTGCCTGCTTCCCGGACCGGAGCCGGTCGGGGTCTCCGATTGAGCCTCGGGTTTGCGGTTCTTCTGAAAATGGCCATCTCTCCGTCGGCGTGGTCTGCCTGCTGCCGCCGCCGCCCTGCCCGGCCGGCAGTGCGGGAAGACGCCGCCGCCGACGCCACCGCCGGTAATCCACAGTCATTGGCGGCGCCCCCGGGTGAACCTCTCACGCGACGGACAGGCGGAGCGGCCTCGGCGACGGACTGACGCCTCCGCCTTCGGCAAATGGCCACCGGGGGACGCTGCTGGAGGACGGCGAACCACCATCCACCTGCGGGTCGGCCACGGCAGGCCTAGGGAAAGGGCCGCGGCGGGGTGACGCCGTGCAGCGAGGGCTAACCAGGTCGCGCTGTCCGCCTCAGGACAGAGTTTTTAGGTACCTGCGCAGGCGTCCTAGTTTGCGGCCCATCAACCTGGCGCAGAAGATCCCAACAATGGCAGTACGGTAATGGCTCCTGTTTTGTCCTGCGGACCACAGCGCAGAAAGGCACTCTTCGCCGATTGGCGGAAGCGTCGTTGTCGTTCTTTGTTTCGCTCGCCTGGAGATGGACGACACCGTCTGTTATGGCGGTGGCCTGTGTTTGATCAATGGTTCCCGGACGAGAGTCGGCCGGGGCCTCACCTCCACCCCTCGCGGGCAGATGGTCATGCTGGCGTAGTCACTGTTGGCTTGTCTCAACGGTGTGCACACGCAGCGACTCTTACGGTGCGAGGCTAACGCGAGAGCTTTGAATGCGATCACCGCTGTACGCTTAAGTACCGCGGGGTGTGGCGATTCGGTTTTCGGATCTCATGGTGGTGATTCCGAGCACTGCTTGTCTAAAATATTCGGTTGGTTGAATGCTCCCAAAGACATGGGAAAGATGTTATGAACTGTTTTAGCCTGATCTTTACTAACGACAGTTTTCCTCTTTGAAAGGTAATGCCTTCAACAAAAACCCTGGCGAAATGGTATCCATTTATTCGCCCCTTTTTTAGCTGTCTCCAGGACAGAGTGAGCTGCACAGCGCCGTGAAATCTCGCACCATAATTTATCGGGTTGAAGCTATGTTTCCAGACAATTGGCGCCTTCACGCCGGCCGAACTTCTCAGTTCGGTGCCAGCGCACCGCCCTCGGGCGAAATGTGAGCAGCTCGCTGGCAAGTTTTTGGACACGCCGCAGTGCGCCAGCTGTCGCCGCAGCCATGTTCGCCAGGGGTCCTGGTCGTCACGTTTGACCCCCCAGCCGGCGCCGGACGCTGAGCAGGACGCAGCCCAGGGTCGCCGCCGGCTGACCCCCGCGGGACCCCGCTGACGGCGGGACTCCGAGCCCCTCGCGGGTCCCGGCCGGACCGCGACGGACCCGTCCGGCGGGACGGCGCCTCGAGTCGCCTCCGAGTCGGCGCGCGAGCCCGACTCGCCTCGGCGCCAGCTGGCGGTCCGGCCTGCGGCGGCGACGCCTCGACGTCGTGCTCGGACGCGGGTCGTGCCCTGCGGGCGGAGGCGCACCAAGGCCGCTGTTGTGATCACGCGCGGCAAAAAGCGGCGCGGCGCTGCGGCCGGCGGCCTGTTTGCACGCCCGGGGCGCGGCGCGGCGGCGCCGCCCGAAGGCCGGCTTTGTGCGCCGGCCCAGGCGTCCGTCCGTCTCTGCGGCTCTGGTCGATACGCGCGGCCGCGGCCGCGGCGGGACGCGGCCCCGGGTGCGGCGCAGCTCGGCGCAGCAGCCGCAGCACTGGCGCGCCGGACGCTCGTCGAGAGCGCCGCGATCGCAGCCGGCTGCGAGCGGCGGAGCGCGCCGCCGGCGGGAGGAGCCGGTCCAGCCTGTCGGACGGTAGTGGTCTGGGCCAGCGACGTGGAAGCGAAGGCGCCGCGCGGCCCGGGTGGATGGGCGGATTGCGTGGACGGCGTGCACGCGTCCGGTCGCTCGGCGGACCGGATTAAGGCGCCGCGTCTGACCAGTCTCCAACCTCTGCCCACGTAAACTTAAGGATGCTGGTGTTTGTACCGCGAACGTTGAGCAGATGCGATGAACCCTGATTTAGTATGACAGAACGACGTCAGCGTGACCTGCCAACGTCTGGAAAAGTTATCGAACGTTTGTGAACGTCTCAAGCCGTGGAGACCTAGGTTGGCCGTCTCACCGCGACGAGGGACATTCTGTTCCTCGAGGCCATTCCCAATGTGGTATTTGCAGCACCACCAGTCCTGTCAAACCTGTGAACAAAACGCAGCCGATAATTGGACGGACGGTCCGCAGAAGTTGGTCACGTGACGGCGGACTGGTGGCTTCCTCCGGCTGTGTGGATTAGCGCGCCCGTGTGGCGCTGACGCCGGTGGCGTTGCCGGTCGGCCGTTCCCCGTCGCCTGCCGCCGGTCGGGCGGGTTCCGCGCCGCGCGAGGAGGCCGCGGTCGCCTCGCCGGCCGCCGTCGGTCGCGACGAAGGCGCTCAGTCGCCGGCAACCGCTGCAGCCACGTCGCCGCGACGGGCGCCGGGCCGAGGGCGGCGGAGGGAGAGCACGGCCGGGCCGGGCCCGGCCTCGGAGGCGGCGGCCCGCAGCCCGGCCCGGTCCGGTCGATACGCTGCGCGACCGTCCAGCGCCTGCGCACTGGCTGCTGACGTCAGCGGGATCGATGGGCCGGCTCCGCCCGGCCGGCTCAGTCGAGGCTGCCGGCCGCCGCCGCCGGCAGCGCCCGCCGGACGCTGCCCGCCGCCGTCCTGCAGAGCGGAGTCCTGCGCGTCCTGCCGCTCCTGGCTCAGGACGGCGGACAGACGGGCGGGCCGGTCCCCTGCAGTCGGGGTGTGGACACGGAGGCTAGGGCGGCGATTTGGACATGTTTCCACGAGCAACGGCCCGTGCGACAGTCGTGGCCATGGAAACCCCTGTTGAAAGTCCGAGAGAGCTGGTGGTTGCTGGTGCCGGTGGTAGTTTGCGCTATTTAGGTATAATTTTATTTTGCGCGAAATGTTTTAGTTCGTTTGTACCGCGCCCGAATGGCGCGCAAATCCGTAGCTATGAGTAGCTCAGCACAGCGTTCTTCCTGGAAGACAGGATCAGAAGCGGAGGGCTCGCGTCTTTGTCTTCGTTCAGTCTGTTTAGTGCCATTTTGTTGAGAATGGTGCGTGAAACATAGGTCTTTGAAATGGATTGGGGTGCCCAGTTCTGCATTATTTTCGGGTCTCCCAAATCTTCGTAGATGCTCACCCCACACGGTTCGTGTTACATCCACGAAACTTTGGATGTGTCCGATAAACATTGGATGTGTCTAAGCAGCCACAAGAGATATAAATCTGCGTTCTTGAGTGGTGGTGAGAATTATTTTTGTTACATGTTTCTTTGCTCAAGTTCGCGTCCAAGGGTATCAGTTTGTATTCCTTTGAGAGAGTCCTGACCACCCCCCCCCCCCATTGTTGATTTGGGCCCTCCCAGTGTTGGTTTGGGACTCCCTCAAATATTTTCTGGCGGTTATAAAGAGAAATGGACAATAACAACGAAAAGAACGACCGCAATAGATGAGATATAGACATAAAATGTAGAATAAAGCATAAAATGATGTAAGTATCTATCTTCCTACCTTCTGTCTATATATGTATGTGTATATAGTATATATACCTATATACATGGGGACAGACGCAATTTTTTATTTGATGAATGGAAGCAAAAAACTTAGAAGTATCCGTGGACCAAAATGAAAGGTGATAAATTCGTTGAAAAATCCACATTTTGGGGAAGGTTAGGTTGTCGGGTCCTGGGCTCGGCCCCCCCCCCCTAATCATTGTCAGAAATCGACGTCCCTGTTCGGGGCATTTTGGTCACTGCTGTGTTTGGTGACCCATGCTAACGTGCATGAAATGACAAACTGAAGACGTGCATGCACCTAAATGTATTGCCCTAAAGGCAGTTCCGTTGTCCGAGAACGCGGTAACTGGGTTTTTGGATGTAGTAGGATTTGGGCACGATATGGCAGTAGGTAGAACAGTAGCTTGTAAATGGAGGCGGCGGCGAAATGCCCATGGGATGCTTCAAATGTGTTGTCTGAAATAGAGTTTGTTGAATTTCTCCGTCCCGGCGCGGCCTGTTGTACGCCATCCAGCGGCGGCGCAGGCAGCTCGGGGAAGGGGGGGAGGCGGGACGGTCCGCGATACGTCATCCGGACCAACAAGAAAGCGACAGCGCTCATGATGATGGCGTTCCGAGCGACTGGGCGCGGCGATAGACGGGGATCGCCACCCCCGCCGTGGCCGTGATGACAGTGCCGCTGTCCCGCCTCAGTTGTGGGCTCGCTCCCGCGACCCTGCCGGTGAACTGCCGTCTTGGAGCCGACCCACAGGCTGGGTGTGGCTCCTCCTGAACTGACGGTCAGTGGAGTGCGCCTGATAGCACGTGATCGGTGCTCCGAGGCGCTCGATACGGCAGATGCCACCAGCCTTGGCGCAATCAGAACGATGCCGGTGTTTACCGGTGATTGGAATCGTCTTATCGTGCCACGATTGTAGCGGCCCAAACCTCCGGTTTCATGTTTGTGTTGTGCCATTTTTATTTATGTAGTTTTATTTTTTATTTGAAGATGTTGGCCCCATAGTTTCGCCAAATGAGGCTGGTCCCCCTTGTTTTGGGTGGGGACAACTCCTGTTCGGCATTAAAGACACCAGTGGCTAATGGTCTGCCCTCAGCCCCCCTCTCCTCTCGAAAATTCCGTCCGCTGTGTTTCCATCAGTCGCGGTCGTTCGTGTTGCGTCGACCTCTCAGCTGATCCCCGTCAGGACGTGTTAGGCGTCGCGCGCCGTTCTGAGGAAGGCCTGCTGTTCGGTCCGTGGCTTCTGATCCCAGACGCTACCTGGACACCGAGATCAGAGCCTCGATCTTGGATTCCTCCCCATTCGCAGCCGCTCGCGGCCAGCCTGTCAGTCCCGGCCGGACGTCCTCGCTGTGGAGGAGTCCAGCGGGGCACTGCAGGAGGCTTTTGGGCAGGAGCGGCCGGCGACGGTCGGGCTCACGCTGGGTGCTGGGGAGGTAGCAGGAGCTGGCCGGAGGAGCGGCCGCGGCGGTGGCGGCTCCAGGGAGCTGGCTGGAGGCGGCTGGCCGCAGGGCGGAGGGCGGCCGCAAAAAGCCGCCGGAATGCGGCGGTCGGCGCGCAAAAACGGCGGGCGCCGCGGCGGCGGACGGCGCCCGGCGCCCCGCTATCGGCCGACTATCTGCCGGCCTTGTTTGCCGGGGGGCCGGCCGCCGGCGGCGCTGGGGGCCTCTTTTTCAGGGCCGCACCGTATTGATCGGCCGCGAGTGTCTTTGTGCGCCGTTTTTGCCGCGCGGCGATCTGTGTCGGCGCGGTCCGGCTGCAGGCGGCTTTGTCGCGGCCGTACGCGTCAGACACGCGTCTCCGCCGACGCCGCTGCTGCTGCCGCCGCTGCGGATGCCGGCCGGCGTCGCTGCGTCGCGTGGCGGAGGTCCGGCGCCGGCGCGGCGGCCGACTGGTGCTCGCTGGGTCGTGCCCGCGCGGATCGTTGGGGAAGCGACCCCAGGTGCTGGATCGGGAGCCGAGTGGAGCTGACGGGGACGGAGCGGGCTCTGGCGGTGTCGGTCTGTCGCAGAGGCGAAGAGCTGTGGCTCGGCCGTGTGGCGGGGAATCGGCCCGCTTCGGCAGCTTTTGTATGTTCCACGTGCGGTGACCTGGGTTGCCGCCATGCGTGGAGGCTCCCGTATGCAAGAGGTTGTGTTCTGGACGCCTCTAGCTGAAACTTTCCGTCCCTTGTCCTCCGTCCCCCCCCCCCTTTATTCTCACCTGCGGACGGCTCTCGATTGTGCTGAGCGCACTTGGATACGGCCGGGAAGTAGCCTGTCCCGCTGGATGGAGTGTTTCTTGGTCATCTGTGCCCTCTGCGGCGTCCTTTGATTTGGTCGGCATCATGTCATTTGAGTACTCCTTGTGCCTCATATGGTTTTCCATTGGTTGATTTGTTGCTAAAATTTCCAAAAGACGTCCCGTTCTCTTGGCCTGCACTGCATTCCTGTCTCGGGAAGTGTCCACAGAAATTGGTTCACCCTGCCCATGCAAACTGTGGATGTAGGTACCGTTTAGCTTTGTAATTCACCGGTTGGCGTGGGTATAAACAGGAATTTGTATGTACAGTTTACACCAGCAATCCCATGTTCTCTTTTGAAACGGGTGGCCTTCGTTACGATCGTTTTCTGTTCCTCAATCGCTGTGTGTACTCGATAAATCACAGATATTGCATCGCACGGAAGTCCTACCTTTGACTGTTCTCCCGAAACGCATTCGGAACAATTTTGCCAGAACCGTTCTTGCAGTGGGGAAGTTTAAAAGACCTCCTTCACATGAGCGCAGGAGATTAGTGTGACGTCTTCATATCGTGATGGGGTCATGGTGTCTCGTGTTCCTGGAGATGCCTTTCGTAGAATTTCGCCGATGTCTTGTTCAACATGAGAACTTGTTTTTTCGTTGTCGTCAGCGGATCAGCTGATGTTACTATTGCGGTCTCCGAGAATGATAGGTGCTCAGTGCCATTGCCGGCATCGTGAACCGAATAGGGGCCCCGCACAAAAAGGTCGACGTTTATGGTTTAAAGATATGGTCCTTGCTGCGGACGAATATGATTTTGTCGCAGTTTTCTTTGACCAGTATAAAAAAGGACTTCGGCAATGTCTCTGTATGTCGGCGGCTCCAAAAGGCCAAATTCGCGGAAATCTGCATTTCTTTTCGGCCATTGCCTCTAAACTGGGCTTCCAATGCCGCAGGCGTTTAGTTTGGGTTCAGCGCATGTGCTGATAGTGGAAAAATTGCCTAAAACTGTGAAGATGCGACGTAAATGGACTGCTCGCAGATGCTGTTAACCTGGTGTCTTCCAGTGAGTGAGATTCGTGTCAGCGAGTGCTATGCGGCATTTTCCGTGAATGAGGTCTGGTCGAACGCTGCGTACGGCGGAGACCCCAGATTTTCGTTCGTACCCTGTGACCTTGTGACCTCCCGGAAGACAAGAGGCCCCGCTCGCTCTAGTCAGGATCCGCCTGGAGATAAATGACGTCACTGCCGAGTTCATTTTTAACCGGACAGTGTCTGCCGGAATTAAAGCCCCGCTCCGATGTTTTGACGAAGGGCCAAACACACTGCGGCCGCCGATGGTGCGCCTATTTTTACGGCGGCGCCGGGCGGCCATTTTGTTGTGTCTGCCGCCGCTGCCAAGCGCTCTCACCTGTCGGCGTTGAGCGGCGCGCGCTGCGCTCCCATTGGCCGGCGCCGACGGCCGCGGCCAATGGGCGACCGGCGCCGCTCATGGCCCCGGCGCCGGCCAGCTCACGGCTTGCAATGTTGCACGGTGCAGAGGTCAAAATGGCCGCCGGGCCGGAGAAGATGGGCGAGGCGCGGTGGCGGCGGCGGCCGGCCGTTCCCGGACGCGGCCTGCGGTGTCGCGGCCAGCTGGTGGGAGACGGCGGCGGCGGCGGCGACGGCGTCCTGGGAACGGGGCCGCGCCGCCGCCGCCGCCGCGTGAGTCATCGCCGCGCCGCGTATGAATGGCCGCGCTCTCAGGCGCGCACTGAAACCGATCCGGCGGCGCGGCAGCGCTGTGTCAACAGCCGGCCTCTGACGCCCTCCCCCGCTTCCAGGAGGCGTGAGAACGGACGGCCGCGCCGGAGGACGGCCGAAGACGACCGGAAGACGCTGCCGGCCGTCCCGGATGGCGCGCGGCGAGCCGGCCCGCGCCGCCGCGGCGACGGTGCTGCCCCCGCTCGGCGGGCGGCGGCGGCGCGCTCTCCGGCGGCACCGTCGCAGCGGCTGCTGCTGCAAGAGGGCGGAGCTGCTCCTGCCAGCGGCGGCCAGCAAGGACGGTATGGTACGGCTGTGGTATAACATGTGGTGCGACGAGCGGAGGTCGAGACTACCGCTCTTACGGATGAGGTTTTCGGCCTTCTTTGGTGGCTGTGGCCGTGACATGTAAAACGCAGCGGTGCCATCGACACCAGGATCACAACAGCGAAGGGCCTGAGCCTGCCGCTCGTGCGGTCTGGAGCTTGAGGGAACCCCAATCCGAGCGGCGCCTGACACCGCCTCTGTCGATCGTCTGCCGCCCACGGCATCTCTGCGACGTCTCCGTCCCGGCGCCGCCGTCCGGGCCGCGTGAGCCTGCTGAAGCCAGGTCAGGTCGGTTCACCCGCCGCCCCGTCCTCTTGCCTGCGGCTCGGCAGCCGGAAGCCGCGCCGGCGCGCTGAGACAGCTGTCTGCGGCAGAGAGCGGCTCGTCCTGCTCCGTCTTCAGAGCTGCAGGAACTCGAGCTGTCGCCTCGGACGTCTCCTGGACTCGGGAACGGCCGTCAGCCGTTCAGGAGCCGAGGACCGCGGTACACGCGGCCGCCCCGCCGCCCGGTCGCATTGTGGAGTGAAAGACATGGGTAGTGAGATGTGAGATTTTCAACCTCTCACTACTTTGTCTTCCGCTCTCGGTGCGACGCCGTCGTCGGGTGGCGGGCGGTGCGCCGTTCCCCGGAGCCTCCGAACGCAGAGAGCGGTGCGTCTGCCGTCAGGCTGCGCTGTCATAGATGATCGAACTATCACAGCCAGCTTTGATGAGCAAGCGCGCCGCTCTCAGTCGTCGCAGTCGCGCAACAGTCGTCGTCGCCGCCGCGCCACAGTCGTCGCCGCCGCTCCGAGACCGTTCTGGCCACCGAGTGCCGCCTGGTCGTCAAAATGGCTGTGACGACGTATTCGAACTCGTATCACAGCCATGTTTGATGAGCTGGGCAGCATTTGCTCGCAGCGACCGGCCGGCTACGGAGGGGCCAGCGGACCCCAGCCGGAGGCCCAGCTGACCGGACCCGCACGCGTCACGACCAAGCCAGTCGCGCCGGCTAGAGCGAGGAGAACGCGACAGCGGGAGCACTGCTGTCCCGCCGGGGCTGGGTCACCGCGGGCGCTGCGATGGGGAGCAGGAGGGGCCGTTTCCAGTGGGGTTGGGGTACTCGGCGCTGAGCGGACGGGAGGTCAGGGGCTGGTGATGCCCTCGGGGCGGACGGTTTCACCTGAGCTCTGAGGCGTGAAGCCAGCCAGCGGCAGACTGGCGGTACTGGTGCCGGCAGGGTGGCAGGGGGGCTCACACGGATCGGGGCGGCCAGGGGAGCGCTGGGCGGCGGGGAGCGCGGACCGGTAGTCTGGGGAGCGCGGGACGTCCAGGGGAGCGCGGAGCGGGTGGCTTGGGAGCGCGGGACGGCCAGGAATTGCGGAGAGAACGGCTGGGGAGCGCGGGACGGCCAGGTGGTTACGGAGCGGACGGCTGGGGAGCGCGGGACGGCCAGGAATTGCGGAGAGAACGGCTGGGGAGCGCGGGACGGCCAGGAATTGCGGAGAGAACGGCTGGGGAGCGCGGGACGGCCAGGAATTGCGGAGAGAACGGCTGGGGAGCGCGGGACGGCCAGGAATTGCGGAGAGAACGGCTGGGGAGCGCGGGACGGCCAGGTGGTTGCGGAGCGGACGGCTGGGGAGCGCGGGATGCCCAGGGGAGCGCAAAGCGGGCGGCCGGGGAGCGCGGGACAGCCAGGGACCGCTGAGAAGGCGGCTGGGGAGCGCGGAACGGCCAGGTGGCTGCGGAGCGGGCGGCCGGGGAGCGCGGGACGGCCAGGGATCGCGGAGAAGGCGGCCAGGGATCGCTGAGAAGGCGGCTGGGGAGCGCGGGATGGCTAGGGGAGCGCGGAGCGCGGAGCTAGCGGCTGGGGAGCGCAGGACGGCGAGGGATTGCGGAGAGAACGGCTGGGGAGCGCGGGACGGCCAGGCGGTCGCCGAGCGGGCGGCCAGGGGAGCACGGGGCGGGCTGCCAGGAGAGCCGTGAGACGGCCAGGGGAGCGCGGGGCGGCCAGGGGAGCGCGGGACGGCCAGGCGGTCGCCGAGCTGGCGGCCAGGGGAGCGCGGGACGGCCAGGGATTGTGGAGAGAACGGCTGAGGAGCGCGGGACGGCCAGGCGGTCGCCGAGCGGGCGGTCAGGGGAGCACGGGGCGGGCTGCCAGGAGAGCCGTGAGACGGCCAGGGGAGCGCGGAACGGTTGGCTGGGGAGCGCGGAGCGATAGGCTGGGGAACGCGGGACGGCCAGGGGAGCGCGGGCCAGCCAGGGGAGCGCGGGGCGGTTGGCTGGGGAGCGCGGTCGGCGCTACGTTCGCGCCGCGCACCGTTCGTACTTCCCTGCCCGTCAAGTTGGCGGTGGTGTGCTGTGTTCGGGCCAAATCACAGCCAATTTGACGAGTAGGTGACGACTGCTCCAAGACGGCGGTGGAGGCGGCCGCCGCGGCCGGGCGACGCGCGCGCGCGCGGGGACGCCCGGCACTTCCGGCGCCCGCTCAATGGACGCCGCTCCGGTTGCGGTGTTTACACAGGGGCCGGCCGCTCAAGGTCCGGCGGCCGTTTTTACGATGTTGCGCAGCGCCTGGTGACAGCGTGATGGCCAGCTGCCGGCCGGGCGCGGCCAGGGGGCGCGCGGAGGAGGGGGGGGGGCGACAGGGGCGGCGCCGGCGGCTCGGTCCTTTGCCGAGATGAGAGCGAGACGATTGGCGGAGGCGGTTCAGAAGTTTCCAGGGTCTTTCTAGACGCAGGAGACTAGTGGCAGCGTCTTCTGCTGATATTGCAGAGAACAGAAACCTCGGGTTGCGTGTTTACAGTGAAACTGTTGTTGCGGAACATTCGGCAGTTGTTCGAAACATGCCTAACATGCAGTGGTGTATCACTAGTTTTAGCTGCTTCATGGGTCGACAAGACATTTGACGTTCAAAAACGGTATGAATAATTTCTTGGGTACGACGGATTTTGAAGGTTATAATACCATTTTAAACGGTAACGTTAACTTTCATTGTGACGTGGATGGCTGTTCTGTGCGTTCCGCACGTATCGGTTGTTTTCCTTTTTAACGAAAAAAAGTCTTGACTGCACGAATAAAGCCTTAAATTTCGCTCATTTTCTTTATTGGCATGTCTCTATGTTTATTGTTTGCGTTTTGATTTTCCTTGATTGTTGGCAGTTTAATGAAGCAATGTTACGTATGCAATATCGCTAACAATTTCAGAAAAGGGTGACTTATTGAGGTTTTACTATGGCTTCGTCATGGTCTTTTGCTAAAGGTAACTTCCAAAGTGTGATGTTTCTACCCTTGTTTATCCACAGAAATGTTAAAAGGGAGCTCTGCCCTAGGCTGTTCGTTTTTGACTGTCACAATGCCAGCAATTCTGTTGTAACTAACATGCTAAGTGATCGCTAGAGCTGTTCCCTTACATTTCGTGAAACATTTCATGCAGTGTATTATCTGGAAGGTCGCTTGGGTCGCCTATGACGACCCTGCAAAGTGAAAGGGAACCACCAAGTGAAAAGTGGCACACGGACAATGCGTGAACGTGCACAACCTCGTCAGCTTCAGCTTCTCGGAAAGCATTTGACAAGTCTCATATTTCCGCTCTTATGTCACCACTTTCGTCTGAAACACCTCCAGTTTTCTTGAAAATGGTCTCTGAATCTCAATGCTTCTTTGTGTCATTGTTATAGAAAGAGCGCTTTGTGTCCTTGATACAGAAATAGCGCATGTGGCCACCACGCCACCTACCGTTAACGATGGGTCCGTACAGCATTACTCCTGGTGATCGACTCATTACCGGTATGAGTATGTAGTATTTCCCATTACATTATGAGCAGTGCGTCTGGCCATCACGTGACCTACCGTCACTGATCGGTCCGTATGGCATGACTCCTGCTGATCAACTTATTACTCGCCGTGCTGAGGTAGCATGCCACGGTCGCAAAAATGCAAAGACGCAACCCGATTAAAACTTGTGTTATACTGACCGAAAGGTGTTCGTCACATGTGTCAGTGGTGGTAGTCATCGATATAGGGCAATACAGGGGTCCAGGTGTAGTGTCAACAGTGATAACGGGAACCATTATTTTCAGGGGGGCAGTCCGACCCAGGCTCAATAACCTCTCACTGAACAGGACTACTAGAAAATTGTCCGCGATGTGATGCCTGACGTCGAATATGTCTTCTTTCAGAGAACTGCCGCCAACGTTAGCGAGCAATCACAGGGTTATAGGTTTAGCCGCAACAGGTGTGTTGTTTGCTTTGTTTGGACTAGGTTTTGGACACTGGCAGACCGAGCAACGTGCTGGAAAGAGAAATCAATTAATGTTGGTCGAGTGGCGTCATCTCAGCGCAGGCGGAAGTCCGATGGTGACGATGCCGGTGACCGTCGTCAAAACTACAAAGATGGTTTGTGTAGCAAGGACTATTACCTGGCAAATTATTTTCCCATTCTTTCCTGGCCCATCAGCTCGATCGAAGAAAACAAACTTTTAGGTTTTGGCGCCTTAGCTTCGGAAAATATATGTGCTACCCTTGTGGAATTTTGAAACTGAAAGGAAGCATTTTTCAGGTCACATGCCTAACTCGCGTTCGCCCTCTGCCCTCCCCCCCCCCCCCCAATAAAATGCTGGGTGTAGTAGTAGCCCTCTGTTACCCAGAAACCGTCAGTTCAGTTAGAAATAAAAAAAATCCTAACAGCTTTCACTCTAGGTCGGGTGGTAAGGCCACCTCAGGTCATGAATACAGGCCATTTTGGGCGTTCCGTAAGTTACTAATGGACGCACGGATGGGGGGGGGGACTGAGTGGCAAGCCAAATGGAGGAACTGATAAAGCTACGTACTGTATTTTACCACTAGAAATCGTTTCTTGGACTGACTTGCGATCCGGCAGTCATCGTCTGGCTACTGTTCTGAATGGGAGACGTTTAACACGCTTAAACGTCTCATCTTATTTGTAGGTCAGCTGAGACAAAAATGTATTTTAAGACCTTTGTTTTCCCGTGCTATCTGGAAAAAGGCTCAGCGTTTCGGAGCTAGGTTAGTTGCTTTTTTATTTATTACTATGATTATATATGATATTATTTTATATTTAGCAACTGGCAGCTACATGTGTTTTACTGAAATTCCGCCGACTTTGTTTCTTTTTTTGCCAAGCTCTTGGCATTTTATGGTGTGGAAAATGTAAAGACCGCCGTCGTTCCTGCCGTCACTTCGTTAACAGATTGCATGATTTGCATGATTCACTAATTGCACAATGATGAATTGTGCTGAACGGTGCAACGTTTTGCGACGAGGTTTAAAACGAACGTTTTAAAGTGAATGCTGCTCATGCGGATTTTTACGTATTCGGGCGTGCTTTTCATTCGCCTGGTATATCGAAGTGTAACGCAATCTGTCCCCAAAATGGTATTTTTTCATCCGATTTGGGGTATCTTACATTACTTGCTAATTAGAATTGGTGAGGGGCCAGACGTGACGTAGCACATGCTGGCATCAGATGCCTTCATTTTTTGTTAGCACGGCTTGGATGTTCGCTTTGTTGGTTACGGCGCGAAATTTACGAATGGAGTGAAAATGTATTATTTTGTTTCAATTCACCAACAGATCTAGACTTGAACATGAAATCATCATCATTCAAAACAGCTGTACAAAACAGATATTTTGAAATAAAAAATAGCGGCTGGAATTGTGGAGTCTGTTCAAGATTCCAGTTCAATGTTCTACAAACGTTCCCGCACTGCAGTTTCGAACGTCATGAAAATCGAGTCTTTTGCGGTCGCAGTCATTTTTATCTAAAGCATCAGTGATACTGGTTGTCATCTTTATTGGATGATGCAAAACATTCAGTAGCCCTGCCTCGTTCAGTTAATCACACGATGAGGCGGACTGTTTCTCAGGTATTTGTTTTGTCGCCGTAGAAATGCGAAGGCACGCCCAAATTTCTGCAACCTTGCCCTGTTATGTGTCACGGTATTACAAGGTAAAAGCTTATGATCTACTGTGTGTAAGAGGCTGTTTTTCTTATGGTCTGGCTTCAGCCAAAACTAGAATGATGCGGTCCAAAGGCTCCGTTTTTTGCCATTTGCTCACACCAGCATGCTGCTGAGCGTCACAATACGTAGAAAGAGGATTAATTGGCCTGAAATAAGTGTGCCGGAATCAGATTTGCAGATAACTTTGCTCCAAGTGGTGTTTTAGGGTGACGGCTGGAAGCAGAAGCCGTGGTAAATAGAGCCCGTGGGTACTCTGTACTCTGTACTCCTTACCCATTCTGAGCTCTGAGCTCCGCACCCAATCATGCGATTTCCGACAATGTTTGCTCTTGTCTTGGAATTTCAGCGTCCTGTCAAGGATGCGACACAATCGCGTAGAACAGCGTGGCCCTGTTCAAGGTAGTTGCATGCGAACCGGCGTGCCAAATATCGAGCGCTGCAAGCGACTCGAACCCGTGTTTCCAGGATGGGAAGACGGGGTGTCGTTCGAGAACCGACGTACTGGCGCACTCGGTTACCCGTTGCTCGTGAACCGCGTTTGATGACGTGGCAATCCGGGAGTAGGGGGAAACAACGAATATGGCGTTGCTATCGAACGCCGTAAAGGACGCGTGATGTCACGGATTATATCATATGTCGTTTCTCGAGTGAGGCCCAGCAGTATCCTACCTGAGCTACCGATCACTGTTCGGCACCGTCTGTGCTGTACCGTCTGTACTGACCACTGCTGAATACCGTCTCCTGGCCGGGCAGATTGACCTAAGGGAAATCACTTTGAACAGAGCTGTCTTTTTCTCATCATGTTGCACACAACAGGTTCCTTGCGTATATGTCTGTGCATGCTGGAGAGTTCATCCATAACGTCCTGCGTATTTGAAGGGCTGGGTGTATATATATATATATTTGAATGGCTAATAATCTTTGTAGTAATACGTGTGGACACGATGACGACGAAGAAACGAGGTCTAGCAGTCACAGTAAAGATGACTCGTCTAATAATCCAGATGTTTGTGGTTTTGTACTTTGTGGCTCACTTGACCGTCCAAGGACAGGCGTAGAAAAATGGGGACCACGACCGCCCCCCTTTTTTATGGAACTGTTGTCATTAATTTGATGGTGTTGCATGGAAACGATTGCGTCAAAATCTGTCCGTGCGGTCCAGCTATCCGCACTCTCCGGCATTTTAAACCCCTGCCACATTACATTCGCAAAAGTCCTCTGAACTCAACCAAACGCTGCAAGCGTCCCAGCCTGCAGGACGGCGTGCAAACACCCCGCAGCCTGTGTGTCACTACCGCATCCCCACCCCCTCACACATGCACAATGCCTGTGGATCCCAGGGGAAGGGGTAAGGGGCTGGAAGGGTGTATGACAATGATTGGGAAGGAAAAGTATAAAATCAGTTTCAGATCCCTCGCCCAATGGTTTTCGGAAATTTCCAGTCATGCCATTTGTCATTCATTCAGTATTTTACATCGCTGCGTGGACCCAGCGGGTCTGGTTTTTCCGAGGTTGGTGGTCTGCTCGATTTATGCCGGGCCGGCCCTTCCCAGTTGTTCCGAGGGGCTGCAAAATGGGCCTCCGTTCTCTGCGAGGTGTGCGCTGCCAGAACGCCGCCTGTCTGGAGTTGCCTCCTAGAGCAGTTGACGTGACTGCCGGGTCGGCGGTTGGCGGACGTTGGGCACGGAGCGGGGCGTCCTGTTGCAGTGTGCGCCGCCCGCGCCCGACACAGGACACGGCCCGGTGTGGGGTGGCCTGCCGGCCTCCGTGGGCCGCCGCCGGCCGCTCCGCACCGCGTCAGCGCGTCCCCTCCCGAGTCGAGATGCAAACCGGTGCGCCGGGCCGGCCCGTCCGTGTCCGCGGCCCTGGGACGAGCCCCGATTTGCATCTCGGGAGCCGGGCGCGGCGCCCCTCACGTCGATACGCTCCGCCGGCTTCGATCCGAGTGCGACGAGCCGAACCGTCGGCCACGGCGCGCGGGAGCTCGGGTTTCCCGGCGTGGCTCGTCCTGCGGCGACGCCGGGCGGGCGCGGCCGGCGACGGCGCGCGCGGCTCGGCGGTCGCGCGGCGCGCCGGAGACCGGGAGGCGGCCGTGTGCGCGCGGGCTGTTGGCCGCCGCCGCCGCCGGGCCGTTATCACGGGCGCGCTCAGGGCCGGCGCCGGACGGCGTCCGCCGGCGCCGGCCCGGCCGTGGCGGCGGCGGCCGCCGGCGTCCGCCGTGCCCCGCCGGAGCACGACCGGCGGGGCACGCCGCCGCCGGTGGCGCCGCCGTGTCGGCGGCGGGGCGCGGCCCGTGCCGGACATGCCGACACGGCGCGGGCGGCGCCGGCCGGCCGGCCGCCGCCACCGCACGGCGCACCGCCACGCGGCCGACCGTCCGGCCCTCGGCAGCGCACCGCCAGCGGCGCACGGAGGCGGTGGCCTGTTGCGGCTCCTGCAGGCTGCCTGCTGGGTGGGGATCCCTGCGGATACATCCTTTGCGTGGGTGTTGGTAGTGATCCGTAAAGTGTCAGCGTTTTAAGCGCCGCCTCCGAAGCTTCAAAATTTGTGGGAGGTGGGGAATAGAAAAGGTTGCACTGAAACATTTCGTTGTTCCCCATTGGCGGAAGATGGAAGTTGTGTGTCCCGAGAGTTACGACTGTGGACATATTTGTCCCTGCATTGCGCAAATGATGAGCATCGGCCTCGCGGCGTTGCAGAGTAAGAATTGCGCTGCAGAGGCCCAGGATTCCGCGCCGCACTCGCCTTTCAGAACGTGTTGTCAGGACTTGCAGTTTCTCCGGAGCGTAGTTTTTCTGAGATCTGTAGTCTGCGGTGGCGTTTCACGAGATGTTTCTGCGTGTATGAATGTGGACAACATCACTGGGAAATGTGAAAAATATTGGTCCCCGCTATCGGCAGACTACGGTAACAGCGTCTCGTTGTTATTTTATGTTCCCTGTATTCTGTCATTGATGTCGATTCAAATTTTCATCCTGCATCCGTGTGTGCCGTATCAGATGTATAAACTTTCTGATAACTATTAGTAGCTGTACTGACTGACATACGCTGCACCTCGGTAGGTTGGTACCCAGTGACGAATTCACACAACCATTTTGCGAGGGAACGAATTGCTTTGGAGCAAGTACAAGGGTTTTTTGTTCCTAAGAACAAGGACGTCGATTTGTATTCTTTTGAGAGCGCCCTGGCCCACCCAGTGTTGATTTTGGTCCACCCATTGTTGTTTCTGTCCCCCCCCCCCTATATCTTCTTCCGCTTTTGAAAGGGAAATGAGTAATAATGAAACGAAAGGTCGCAATACTTAACAGATGGGCAGAAAGTAAAGAAAAAACCTAAAGCGACGTATCTGTTTATCTACATTTTACCTCTATATACACCTTGTATACATGGGAATAAATATCTTACCTGTATATACATGGTTATAAATATTATTCTTCATTTGACAACAAGCAGCAAAAAACTAATGAATTTCCGTTAGTAAAAGTAAAGTGGACTAAATCTGTTGAGAAACCCACATTTGGGGAAAGGTGAGGTGCCGGGTCCACCGTTCGCCTTCCCCTCAGTCATGTAGAGAAACCGGCGCCCCGCCTAGGAATGTATGCATATGCTTTTCCCACGTAATTTCGTGATTTTGTTCTGAAATTTAAATGTAAATTGTCAACCGGAAGGCTAAATACTTTTTTGTTCTAGCCAGGGGCGTCGATTTCTGCAAATGATTGGGGGGTGGTCAAGCCGAGGTTCCGATAACGTAACCTTCCCCGCAGATGTGGGTTTCTCAACGGATTTAGCCCACTTTATTTTGATCAACCGAAAAATACAAGCAATTTTTTACCATAAATTAAATCCTTCAAAGCCGGCTGAAAATAATGAGGGGCTCAAACCAGCATGAGGGTAAATCAACATTGAGGGAGTTGGGGCCCTCATAAAAGAATGCAGATCGACACCCCCTGCTAGCCGCGTTAATTTCGGTGGAGTCTATGGCCTCTGTGACCGTGTCCGGGCAGAACTTCGTATCGCATTTATTCGTACGCAAAGCTTCGTATGCAGACCTTCGTACGCACATCTTCGTACCGCAAATCCTCGTACGCAAAGCTTCGTGCGCAAATATGCGTGTGCGCAGAACTTCTTATACGCAAGACTTCGTATACGCATTTCTTCATATCCGCAAAACTTCGTATACGCATTTCTTCGTGTAAGTATTTCTTCGCATTGCATTTTGTCGTGTATGCAAATCTTCGTATCGCATTTCTTTGTATCTGTAAAACTTGTATCTCGTACTTTTTGAGAGGAGGAGGTACTCAAAATATGCCGTCGTGCTAATGATCATACGAAAAGCTTCAGTTGAATTGTTTTCGTATCGCGGCTTCAAAGATGAAATGACTATTCTGATGACTCAGTGACACATGATAGCCGTCAGAGGACTTAGGCCGAAAAGTTATTGGGACGATATCGTCATTTTCATGCATACTAGTCGAAATAATTATTGTATTTGTCATGATAAGACACCTTAGATGCCAATAATTCATCCGCCGTGTTCGTGGCCGAGGGTGTAAGGATGCTGAGTAGTCCCGATGGCGCCGGATTCGAGTCTTGGAAACAACGAACCGAGACTCGTAACTGTTTCGCCCGACCATTCAAAGTGCAGTCAATTGGTAACTGACCAGAAAGGGTAAACCCGGCACGGGGAGGCCGTGTACGGCACGAAAAAGATCTCTCCGCGGTCCTGTCTGGCTAAAAAGGCCGAACGCAAAATAATCCGTTGACCTGGAATTGTTTTACTGGATGGTAGGTTCAGGGTACGGGCAGCAAGCTCTGCTTACAACGTAGATGCTCTGAGCCAAAAGCCGTCCATGCAGATCGTCCGGGTAAATTTTCTAAAAAGAAAGAAAGGAGCTGATTTTAGTCTTTCTGCAAAACGGCACACGGAAACTTATGTTTGCATCCGCAAAAAATTGTATACGGAGACACTCGTATCGCATGGGAACGGGTGGCGAACGTGCAGAGACGCTTTCCTCCATAGGACTAATGTTAAATTTCCCCAAAAGTGGGGGTGCGGCCTCCCCCTCCCTGTTCCTACGCCTGTGGTCTGGTGCTTTACTGTCACGGAATCTAATCTACGTGCACAAAAAGGTACCCTGCTGACCTGTAAAGCGGGCTTGATCGGAAACCGGAGCTCCGTGCAAGCATGCAAATATTAGGATATGCCTTATTTCATGCATATGCAATGTATATCAAAGCATGACACTGTGGTGATGCTTGGAAAATGAAGATATGCAATACGGAAATTTGCGTATGAACTTTTGCGTACGAGGAAATGCAATACGAAGTTCTGTCATGGAACCCTTTGTGACCTGTCCTGTCCTCCTCTTTGCGAACGTTCCACCTCTCACGAAGTGTAGCGTCGTCCGTGCGCATGGACCAGTGAGACGTCACCCTACTGTCTTTTTTATGAAGATTTTACCAGTTACCTACCTTTGGAAAGCCTCCAGCGGGACCAGACGTCGAAACGCTCGCTTAACTGGCCAAAAAAAAAAACGGCTACGCCATGTGCTCACTTTTACTACAAACTTATCAGCGACACTGCAGAGGGTCAGGCTGGTCTTCCGAGAATGAAGATATTTCGGATTTTAGAGCTACATTGACTCGCGTATTGTAATATCAGAAAATACTTCCCGCTATCTCTGGGCGAATTTTCTGCGAGTGATGATGATGTCAACTGTAAACGTGATGGGTAGAGTCGGGAAGAGAATACTTCCATTTTTCTACTCGTTTAACATAAGGTCGACGGCGTTCGTGTAAATAAAGTGTAAATGATTGCTTTAAGAACTATTATGGATCTCCCACTTCCTTCCTGGGCTGTCCGACGAATGTCCGATTTATCAGCCTAACTTTCTAACTAGACCAACCTGAAAATAACATTACATTCCTGTGATGAGTTTCATGCTTGGGATCCAACATGTCGCCAACTAAGGTACTTTCACGCCAGAGCAAGCGCGAAGAGTCTGCTCAGGACAGGGAATCGCTTTTACATTTTAGTTCCTTTCTCTCCCGCCGCTGAACAACGCCACGTTCGCCGGCAGCAGCGGATGAACGGAGCAGTTGCCCCATAGACAATGAGATGCCGAAAACTGTCGGAATCCGGCAGGCTTAAGCGAGACGCCGCGGTCTGGCGACGGATTCGCTATTGAGCCGCTAGGAAGGCACGAAGGCACCGCTGAGATCGGACGCCTGAACAGCAGACGTCCTCTCCTTGCTGAAGATCCCGCTGTGTTGGAACGTCTCCCCCAGCTGGAGATACCGCTGTGTGGGGACGTCTGCCCCAGCCGGAGGTGTCGCTGTGTCGGGACGTCTCCCCAGTTCGTGGTGCCCCTGTCTTGGGACGTCTTCCCCAGCTCGAGATGCCGCTGTGTTGGTAGGGCGCATTCCCTCGGCGCAATACTGGGACGGAGGTGCCCGCCATGTTCGCCACTCCTTCATTTGCATCGCGTCTGCAGCAGCGGCGGCGGCGGCGGCCGGTCCGGCCGGCAGGGAAGGCCGCGCGGCCCGCGCCGGCAGCTGTCCCCTGCGCCGCCGCCGCCGGCGGCGCCGCCTCCTTGGAAACGTTGGCGGCGGGAAATCGCCGCCTTCCGGGAAGTGGCCGCATTGTACGGCGGCGCCGCTCTGTGTTCGGCCCGTAATTAGCCGGCCGTCCCGCGGCGGACGCGGCGCGGCCCGCGGCGGACTCCGCCGTCGGCCCTTCCGCCGCCGGTCCTCCGAACGCTCCTGCCGCCGCCGAGGCCGGCGTTCCGCCTGAGGTCGCCCTGTGCCCGTGGCTGTTCACACACCGCACTGGATCCTCGTTGCGTTGCTGTCGATTGCACTGGTCAGAGTAACGGGTCAGTTCAGACATAGAGGCGTGGATGGGTCTTCCGTGCACCGCTGTTCGTCCTGGTCAGGGTTACTGGTGTCTGTTCAAACACCGTAGTGGGTCCTGGTGTGCCGCTGTTGGTACTGGTGGTCAGGTTTACGGGGCCTCCGTTGTTCTCGCGCGTACGAATGGGCCCTCCTTGTGTGCCGCCCTAGAGGTCTCAGTCGTCGATGGCACGAGACGGCCCTCGAGAATCTGCTTCCGGCGACTGGGCGGGGTATGATTTGCAAATCTGGAGCAGTTTCGGCAGTCAGTTGTGAGGAGCTCAGAAACGGAGTTGTCTTTGTCGACCGAAAGTTTCCGGCGACATGCAGCGAGCCTGCTTCTCCGTTTTGTTCATGTCTCACGGCGCAGCTGCAGGCGTGGTTCTTCGTAGTCGTCTTTGTGATGACAAATTGGCAATGGCCAGGCTGTTTTTCAGCTGCAGGCGTGATTAACTGACTCCGCACCATTAGATAATGAGGGTTCCCGGCTTTGCTATGACCCGCGCATGCGCGTCGGGCGCGGCGCAAGGCCGCGACAGCTGGTGGAAGTGTGCTGGCACGTGCGCGCCAGCCGGGCCGCCGTCGCCGGCTGCGCCAGCTGCCGAGCCGCGGGGAGCCAGGTGACAAAGGCTCCCCTCCCCTCGCCGCGCTCCCCTCCCCTCCGCGGCCGGAGGCGACTCCTCCCCTCCGCCGCGCGGCTGGACCGGGCGAGAGGGGCAGGGACGCAGGGGAGACCGCAGCAGCCGCCGCGGGCCTTCGCGTGCGGTGCCGAGGGAAGACGCGGACCGGCGGCGCCGGCTGCACGTGCCGCCTGTCGCTTCTCCTCTCGTCGGCGCTCATCCGATGCCGATGCCTGCTCCCGGCAGCGTCGACGTTACCGTCCTCGTCCTCGTCGCTTCGTCTTCTGTGGTCAAATCGCGCCACAGCGCGGTATGGTTGCGTCAGGAAGAAGCCGTGCGGTCGGTTAGGCTCCAGGGCGTCGCGGACCGAACTTATTACCAACCGCCGCTTACCTGAGCGGGTGGTTCCGGACGGATTCCGGCCCGGGATACTGACGGACCCTCCGCGGAAGCTGAACCGGGGCCGGAGAAGCGAGCCTGCAGTCAAGCGGCGCTGATCTGCTGCCGCTCCCCTCCCCCGAACGAAGCCGAGGGCTGCCGGAGATGTCAGAATGATTCTTACATACTGGATACAAAGGATGACAAAGCGGGAAGAAATAAATAGATTCACTAGCCGATGCGTTTCTAGACTGCAGCAGCCAAATGGACGAGATTCGGATGGTCCACAATTGGTATACAGTTCCAAAATGAAGTGCAGTCTTATGACGCTGTTGGAGAATGGACTGTCTCGATTATTCAGGCTGTATTTAGGCAGCGCATCGACGCCCATTGTCATCATTGGGTTATAACCGTAGGCTCAACGCCGGTTCCCGTCTTGCATTTCACACTGCAACTGTAAGAGCAGCAACGGGCCATTTCCGGAGACGTGGGCGCTATCGCAGGCAGCGGAGCCCCGCCGCGGCCTCTCTCAATCCGTCCGTGCTCGTCACCACTTCCTGCCCGGCATCCTCTGCCGGCTGATCCTGCCCACTGTCGGCGCAACGCCTGCCGGGCCGGCCGCGTCCTTCCTGGCGGCGCCTCGGCGGGGCCGGCGAGCGGCGGCTGGCCGGGGCCTCTGTCGGCCTCCGCCGGCCGCGACACCGTTGCGCGGCCGGGCAGGCAAGCTCGCGCGGCATGCGGCCGCGGGCGGCCGGCCGCCGCGCGCGCCCAGGTGCCGCGCCGACCGGCCGGCCGGCCGCCGTCGGTAGTAACGGCCTCATAAACGGCACCCGGTTATCGAATTCCTCTGCGGCCCGGATTTGCATCCACGGAATGCGAGTGGGGCGGCCGCGGGACCCGTCGGTCCGGTCGGCCGGCACCGACGGGTTTCGCGCGGCTGGACTCGCGGCGCGCGCCGCGGAGCCGCGCCGCCCTATCGGCGCCAGCCATCGCGGCACGCCGCTGTCATTCATGGCGCGGCGCGCGGCGTCGTGACGTCACCGGCAGGTGATCGGCGGCGTGACGTCACGGCACCACCCGGCCGGGCCTCGCGCCGCCGCCCGCGGCGCCGCGCTCCGTCTCGGCCGGGGCAAAGGGCGGCGGCGCCTTCCGGGAACGCCGGCCGCCGCCGCTGCCGCCCGGCAACTCCTCCCCCGCTGAGGTGATGTGGCCTCCCCCCGGGGGCACCGCGGCCGGCCGGCGGGGAGGGGCCGTGTCGCCCGCCGGCGCTGGTCGGTCGACCGTCCGGCCGGCCGGGGAGTCGTGGGAATGGCTCCCGTCACGCCCGCGGCCGCGCCTCACTTGGCAACAAAGTACGCCGCGTGGGCGGCGTGAGAGGCTTATAGTTTTCCTCGTCAACGAAAGGTGTCGCTCGGCGTCGAGTTTCCGCGCTGGGCTCGGCCGGCCGCTGGCGCCGTTGTGTACGAACGCCGGTGGAGGCTGTGTGCGACGCTTTTGTCGCGGAACGGGCCAATGGTGAGGGTGGCTTCAAGCTCCGACTTCACGATCCCGGAGCACGCGAGCGTCCCGTCCTGCCAGATAACGCGAGTTCGTTCACGTTGGATACCCGGGAAGATCTAGGAAGATTTTCGCCTGATTGGTCTCGTGCGAAGAAGCACGAGTTACAAAAACTGAAGTTAACAGCTCAAAAACTGAAGTAAACAGCACAAAAGTTGAAGCTAACAGCAAGCGCATGGCATTTCCAGTCGTTGTTTGGGGTGGTGTCACGCCCGACCTTCGGAGACGGTCGGCCAGGCCGCCCACTTCCATGTTCCCCCGTCCCGCAGATCAACGACTCATCGGCCTGCTCTCCTGGACGTCGTCATTCTTACAAGAGAACGTCTGTTGTCGCGCCCCTCCGGGATTCAAACCGAGACTCATTTGATGAGCCCGCACACGGGGCGTACTCTTTCCATCTGAGGTGACGTGCGACCGTACAGTGGTTCAGTTGGACGCTCAGCGCCAGAAGGCGTCCGTCAGTCCCAGGTGTCACCCTTGCCGCTCGCGCCTATTTTTTAGGGAGCATTGAACTGTTACCATTCGAAACTTGCTAACCCAATTTATGTTTCGGGCATTTGGCATGTTTCGGTGCCTGCTGGCTTCGCCAGCAGTGAAACTCCCGTCACCATCGTAAATCGCCGGGAATCCGTGAATACTGGGATATTAAGTGTGGGACATCGTGGTCCGAGGATGAAAGCCAATCGGTTGTTTGAAGTTCGCTTCTCCGTCTCTAAAGCTTCCGCCGAGCTCGTCCCAGAGCTGGTCATCTGGCCCGAGCGGGGACCGCGCCCTGCCGGCCGCGGCCGCGGCGAACCGTACTGGCACCGGCCCCGTCTGGCGGCCGCCGACCAGGCCTCGTGACGTCACCGGCCGGGCGCCGGCCTGGCGTGTGACCGGGTCGGGGGCGCGTGTCACCCCCTCCCCCTCCGTGTCGCCATCTGGCCGGCAGGGGGGGGGGCGTTTCCGGCCGGCGCAGTGCATCGCGCCACCACGCACCGTTTGCATGAATGGAGGCGGCCGCGGGCTGAATCACCGGAGCCGCCTGTGCACAGCGTGCCTGTCGCAGCGGCGGCGCCAGGCCTGTCGGCGGGGGAGGGGTGAGCGGTGCTGGAGGGGTCGGCGCGGCTCGCAACGGCAGACGCCGCGTAGACGGTCCGGCCGCGCGGTGGGCCGGCCGTCTCCCGGGGACGGCGTCCTGGAGGCGCCTCTGCCGCCGCCGAGTGAGCAGCCGCCTCGCGCGGTACGTCTGCAGGGCCGCGGGCGGGGTCCGCGCTGCTGCCTGGTACGTGGCCGGTTCGGAGACTGCCTGCGGAGGCCTTGCTCACTGTGGAAGAAACGAACGCACCGTAGAAACACGTCAGACGGACGGCGTGCACCGTGATCAGCGTGGAAAGAAACGTATTTAAACTGACGGTTTGGTTGCAATGGCTTTTTCGAAAGGCTGGAGATGTCTGCAGAATTAAAGCATTATGAAGCGGTCTGATATAATTGTCGAAACAGGACGTTTCAGTAGATATGTTACAGTAAGTCAATCAACGATGCAACAATCAGGCGCTGTGGTGAATAGTAAAAAACGCACATCCGCCGAAAATATGTTTATGTATGTATTACAAGTACATTTAAACATGCGATATCTTTGTCGAGGCTGTCCGAAGTGTAGTTTCGCAAATGCTCGCTTTAGGCTCTTCTGGAGAGCTCCGAACCGCCAAGAACGTAGGCAGAGTCCGTGCCAGCTGCGGCCCCAAGCTGGTACCGTACGCCTCTCCGGCCGTCCCGGGCCGCAGCGCTGCCGAGCGCGGCTCTCTCGCGCAGTCACCATCTCCTGGGCGTCCGTCGCCGCGCTGGCGCCCTGCCGCCGCGCGCGGCCGTCGTCCCGTCGGTGTCGACGACCCCGGCGGCGCTCGGTAAACAGGCCGCTTCCGGCGGCGATCGGCGGGCCGAAATAGACGCGCGGCGCGTGTGCGTGCGCAGGCCGCATTCCAACGGGCCGAGCGGCGACGGCTGGAGCTGGAGCCGGAGCTGAAGTCGGATTGTCCCCGGCCACTGGGGCGGGCCGCAGGCGGCGGCGGCCGGGGCCCCGAGATAGGACTCCGAACCACCCGGCCGGGCTTTCCCCAGTGGACACCATGCCTAGTGGATTTTGCTGGCCTGCTATCAGCACCGGCCTGTGCAGCATTGCAGGCCTGCACGAATTTCTCCATTTTTGCTGCGCTATTGCATCCGTTGTTTTTACTACGTAGCTTTCTCCGAGCGATTGTGGCGCAGTTTGTAGGACCTGGTCGACGGGTACACACGACGTGGTGGACGTGTTTGTAGTCTCGTGTTTGGTGGGGCAGAATCGAAGTGGATTTGTTGTTACGGCTGCGGAAGACATGCACGGCGCTGACTCGAGCCTCAGGTATTTCACGCTCGAGCCGTAGCCATGCGTAATCAGTGACGTGATGTTCGTAAAACCGTGCCAGAGGCCCGTGTGCAATGACCCGGAACATGTCACAACACATGCTTGCACGCCCGCGTCATGCCTGTGCCCGACGCAATAATCTCGCCCGTACGTCACAAGGAATGTTTCCTCTCGATGCGGAGGCGGGGAAAACAACCGCCGAGGTTGTTGCTGCTTGCCATGTTAGAAGGCAGGGCCTTGGGAACAATGCTCTTGAAATCGGTACTTTTCATCGGGCCGCGCAGTTGTCGCGGTCACGATTTCTTGATCGTGACTGCATTCACTGTAATTGCCTAGTATGCAGGTCTGCTATGCGCTCTACGGGAGTGGACGGGAGATGGCGTGTATGCCGAAGCCGCTGCCGTCTCGACGGGCAGCCGGACATCAATGGCCGATTGTTCGCGGGACGATCGAACCATGGTCTCATTCACGTCGGTCTAATTAATCGCCGGGCGACCGCGAGCGACCGACAGCAGAGGGCGTCTCTGCGGGGAGAACGACGTCCTGAACCCCCCACTGACGCCCCTCTGACGCCCTGAACCCCCCACTGGCGCCCCTCTGGCGCCCTGAACCCCCCACTGGCGCCCCTCTGGCGCCCTGAACCCCCCCACTGGCGCCCCTCTGACGACCTGAACCCCCCACTGGCGCCCCTCTGACGCCCTGAACCCCCCACTGGCGCCCCTCTGACGCCCTGAACCCCCCACTGGCGCCCCTCTGACGCCCTGAACCCCCCACTGGCGTCCCTCTGACGCCCTGAACCCCCCACTGGCGCCCCTCTGACGACCTGAACCCCCCACTGGCGCTCCTCCGACGCCCTGAGCCTACCAGTGGCGCCCCTCCGGCGCCCCTGTGACGCCATGAACCCCACACTGCCGCCCCTTCAATACTGACGTTATGCTTACGTTATGTTCAATACTGACGTTATTCTGAAGCTGACGCTAACGTCGTGCCCAGGTCCTGAAACTGACAAAGCCATGTTGATGCCGTCCGTAAACGATGCTGACTGCGCAGGTGAGCTCTTCACTGTACGGCCGGGCCGAAGGTTTCGCTGGGGCTACGGGGTCCGTGTGGTGGAGGGACGAGGCGCCGGAATGGCCCCTCGTGCTGCCGCAGCCCGAGGTCGCAGGCGGTCGGACTGCAGCGGACTGGGCACCAGGGCGGTCCAAACGTGTCCTGAGCGTGCTGACAGAGCGCGCGGTCGCAAGCCTCGCAGCCACGGCTGGCGCCTCAATCACTCGGGGCCGACTCGGCGCCCCCTCTCCCCCCCCCCCCGGCGAGCTGACCGGGCCGGCGCCAGTCGGCCGGGCCGCGCGGTTGTGGTCCGATTGCCGGACAAACACGGGACCGCTGAGTCAATAGCGGCTGCGACCGGACCCCGCCTGGCGCGGGGCGCGGAGTACTCCCACGTCCGGAGCTGCCCGGCTCACTGCAGCAGCACTGGCCGCACCGCTCGTGGCCGAAGGCTCAGCAGCAGTCGAGAGGCTACAAAATGAACGAATCGCAACGCTGTACACAGATACATGTACCGAAGTTTCAATGCGTCGCACTATTTGGCATGGCCGGAACCGGTATGTAGAGTTTAGGTAGTTTTGTAGCTCAGCTGCGCACCAGTGGAGCTGCTGTTTTTCGGCCCCTGCCCGCCGCCGTCCGCGGTGTCGGCGTGCCCCGCGAAGGAAACCGTGCGCCGCTGCCGCCGCGGCTCGGGTTTGAGCTGGCCGCGTGTTTGTCGTTACAGCGATTGTGTCAACTTTCCGCGCGGCCAGCGGAAATCCTGCAGCAGTGGCGCAGTTTGCGGCTTTGCGGCGGAGCCTCGCTAAGGTGTTTTCGCCTATAATGAGCGCTGTTTCCACGTACACAGCCGACTTTTGTTGGATTCTCGTCACGCGGAACGGGAAAGTGATCAGATTGCTGCTTGTGAAACATCTGAGAAACTGGTAAAATAAAAGAATACCTGGAAGATGTAAACACCGCGGCGATACCATTGTCCTTGAAAGTATGCTTTGTGTTTTGGCCGCTTACGAACTCTGGACATCTGATAGGTTATGAAGGGCCGCCGCGGACGTCGTCGAGAGGATATGGGGCGGAAAATGCAACCCGGCGTGTGGCAGACGCTGGGTTCAGTTCTCAGAGCGGGCGTCACAGGTTCGGGACTGAAACGGTCGGCCGGGTGCCGGTGGGCCGCGTCCTGGAGTTGCAGGGCACCATAACATCCTCAAGCGCATCTGGCTCGGCGCCCGGGCCAGGCTTCCTCTGTATTTGGTAACACTTAAACGGTGAGGTAATGGTTCGCGCGAGCCCGGATAAGCTCCTACACAGAATCGTTACTATTTTAGTTAACTCTGTCGCATTCAAAGGGCGATCTAACCCAGGATCGGAAAGCCAAACCTAGCCTGGGAAGCCGTTGGTGTGATCGCGTTCCGGTGAAGGCTGCGGTAAGTTTAGTCCGTCCGCTGACGACGGCGGCCCGGTGGAGGGGGGCGGGGGCGCTGACGGGCTGTATTTTCTGGAACAGGCGGCACCCTCAGTTGGCACGGGCGGCCGTCTGCCGGCGGCCGCCCGATGTGTCAGTGTCTGGGAATCCTGGAGACGCGTCCGCCGCCGCCGCCGTCGCCGTTCAGTGCGCGCTCCGGCGCCACACCTGGCGGCCGCCGCCGATCCGCGCGCCGCGCCGCGCCGCCACGCCGCCGCGCCGCCGCTCTGCCCGTCCCGTGACCTCCCCACCGGTGGCGGCGGACGGACCGGCGAGCAGGGTCGGTCCGCCCGGCCCGGCCCGGCCGTGCTCCCCGCTCCGTCCCGACCGGCCGGACCGTGCCGGTGCCCGCTGGGGCGGTGACGCCGGCCACAAGACCCGCCACTCCGGGAACCGGCCCGGCCCGGCCTTCGCGCAAAAATAGCGGCCGCCTTTGAAGTGGGGCGGCGGCGGCGGGCGGCGGCGCCGCGCTCTGATGTTGCGCGCGCGCGCGGCGGGCTCGGTGCGTGACCCGCGGCGGGGTCGTGACCCGCGCGCCCGCGGGCGGTTGGCGCCGGACGTCGGCCTTTTGATCCGGCCGCTCCGGTCCGGTCCCGGTGCTATCATGGCTGATCGCCGAGACAGGACGTTCCGCTGCAGCGCCCAATGGCGGCAAGGTAAAAAAAACTCGACTGGATTTGCGGCCGGCGTCTGATAACATAGTTGTAATTTTCCGCGCCGCTCATTAGGGCGGAGGCGACGACGCCTAATTCTGCCGCGGTGAGACGTGGCGACGTGTGGAGCGTCGTCCGCGGGCGATTTTGATGGCGTCGGAGTCGCGTCGGCGACGCGCGGGGCGGTGTCCGGTCCTCGCCGGCACCGGCGCTCGTCCCCGTTCGTCCTAGCTCCGCGGCCGTTCATCTCATCGCCTTTCAAAGCGGCGACCCCGTCCACACGTGGCGCCGCCGACGACAGCGGCATCTGTCAATAACTCACCGGCAGAGCAGCAGCCACCAGCGGAACCCACTCAGCCGACCTTGCTGGGCCGACCTCCAGGCGCCTCCGTCGCCACAGCGGCACGACGCGACCGGGAGGCGACTGCCGGCGCAGGCCGCGAACCGGCCGCCAGCTGCGCCGGAGCCTCGCGCGGACGCCGTCCGCCCACCGTGAGACCCACTCTGCACTCTCAAGGCGGCCGTGGGATGTTGTTTCAATCATATCACAGCCTGCTTTGATGAGCGCCCGGTGGTCTCGAGCTTCGGGCGACGGCGGACGGTGACGTCACGGGACCACTGAGGCCCGGCGGTGACGTCACAGGACGGCCGCAATGCGTCGCACGTTGACGTCGCACTTCGACTACGCCGATGGCCGGATGCAAGCTTCGGTGACGTCACACGACGGAGAGCGTGGCGGCGCCACGGGCTTCTGAGGCGGCGGTCTTCCTGGCCGCCGCGGCACGCACAGCGAAGACCGGTCGGACGCCGCATTCCGCGGCGGGTTTTTCCGCGCGGCGCGATAACGTCTGTTCCGCGGAGCCGGTCCGGCGTGTGTGTGCGGTCTGGCGGGCCGCGAAGGAGGCGACAGCGGGAGTGGGGACGCCCCTCCCCTCCAGCTCCATCAGAGGGCGCGGCGCTGGACCGCCGCGAGCCGGCGCCGGCAGCGCATATCAAATGGCGCGATCAGAGCTCTCGGGCTGCTTTGAAATGCGCTGCGGATGAATTGTGATGGTGTTCGATTCGTAACCTCGGCCTATCACCCCTCTGCAGCAGTGAAAAATATTGGGCAGGGTGTGCCGCTATTTAACGTTGCCTTAAACGGTCGCCCGTCATGAGAAACTAGTAAACCGTCAAATTCCTGAGCAGCGGAATGTCTCAATTCAAGGTCCGCAGCTCTGCAGCGACTCGCGTAGGACGGAGAAGAGGCCCTGCAACTGAGGAGGCATACTTGTCGCCGTCACTCACCGAGGCAAGGCGAGGTCGGCATTCTCCGAGTGCCTGGATGCATAGTCTAGCTAACGGCACGCCACAGGAATGTAACTAGCTTCGTCACATCCGCTCCAGCAGGCGTATAGGGTCGTTCCTGTGCCGCGCAGCTCAGGCTGGCTCGGAGGCGGAGAACTGGCCTTCGCAATTGTCTGGCTGCCACAACAGACCGCCAGACCAACGCCCGAACAGCGTGTTGACCAATGTCGACAGCTTAAGCTCACCGGTTCCAGCGTGCCGAGAAATGTCAGAAACAGCCACAGTGTACGGATAAAATGCTGCAATGTTCTCTTACATTCGGCCTCCTACATGCAGTACACCCTAACACTGGCCCGTGTGCGGTCGTTCCATGCGCAGCTTTCAATTTATGGCACATTTTCAGGATGCGTAGACGAATGCATCAGTTTAAATATTTGCAATGCGCGTGCGATAACGTCATATCCAGCCGCGAAGCAGGAAGGTGAGAACGTGCCACGAACGAGCGAGAACTTACGCCGCAGTGTCGGGCAGGCCCGCGCGTGTCTCGTAATGTCGGATTGTGTCGCTTGGTGTCGGGAGCTACCCGAATGATGCTGGATTGCAGAACAACGTCCACGGTGTCTGTAACTGCTTGTTGGTGGTTCCGTACGGTGCGACCAGAATAGTGGCTGGCACGGGCAGGACGATATTTTTCCGGGAGGGGCGGATGAATTTCAGGATCGGATGTAGAGGTAGAGCCGCTTTATTTTGATTACTTGTTTTTTTCAGTTTGAAGAAATAGTCGTACTCAGCGACTCTCAGTTTTGTCCACGACGTCTAAATGTTGGAAAGCTCTGAATTATCCCAGCAAGCGGAATAACTATTCTTTTCCTTTTTGATGGCATCCTTTTGTTCACAGACGTATGCACATGCGAAACATGATAATCAAATGCAATGCAATGTAAATCTGCATTTCTTCATACGCTTAATCCCTCATTGTTACTCCTGTCAGTCTCCTGGAAGACCAAAGGCGTCGGAAATACACCGACATTGGTGTAAATCGTCATCGGCAAAGGCCTTTTTTAACTCAAATGTTGTACGGAGGCCTGACTATTTTTCTTTTTTTCTTCAGAAGCTTCAGGATCACTTTTTATGGCTTCTACTAAACTCAGGATGCCCCATGGTCCCAGATTCTGCGCTTCCATTGCTATCAGCTCCATAGCAACCATACAGAAATATCTTTGAACCCTTGTTTGGTCTGCAGACAACAAATGGTATTCGTCTACAGTTTCGTCCTGCTCATCGTCACGGGAGTGGAGGTTTTAGCTGAACTTGTGGGCAACAGCACACGGAACACTTCTGCTTGGCGTACACAACCACTCCCTCCTGATGAACGCGCACCACTACTCTGATCACCACGTTTCCGTGGACGAACTTTGCTGTTTGTTGTTATTTCATTGGGTTGCCAGGATTTTCCTCGGGCAGGCAAATGTTGTGACAAATCAAGTCACCAAGCTTTGTCATGTGCCACAGGGATATGACGAAATTTACAAGAAAAGGCGGCAATTTTAGGCAATTTATCTCATATTTAATGCACAGGAAAACATATAATGTTTGTTTTTGCAATATAGATATGATCACTATTGCGTATTCATGCGAAATCGTCATGTATCTAGTGTAGACCGCTTGGCTCAGGGGGACCATGGCCCCCATAGCCCCCTTAGCTACGTCACTAGTTCGAATCAAACAGGAAATAGAAAGAAGTAACTTAAGCGTTTCCCACGAACACAAACAGATGGGCGCGGGATCTGTCAAATGGCAGAAGTTTCTCCAAAGTCTGGCAGAACCCTTGACACTATTAGCTTTTAATGACCACTGTGGCAGAGCACACGCTGCAATCAGAGATGGAACAATGTTGCTTTTTTGGAGTGCACTCAGAGGTGGCGATAAAGGACATGCATAAAAAGATTAAAAATATATGGAGTTTTTCGTTTGGTCATTGCTCCGTACTGTTCCCTTTAAGTCGGATGGCAAGCCAAAGATAAGTTCAGTAGAATTCAGCATAATCTATTGTCTATGTGTCGGACTCCTTATTCCATCGTCAGGAAAGTAAGAACGTTTGGTTCAGGCTGACGTTACGATTAAGCGGCGAAATGTGACAAAAAGCATCAGGTCATAACACTAGGCGTCACTGAAAGCATCATCAGAATCACTGAAGGCATTTCCGGTGGAATGGCTGGCGATCAGCCTCCAAAGGGGTTACTAATCATGGCATTTGTTTGTTGAGGGCTGGCCTCCGCTCTAATATTGCCAACATGCCCAGCACATGTGCAAAGGCAACAGTGCACCTGCATTTGCAATTTTCCATCTGTTTCTGTTTTACGTATTAATGTCTTATGAACAGACTCATGCCAGTATGAAATATTTTCAAGGTTTCGTGTTGCACTTTTAGTTAAAATAGCTCTTCTTATTACTTGATACTTGTTAATTGCAAGTGCTGTCTTGCTTTTAACAAATCACACGCCTTTTTATATATGTATTTGATAAAATACGTAATGTGGTGTATGTATATATATGCCACATTATATACTACTTTATATATATATATATATATATATATATATATATATATATATATATAATGCCATGGGCAGCCGTGGATTTCGCTGACAATTCTACCAAAATCGGAAACGAATAAGACATATGTAGGTTTAAGTTCACCCGTTCACCAGTTCTAGGGGTACTACGCGTAATGTAACGCTAATGCGTCATTTTTAACAGGGAATGGCTTACCTTTCTTGTTCTTTTCTACTACTATAAAATTATTTATTTACTTTAAAAATGTATCCGAATCAAGATTATCGTAATCTGGCTGTCTATGCAATCTAGCCAAAAATGTAGCTAACTGACTTAAAAAAAAAAAAACATTTAGAAACGCCAGAAATGCAGTTACCACGTAGATACCTCCGCCCAGAACATGTGCTGAAGATTAAAATTTTTTCTTTAAGCTAGACGTCGAACCCTGATGTCATTGTCATCGCTGGCTGGTTGTCTGCTACACGTCAAGAGAAGTTTACGTCCTCTGAACCTGTGAAATAACTCTGGATGCTATGCATGGTGGATAAGGTGGAATTAATTGCTTCGCTCTCACTAAAGCCATAGGTGTATGTCTTTAGGACTTCTGATAACAGGTATTTCAGATACTTAATAATTACAATCCACTTGAATTTTTTAACTGCATTACGTAACTACAGGGAACACTGCCTTGAATACTATAGTGGTACCAAAGAACCATTCGCATACAGGTCCTAAAAGGAATATTCCGTCCTTGTTATCTTTTCATAAATAGTTTCACTTAGTGCCCAAGAAATACAGGATCACATTTTGCGAACCCGTTTTTCTGAGAAATATCAAAAAGGAACGTATGATAACTGACCTGCTCTATCATGATGCCACCCGATTGTATGACGCAATATGGATGTTCTGCCGACTTTGATTGGTCTCCGCCGGCTCGTGACGTCACACAATAGCGGTCAATAGGACACAGACAAATAGGACACACATAAAATTGCCGTTCCAACGACAGCGAAACTCGGTGAATTAGGAGTTTTGGGGTTTTCTGCATTGTAAGTCACAACTTAAGATTTTAATTCAAAACATGTGTTAAACGTGGCGTATGACCTTTAAACACCCATAAATTGTGTGTTACCTACTAGCATTATCTATTCATTGATTGGTAGCGTGATCCTGCTCTTGTCATGTGGTAGAAAACCCGATTTAATGCGCACCTACCTTTGTAGCTAAATAAAATTTCGTTCATGAATATGTCTCTAATGAGCCTGGAAAGGAAATAATGCACGCGGGCATATAATTCAAACATTAATCATATGTTTGCATGACTGGTGTACGTTAGTATAGTCGTTAGTATACGTTAATATAGTATAGAACGTATGATTGGTGTACGTATGACCAGGTATACGTTTGGCTGATGTATGGTAACAGCGGCGGAACGTCCAGATTTAAAGGAAGGGAAGGGGGTTCGGGGGAGGGGGCAGCAAGCCATTGTTTTAAATCGTGTCTTTATAGTGGACGCCATAGGGTTAATGTTAAATTTTAGTGTTCAGGGGTCGCAGCGCCTGAACGCCTCCAATGGTTCCGCCGCCCGTAGGTGTCTCTGGTCACCGCGAAAACTCTGCTGACTGCCCTGACACCGTATTAGGAGAGTAATAAGAATCTAAGACCGGTTTATTGGCATCGCCTTATTATTGCTCAAGAAAAAGTACTTCTACCCAGGAACTGGAATCGATTACAAAACGGTTTTTCGCACGACCTCTGACTACAAAGTGTTACATGTTAAGGTTAGTACTGCGGCTTGTCTGACGAAGCTTTCTGGTTACCAACAAAAAAAGGAAAAAATCATAGCAATCCCGCAACAATGCGGAACACTACTAATGACCACCCTTAACTGTTTGCTCGCAATACATACGAATGACTCTTTCATCGTTTTTCATCGACAACACTGGAGGACATCAGCAAAAGAAGCTCACATTAAGAGTAGTTGCAGAGGTCTTATAATCCGGATATCGCTTCAAACAAAACTTAAAGACATTCATACAGACATATCAACTCAGACAATGCTAACTGTCAGTTCATGAGCTACAAGTAAGGTATGAGCGATAAGCGAGGTGTATACCAGATACCTTACGTTTGGCTGATAGGAAATTACAGGACGTGAAACCACCCTAAAGAACCAGATACAAAGGTGAACTTTGAATGAGCGTGATAAAACTATCTCGTATGCACTGGCGGCCGATGGAGCACAGCATCCCAAACACCTTCAGAGAAAACCCCACTGCCTCTTTGTCCAGATAAGGATTTTCCATGCGTATTTTTGTCGCCTCCTGCACGACACGTTGTTTGGCGTCTCCCGAACCCGTTCCGTTCGGCGGCCACGGCGGCAGCTTGTGACTGGTCGCAGTCCTTGCGGCACTGCAGCCAGTGTTCCGCAACAGTGAAGTGTCGTTGCGTTCATGTTTTAGTGTTGCTACGTACTCTCTGGGGCGTTAATCGCCGCCTTGGGTCGACCTGTTCACCGATTACGGGACAAATGACAATGCTGAATGGGAGAATATCGAAAGCAGGATATCGAACGCAAAGTGTAGAAGGAGGCAATATCGGAGGTGATAAATATCCAAATGGAAAGTATCGACCGACAAAATATCGGTCACGGGTGAACATCGGAAAGGGAAATTGATGGAAAGGGAAGATATCTTTGAACAGATTATCGAATGGCGAGGTAATAAACGCAAAACATCGAAGGAAAATATGGGATTCGATAGCTTTACAACAAAATGGCGAGATTTCGTGAGGGACCAGTATCTCAACAGATAACTATCGAACTGAAAAATGCAGCAAGACAAATAGCAGGGCATACAGATACTGTGGATACCGAGGTACTGGCCCTTCCCAACAGGAACGTTGCCAAGCCTTTTAGATAACGCGGACGGAATATCCCCAGGGTCTTCATCTCTGTTTACATTGAGCACCCAGGCGATTCCGGGTCAGGTGTTGTTTCAAGGAGTTGCTACACGGACGGCAACAACCAGAAGAAAAATCTTGGCTGTGCCGCTGGACCTGATGATGTAGCTGCTAACGCACTGGCATTTTACGTTGCAGTATGTGAAGTTCCCGTATTCAAGAAGATACCATAGACTGCACAGTCCCTCCCTGGCCACGGACCATACTCTGTCCGCTTCTTCTAACAACTGTCAGATCTTATCCCTGATCGATCACTAGGGAAAAAGGAAAGAAAAACGTTGAACTTTGAACAGGCAATATCTAAATTCCACCTGCAGTCTTAACCGACGGAAGCTTTGACCATATTGGGCTTCTGCTTTGGTATAACATTTATCCTTCGACATATTTAACTGTTGCATATCCTTCTACTTCGGATTTTGTTAAGCTGCTGGTGGCCCTTTCGACACCTGTTTTTGTATTATGGCGACTGATTACTTCACGATGACCTGTCGTTAGTTATTCTACCCTTTCGGTGTTTTGCGACAGGATATTTTTCGTGTTTGATGGTTTGCCTGAGTGTTATTTTTCCATTTGATGTTTTATCGAACAATATTTCTCCATTCCGATAAATATCAATGTTTGGTGTATCATCCTTCGATATTTTCTCTTCGATATCTCGCCATACGATACTTACAACTGTTTTACCAATGCACGTGACTCCGAACCGACATGAAAACAACCTTTGTGAAGGAATGCATGGCAAGTTTGCGATCCAAAACATCCTTTTCTGGTGTTCCTGAGGGTCCTTGACTGGCACCAGTCGGTTTCGAAGCTTCGGTTATGAGCCCGCCCGAATGTTCTATATCGGGAAGGGGAGGGGGCATGTCGATATATATCAACATATCGCGTGCAGCGAAATTTACTTGTCTTTAAATCGTTGTCCATTGCGCTACATACACCCACCATGCGTCGCACCGTCAGCAGAGACTGCCTGGGAGGCTGCATCTTATCATGAAATTATGCAATCTCATAACATCAGGGATTTGGGTCGCTCTCGAATGACCATGACGTATTATTAGAGCCGGATGTTCCCCCCTGGTTTTACATTTGCACAGATGGAAATATAAAACATAGATGCAAAAATATGGCCAACAGGTTTGCAAGTACAGACCTACTTTTTCTTTGCTATATTATTTTTTATACGGCTTCTCCGCCCTTCATATGAACACTTCTTGGAGTGTTCTGTTCGACATTCCTTAGAAGCCGACCCAGTCGAATTGATCCGCGTATTGCCGGCGACACGTGAGTCCGCGGCAGCCGTCAGGGGTCGGCTGTGGCTCAGAGCCGAGCTGGTTTTAAGAGCGGCCGCGGCGGAGACGTCCAGCCGCTGGGCCGGCGACCCTGAGGCCGTCAACAGCAGGCCGCTGCTGCGGCCGCCGCCGCTAATCGGGCCGATCGTGTCCGTCCCGGCGGCGACAGCCACCTGGCCCGGCCGGCCGCTGCTCGGCCGCCGTACTACACGCCGTGGCGCCGGGCAAGCCGGCTCAGAGGCGGCGCCGGCGGCGGCGGCCCCGCCGGCCCGCGCCGGCGCCGCGTTCTCGGCTTCGGAGCTCGCAGCCGAGCTCGGCGACGGCGTGGCGGTGGCACTCCTGTCGCGGTGTCGGCCGAACTCGGCGTCGAGGCTGGAGTCGCACTCCGTGGCGGAAACTGGCCCCGCGACCTTGCGTCGGCAGAGTTCTGTCGCGACAGAGTGTCGGCCCGACTCTGCGGCCCCCGTCAGAGCGCAGCACCGGCCGCGAGCGGCGGCTGCCGTCCGGCCGCGGCTCCGTGGCCGAACGTGGCGCGGTTTCGCGGCCGCGCGGCCGGCGCGGCGGATTTCGGAGAGCCCAGCGCGACCGAGCCGGCCTTCGGACCGCTTCGCCCGGCGTCTGGCGGCGGCGCCGCGGCCGCGGCCGGCCGGCAGCCGGCGGCGGCCGACCGGGACCGGCCGGCGACGTCAGGCCGGCCGGCGGCCCCACGATCTCCAGACGGCCGTATCAGTGACGCGCCGGCCGGCCGCGTCCGGCCTAATCTCCGGGCCGCGGAAAAAAACGAACCGCCGCCCGGCCGGTCGCAAATTCAAACACGACGGCCCCGTGACGTCACCGCCGCCGTGGCGCCGATAAAAATCGCTATCGACGTTGTGGCAGCCGCGAGCGACGGCGGCGCGGCTTCGCGGAACTGAATGGGCAGCGGGCGGGCGCGCGCGGCCGGCCGCCGCCCCGCCGCGCTCGACGAGCGCGCGGCCCGCAGCCGCCGTCGATCGCGCCCGCAGGCCACACCACGGCCGATCGCCGCCGCCGGCCGTTTGAGCGCATTATGGAAATGAGCGCGCTTAATGTCAGTGTCGGTTTCCGGTGGAGCGAGCTGACAAGAAGGCCGGCCGGGCGGCGCGCCGCCGCCGCTGCCGCCGCCGCCGCAGACGATCCAATTTGGTAAATGGCCGCGGCCGCGCACTGGCCGTCTGGCGACCTCCCTCAGCCGGGCCCGCTGGTCGCCGGCCGCTGATCGGGGCCACTCACGCCTCTCGACGCCGACCGGCGCGCCGCTGAGACGAACCCCGGACCCCCCCCCCCCCGAGGCTGAACTACTCTACCGGCATCTACTACCGCCCACTGAAGGCGGGGTGTCTCGTGGCGTCACGACGGCGCTCTGTGCCACGGAGCTGGCGCGGTTGAAGTGTTACGCGATAGCGTTATCTGAATAGAGGATGCACGTGGGTGTACTGCTGCTTGTAGCCGACGCGCTCTGTGGCGGCCTTTGTGATGGCGTTGTCCTTTTCGCGGCCACCGCGGCTGGGGTGCACTTGAAGTCCCGTACAGGAGTGGGAGAACCAGGTCACCGTGCAGCATCATGTCGTCGTCCGCTACTGGCGTGTGAGCTGCCATATTCGTTTGGCTGTCCAGCATTTCGAGTTCGTCTGGCCTGAGTGGATTTAACAGCTCACATGTGGAATGTTTGCTCGTGGTCATGCAGAAGGATACAAAAAGGGACACAGCAACTGATGAGGCCAAGAGAAGGAGAACAGTTTGATCCCAGCCTATTGTGCATGTTTTGCCAATGGCACCGACCTCTGCATCCTTCTAGTCTTTTTTTGGTACTTGCGGTTATAGGTGGACGCTTCCTTTAATCCGCACCTAGCATCGGTCGATGAACTTTCACATCATTACGTACTGAAGCTTTTTTGCACCCATGTTCACTCTTACGTTCCCCGTTCATGTTTGCGACGGAGGTTTTGGCTACAATATGAAATTAAGACTGTATCTTATTGAACGGCTCACGACTTGGGGCCTGTCGTAGTTGACATTCGGCCAGTTTCTCAGTCCGTTAAACACCACAGAACCAGGCAATAGAGCCGAATCGCCACTAATTTCCCATTCATAAACGCAGACTGTCACGTTACACCTCACGCTCCCTGACCACCTGAAGGAGTGTGAGGCACACACCCAGTGCCAGGTGCCGCATGCGGTGCTGCACGTGCCGCATAGGCTGCATAAGTGGCGATCAAAGACATCATGACTGATCTGCTTTGTTTGACGTGGTTTGTTTCATCTGACCAAACCATACGACCGGCTGAGTGGTAACGGCAGGCTAGAACACAGAAGAGATCCAAAGCAGTGGCGCGTGGTCAGTCTGCGCGCTAGTTTACTGACCGGCAGTTGTCTTCGCAGTCTTTATTTCCCACAATGTCTTTGGCAGATTTTGCTGGCAAAAAACAGGTTTTGAACCATTTGTGTTCAGGCGTGATCGAACATGTCAAGAACGTGCAGTCACAGTTCAAAAAAGAAGGTAGGCAAAGAGCATCCTGAGCCCGAAACTTGCCCTCAAATTGAATAGTTTCCGATCATCCGCGGAACAACATGGCAAAACGAGGACAGACTCTCTTGGCCCGTCCCCTGGGACGTAACTCTAGCATAAACATCCACAAAATACGCTGGGCGACCCTGACAACTCTGAAAATGAAATCCGAGATATTGGAGGAAATTTATCTTTTCTAAACGGACATGCCGCTGAATACCGATGGAATGCGGGTTGGTCTAGTTTTGAGTTCGGTTCCAAGCTGATCAGGGTAGGTGTTTCGTCATCTGGACATGGCTTTGTTCTGTAAGGACACGATCTTTCCCAGATGACAGTGGCACGTCCAGTTCAGTAAGTGGGCCAATACAAAACAGCGACAACATGTATTCTGTTGGAATTCAGTGGCATGTAAGCTCGTAGGCGGTTAACATTCTGAATGAATATAAGCACGTAATTCCCTTGGCCAAAAAGGTATCTGCTGGAAGAAAATGTTCGTATTTGACATGGGTCTACGAAAATGTTTTGCTGACCGCGCCGAATCAATTTGTCCTCCTATGCCGTTAAAGTCTCGACATAACGGCTGCTAATTCTTGCATTACCCGCCTAACGCTTGACAAACTGTGCCTTACACTGAGGGGCCCTGGGTAAATCAATTATTAGAATTTTGAACTGTTTGATGGCAGCCGTGCATTGATGCATTTGCCGAGCGCAAGCCTGTCACTGGCCAGGACCACGATGTTGAAACGGTAGACGTGCACGCATGTTGCACGCCAAACTTCCTCCGCCGCGCAGAGACACAGTCGAAGACCGTCACTTATATGTTAAGGAGGTCACTGAAGACACCAAGAGTCAACGCTGTGGAACGTTGGTAAGAATCAGTAACTGGTATCTACTCTTCTAGTCGTCGAAGTTCGAATGAAGTACATGCAATGGGGCTCAAGGAGAAAGCACACGGTCTGCGTAAGGGACCAAAGTTCCACATCGATGTGGAACTTTGAACATGTTCTTAGTCTAGCGCCCCGATGAATGCATGCCTGAAAGGCTTCCAAATGCGAGAGCTCAACAGTGCGGAGGCTTGAAAACTGGCATCGGGACCAGTGCAGTAGCCCTAGGGCCGCTTGCATCGTATAATGCGACTTTTCTGTGAACTGTTGACTATTCTCATTCACTGATTCCCTGTAAAGTTTTCCGTGGGAAGACCCTTGCGGAAAACCTTTGCTGATATCGTGTTCGTCATAAAAATGCCATCATTTCCGTCTTCTGTTGCCTCAGTTTTCCTCAAAGGTGCAAAGCTGCAGGCTTTTATCCGGGCTTTTTATCGCATTCATTGATAGCACTACGTCATCGTTCTTCGATTTAACGTCCCTTACTCATTAGCATAGCCATGGTGGAGCCAGATTGGTTGACTGACCCCTTAACACCTGTTCCCAATATTATTCTAGTATTAATTGGGTTTTGGCTGCGGAATTTTCACTCTTCGTTGCATATTCAGCATATTGACTTCATCCTTGTGAAAACGCTGGCCGCACTGCTGGTGGTACCTAACGACTATGTGGTCGCTGGATACCTGTACCTGTACCTCCACAGCAAGTGTGCACCAGCGTCAAACTGTAACTGTGTGAAATGAGCGAGCAAAGATGCTATATCTGGTGTTCAAGCACGCAGTCTAGCACATTTATCGTTACCCGTGTGGAGCCTTATAGGAGTTACCTTTTTTAAGTTGGTGAGGCCAGAAACATTTTGACGGTGTTTTCCCCTCGCAAAACTATATGGCTGCCACCGAAACTGTTCCCTGACCTGGTGAACGCACACATGTCCGTCTGCGCACTAGTTCGTGTTCGCCGGAGCCTTCTGATGTGTTCTGTTCTGAGCAGTCCACTTCTAATCACATGAGCGACAATCAACGGTTCGTCAGTTGCAAGCGCGGCGGCGGGCGCTGTGCGCGCACAGCTGGGGTGGCTGTCACCGCCTCCCGCTCTCCCTCCCCGTCCCCACTGCGTGCGCGCGGTCACTGCCCCTGACGGCCCGCAAGTTTATTTGCGTTGCCGGCGCTTTCGTTAGTGCTGTTTCGCCTCGCGCTCCGGGCGCGGGCTGGAAGGATTGGGATGTTTCTCTGTGGACCTGGCGGCCGCCCAAGCCACACGGGCCCGGGCGCCAGGTGCGTGGCCCGCCGTAGCGGCGACGACCAGAGTGTCGGCTCCCGGCCGCCGAGGCGTCAGCGTCTGTCGATGACGTCAAATTATTGCAGACCGTTCATGATCAAGATTTCCTCCCTTACGAGAAAATGGGGTGAGCTGTTGCATGTTTTAAGGCGAAACATTGCAAGTATTTCGCGAAATGCACACAGCGATGATAGCCGCTTTGCGTGCTTCCAGGCACAATCTTTTTAATGCGGCAATGCGGAGTCAACAGGGCTACGGTCTGGGAATAAAACATAGGTACGTGACAAAGTGTCGTGTATTCATGGATGAAGTCATCCATAGGGGAATAAGATGGCAGCGTACTAACTTTCAACGCTTCTAACATGACCCCTTCGCATGGGTATAGCCACGTCCCAGAAATTGGATGGGGGACAGATCAGAATCTGGGGGACAGTCTGAGCCAAAAATTGGAAACTGCGGAAAATGTTCAATTCTCGACCAAAATTGGAAGGGGAGGACAAAAACCTGTTTTTCCAAAATTGGAGGGAACATGTCCCTCCCCCCGTGGTTACACCTATGCGCCTTTGGTTTGTATGAACAAAGGTTGCCCTAAAATAGCCTTGTTGTTACCAACTTGAAGCCGACATTTGTACTTCCAGCCTTTCTACACTGATGTCTGGATTGCCCGGGAAACGAAGGGTACTAATTCGATTGATGCGTGTGTGCGCCAGGCACGTAGCCAAGGGGGGCCATGAGACCATGTCCCCTCCCCCTGAGCCAAGCGGTTTACACTAGAGATTTAGCTATTTCGCAGGAATGCAGAAAGTGATCAGATATATGCTACAAAAGCAAACGTTATGTTTTCCTGTATGTTAAATATGAAGTTAATGGCAAAGTTGTTGCTTTTTCTTATAAGTTTTGTGATATGCCAGTTGCATACGACAAAATCTGACATTTGCTCCAGTCCCCCCCCCCCCGCCGACGGAAATCCTAGTTACGTGCCTGTTGTGCGCAGGGACTGCATTTAGCTGCCCATGAGCAACACTTTCCATCAAACCTGTGGATATGTGACAGTGGTTATGTACGTGTACGTGTATGTACGTGTATGTGTATTCCACTAAAATTTCCACCAAAAATTAGCCTCTTGAGACTCATCGTATATAGATCAAACAAGACACGCTGATCATTTTTCACATACAGTCGGATACATACAGTGCAAAGAAAATGGAAAAAGAACAAACAGCAGACAGTGCAGTGGTATGTTTAAGAATAGTAGTCCGCGAGTCAGCTTACAAAATAAGCTTGGTCAGACTCTGACAACAAACCTGATTCGAATAAACTGCCTTAGCTCGGAAGCAAAACTGCCAGGGGGTTATTCATGCTTTGTTTTGGCAAGTTTTCCGTTTTCTTTCTTCATGCTCTTTGGCTGGTAGTTAATGTGTTCCTGTATGATCTTGCTCAGAGCTGCGGCGATGCGTGTCTGCATTGTTGACCAGCTCCTTGCACTGCATGGAATGTCGGTCGCCAGGCTGTCTCGTACATGATAATATCGGTAGCGGGTATCTCTAATTCGGCATCAGTTCAGTTACTTGGCACACATAGGAAAGAAATAAGCATCCGCGATATTTTGTTCCTTTCATAAGCCTTTTAGACGTTGAGCAATGTGGCGCATAAGCGACAAATTCGGCACCGCAGTATGAACGTAATCAAGACCTGCGCCTCAGCCCAAATGGATAGGCACCAAAAACAAGACCATTCAAGGTGATTGTCTCATTAGTATAGTCCTTGCTGCTTATTTACTTGTTTGGCAGGAGTGATCAGCTAAGAAATTAGGCGAGACCCATTGAACGAAACCGCTACATTTTCCATTCATAACAGAAAACCGCTGACCAATCATCTCCCACGTTATATACCCTATTGACGTTCGACCAATCAGCGTCTGGCCTCAAACGAAGTCTTATACAGGGATATGGACTCTGGCCAAGTCCGTCTTCTGGGCCTTGGCGTGGTCTATTCTGGCACGAAATGGGCCAGGAGACCACGAACATCGGCCACCATGTATCAAACAGAGCCACCATCCTCTGTAGCAAGAAAGTGCTCACTTGGGATTCTGTGGAATCCATTCGCCATTTAATGCTTTAAAAGTTGATTTACTCATTAAATAATGAAAAGTAGAGAATAGCTTGGTTCTGCTACTTGCGAGACGGCGGCGATATGGCAAAACGTATTTGTTACATAAACGCGGCTTACGTTTTCCTCCAAATATGACTGGCCCAAATGTTAGGCGATTGTGGGCGACACGCGATTGAACATTTTCCTCAAACCGGAAGGTTAATTTGCGACGAAAAGCGAACTGAAGCAATGGTTTAATGAAGCCGAGACTTATACGTCCAAACAGATGCCGTCAGAGTGAATATTTTTAATTTCGGATTTGGGTTACATCTCTATGTTTATTTTTTCTGTGGATTTTTTTTTAATTGTAAAAATGCTTGTTAAGGTTTCTCAACGTTTACCGTGGTAGGCTGCTCAAAACCAGACTTCAAGATGAGAGACTGCTTCCTAGCTGCCGAAAAGTGGCGGTACCTTTTATCGCCAGGAGCACCTGAGTGCTATTAACATGCTGACTGATCCCAGCCTTTTCTTATGGTGGTTCTTCCTTTAATTAACACGCGCGCTTATGGCCCTCCGAGAATTCAGCGCCCTGGCGGGACATATTTTGTCCCCCCTCCATCTCCTGATCTATTCGAACAATTGTAACGACATTCTGCGGTGCGGTAGTCTGCGTGATCATCTTACAATTATCAAAGAGCCGAATAACCTGGTTGAAGCCCTTGGAGGTTAAGCGGAATGAAACGAGAAATAAATGCCCTTCCCATTCTCCAGATCTACGGGACCGATCACAACCAAAGTTTGTGGAAACGTAGTCAGTATGATGAACTTACTATAGCAAAGCGGGGTTGACCTAGGTCAGGGCAGTCGACATCAAACGCGCTTTAAATCTGAAAATGTTGCATTCCATCAACATGGAGCATAGGCGCAGCCAAGGGGGGGCCGGGCTCCCCACCCCCTTAGGCCCGCATTTTTCTGTGAAAACTGTTGCACATCGCCTTCCCGGCAGGCGGTTTTCAATCATTTCAGTTCCACACTGAGCTCCGCCCCTCCCCCCCCTTAAGAAAATCCTGACTGCGCCCTTGACATGAAACGTAAGTCATTTGAGCTTAGGCACATGTATGGTCATATTTCCAATTCGCCAAGAAGTTTCGTATAGGTTTGATAAGGATGTGCAAGCAAAAGACGAAATCCTTTATATTCATCGCATGATTCTGGTTGACCTGCACTGTCCTGGCCCAGGCCACTGACTTTATCACACAGGCTAACTCCGCACCATGTTCTGTGCTTGGCTGCCCCGGAACATTTGCCTTCATACACAACACTGTGCTTGTTTTAAAGCCGCCGGACACTTGTGCGACTGTCCGCCGCCGACCTTGGATCGACCATACGACCGGCCTGTGGACTTTACCGGCCGTATTGGAAAAAATGTGCCCGCCGATTTTGAGGTTCCTTCGGCATAAAGTGCACCAGGATTTTACTGGGCCGCAATGGAAAAAAGTTATGGGCCGATTTTGAAATTCCATTGGCATGAGATGCACTAAGAATATAATATATGTACATCACTTCACTACTCTGACATTATTTCTGCGAAAGAGTGGGCAAATTTTCCTCCATCATAGTGCGTGTGAGCTACATCAGACACTGTGTCAGCAGTGGTGGAGGGCCTTTTCAATGCGGCCCACAGCCAATAGTCAGCCGGCTATCAGTACATCAAGAATGTTTTCTTTTTACATCACGAACGTGTTACAAGTACAGTCAAATCTCGTTACTATGCCACCTCGCTACTATGCCACTCTCGCTATTATACCACTTTTGCTCGGGCCCGGCAACATTCAGTACAAAATAAATTTACTATGCCACCCCCTAATCTCGCTACTATGCCACGATTGTGTGCGCTGTATTTCCGAATTCAATTTTTTTTCAAATTCAGCCCACAATGTCAGCTCAGAAGCGCAAGCGAACCGACTTTACGCTGAAGGAGAAAAAGGAGATCATCGATGCCGCGAAGAAGGAGCCGAATCAGTCCAAGCTGGCCAGGGAAATGAACAAGAAATGGGGCGTCGAAGTTAAGAGAACCACCGTGAAGGGCATTCTCAGCAAGAAGGATGCAATCGAGGCGGCCATCAAAGCTGGAGTTCCATCGAAGCGCATGAAGCTGACGCAGGCTCACGACCCGAAGCTCGATGAGGGGGTGCTCATGTGGCTGAAGCAAGCAAGAGGACAGAATCTGCCAGTCAGCGGCGATCTGATCAAGGAGAAGGCGATGAAACTGGACGAGCTGATGCACATCCCGGACTTCATTGCGAGCGACGGTTGGCTGGACAATTTCAAGAAGCGCCACGGCATCACGTTCAAAACAGTGCAGGGCGAAGCTGGAGCGGTGGATTCGCAATCCCGTCTTGAGTGGCAACAACAGGTTCTCCGGCCCTTGCTCGGGCAGTTCTCCGCAGACGACGTCTTCAACCTGGACGAGACTGGACTCTTCTGGCAGCTGCTTCCGAACAAGACCATGGCTTTCAGGGGAGAGCGTTGCACTGGAGGAAAGAGAAGCAAGCAAAGGATCACTCTTCTGGTCGGGGCAAACATGAACGGCAGCAAGAAGTTCCCTCTTCTGGCGATCGGCAATTCCAAGAGACCCCGTGCCTTCAAGAACAAGGAGATCCCGGTCAAGTACAATGCGAACTCGAAGGCGTGGATGACGGCGGAGCTTTTCGAGAAGGTGTTGCGTGCGTGGGACGGACGACTCGGCCAGCAGGGACGCAGAGTGCTGCTCTGTCTCGATAACTTCTCTGGCCACCCTCCCGAGCTCCAGCTGGACGACATCCAACTGGTCTTCTTCCCACCCAACACGACAGCCAATTCTCAACCAATGGATCAGGGAATCATAGAGAACCTCAAGCGCCACTACAAGAAGTTCCTGCTGTGCCGCCGGCTCGAGGCCATGGACGAGGGAAAGGAGTTGAAGTTCACATTGCTCGACGCTCTACACGTCGCCCGGCGTGCTTGGGAGCAGATCAGCGAGTCGACGATCAGGAACTGTTTCGCGAAGGCCAAATTCATCGAAGAGGAGGTCCGAACTGAGCCAGAGGATGCTGAGCTGCTCGAGATCTGGGAAGATCTGCCTGCTGAGGAAAAGATGCACGAGAAAGAGGAGATCGAGCTGTCTGACTTTCTCGAAGCCGACGAGCGCCTCGCGACTGGCGGGTCTTTCACGCTGGAGGAGATTGCGGAGGACATGCTGCGCAGCGAGGAGCCGGTGGAAAGCGAAGACGACGAGGTAACTGTCGAGGAGGAAATGGAGCACCGCCCGGAAGTTCATGCAGCAGAGAAGCGGGAAGCCCGGTGTGATGCAAGCGTGCGATCGGCTAGACAACGAGATGCACGAGATCCGCCGAAAGAAGATGCGCCAGCCGACGATTCTTGAGAGCTTTGATGGGTAACTTGAGAAAATAAAGCCGCTTTACAAACCCTCGTTACTATGCCACTCTCGCTACTCTGCCACTTTCGCTCGGTCCCCACGGGTGGCATAGTAACGAGATTTGACTGTATTGCGTTTGCGCCGCAGTATTCCAGATGGAAGCCGTTGTTTTTGAAACTGGGCTTGAGATGGTCAAGAGAGCACAGGCATGTAGCCAGGGATCTCCTCGGGGGTGGGGCAAATGGCAAATTTTGTCATATGCCCTTGGCATATGACGAAACTTATAGGGAAAAACAGCAATTTGATGTAATTTACTTCATATTTAACGCACAGGAAAACATGTAATGTTTGTTTTTGCAACACATATACGGCAGCTATTCCCAGGGGTGTCGATTTGTATTCTTTCGAGGGGGCCCTGGCCCACCCATTGTTGATTTGGGCCCCTCCACTGTTATTTAGCCAACATTTTCGGACAAAACCCTAGAGTAACGGGGACTTTTCTCAAAGAGCTGATTAAATGCTACAGTCGGGTAGATAAGTCACGAAGATATTTTCATCTGATTGCGCAAGTGCACAATCAGCGTCAATCTGAGTGTGCAATCCCTTTTCTCTTTCCACCTTTGCGATAAAAACGAGGTATTTCATTCTCGCCAGATTGCGTCCTCCTTAGGCCGCCGCGTTTAATCGTTTAGTTCCGGAACTCGCCTCTGTGGCGCTGATGGCAGATGCCTGGCGTCAGGCCGTATGGCTCAACTTTTTATAATTAATCTTGTCATTGTTTGCAACAAAAGGAATAAATGGCATTTCATATGAAAAAGTACTTGAAGTAGCCTGATTGGCTCATTAATTTGGCAAAGTCAGATCCTATTCCTCTCGCAAACAGCACTAGTTTTCATAAGAAACCAATCGACAACAACTCACAACGAGACATACCTTATTTTCATTTCTTGTGTGACGTAGCTTTATTTTTAAGCACGTGTTGGCAAAATCTCCGGTTAAAGACTAACGCATAACTGCGTATTGTCACAGGTCCGATAGGCAGCGTATGATCTGGTTGTACATGATGTATACGTATGATCTGGTGCAGATTTTAGCGGGCCAGGCAGATTTATGACTGATGGCAAGCCATTACATAATAGTATCAATATTCAAAGTGACGGCCTGCAAACAGTATCAACGCGCCGGTGTTATGCTGATGTACGCCAACCGTGGACATGATCCAGGTAATGTGTAACTGGATTTCTTTTTCGCAGGCAACTGCATCATCAGCGTGACATGCATAAGTTTTGTACTGGGGTGATCGTTAATATTACGCGTACAGAACCCTGACCTCGGACCACGGAGGAAATACTTCGGCTAAACTGACTACGGCCAGTGGCATTTCCAGAGAAATGCCCCTTTTCTTCCCAAGTCGTTGTACGTGCTTTCATACCATGGATGCAGCCGGCTCCTAATGCCTAATGAGATCTGATATTGGGGGAAGGTGTTCTCTGAGCTGGATGTTATCATCATAGGCTTATGCACTAGCTGATCCAGGGTTGGGGCACTGGGGTCATAGCACCTCTTTTGTTGGAAAACCCAGGGCCAACATCTCTTCTGCCCCTTCGACTCTTCCCCCTTCTAACGAAAATTGTAGATATCTTATCCTCGAAAAATACAGTCATTTATATCTATCTTAATTTTCAGAAATGGCAAAATAAAGTAACCGAAGAGGAATCGACATGGGGGGTAGTTTAGTGTACTCGGATGGACAAGGGCACTTGGACGCCCTTTCTTGATGGTGTGGACTCGCCAGTGCCGTGAACATAAAAGAAGCGGAAGATTGGAATTTTTTTGGTGATTCTTTCCATGGAACGCTATAGCACTAATGTTAAAAATAGAGAAAAACATGGCCCTGCCCCTGTTCCTAACTCCGTGGTTTTGACAGATCAACAGGAATGCATTTCTGATTGGTTTCAAGCAAATCCATAGGCTAGAAAACACCAAATCATGGGCGCTTTCTGAGAAGCCACATGTTAACCGGGGAAGTTGATTCGCCTCCCCCTGAAACGTTCGAAAACAAGGAAAAAAGACAGCACCCGACTAAACGTCGTGTGATAGCTTATTCTTTGTTACGTTTTATCCATGTTGGAAACATTTTTACGCCACGCTTGCCGTTGACCTTGCACTTTTGGTCAAACAAGCTCTGCACAGCTAAGACGGTCATTTTTCGTCTCTCGGATAAATGGGATAATCTGATTACTGCTGATGTACAACTGCAGTCCAATGTTTGATCGTGCCTCTCTCATACCAACACGTATTTCGAAGCCTATGATGATCCCACGCCCGGTGAAATCGAAGGTTGTGTTTCGAGTCGACGTTTGAACGGTCGACAAATCATCATCAAATCGACAAGGAAAAGTATTTTTCGAACTGATGTCATCTGATCTAGTGTGAATTCTTCACGATCTATCTTGATTATAGCACGAAAACATTCATTGCGAAGCTCGTGACTCCACGTCAGGCCAAACGACTCCTCAGGTCAAGTTTCTAATGGACATTTGACTGGTTGGCAGAACGGAAGCTATTCGTCAAGTAAGATCAAGCAAGCGGTCTGTGTTGGTTTAATTACTTCTGTCACCTTTAACACTGTTTTTACGCGTACGATTTTGCTTTAAATTCATGCGGGGGGGGGGGCGATTCACTCCCCTTCCCTCCATATCTGCCAATTCACACGGGACTGATTTTGAAAAAGCAAGGATCAAACAACAGTTTGCGATCTAAACTAACTTTTTAATTATGGAAAAGTAGCAGAAGTCGTCAGTACGAGATCGTTGGTACAGGGATAAGGCACTCAAAAAGGGGATAAACGTCCGATTTCCGTCGTCGTCTGGCATAGCATGCCCCACATGTCCGCTTCGACTCCGAAATGGCATTTGTGGCTTTTAGTTAGTCTCAAGACATGTTGTGAAGCATATGTTTAAGTACTGATGGATTTAGGGCCGCGAACACAAAGGGGCAGTTATTCACGAACTTTGGGGATATTTTTCACTGACTTGTCTTATTGACTGGGCCAATTTCAATGCCCCTCCAAGACAAAATGGTTAAAATCTGTTACAAACATCAACGGTGGCTCCAGAAAACCAGAACGGGGGGATAAAGGGGAGGGGAAGAGGATGCCTGCAGTTTACTGAAAGTGGCAATGATGTAGTAATGAAACCAAGCCACGTTTCTTATTTTCCAGTTTCGTCCCTTTGTTTTTACTGGATCCGCCCCGGCGAATGGATGTATAGGTATCTTTCATATGTGCAGCGTCCATAAACCACATTGTTGGGTTGAATTCAGTGATGTCAAATACTGATATATGTGGTTTGAAGTCTGGGATCCCACCTTGCTGTGCCTGGATCCGACCTTAATTCTTGTTTCTGTTTCATCTACAAAACATGTCTTTCATAAAACATTTTTGTACAGAGCGGAAGATTGTTTTCATCACGGATAACCCGCTTCCCCATGGCATTGCATCCCCCCCTATGATGTCCCATGCATCGGCCCTTGGCAGTATCCAAACACCTTTGAGCTATGTGGATGGCCAGCTGCCGTAACTGTCATATATTGAGATCATCGTATTCCTAAACGATGACTTACAGCACCGATGTCTAAACCAGCGAGCATGTTTCTGAAACGGCCGCCAAATGACCTGACATGCCTTCCAGAAATGTCTACTGGAACCATTCCTGGTCGCATAGGATTTGCAAGCTTGGTATCAAATGTGAAAAAACGCGAAAGAACAGCCACGAAACTTCAGAGCCATAGCTCAAACGGTTTGCCTTTGGCCTCTGAAAAACCAACGACAGGAGGGAGAGCACTGGCCCTCGCATGAAAATATGGTAATAATGTTCAGACCTCTAACAGGGTCGACCTAAGTAAATGGTCTTGCCAAGGTCACCCGAGGTCGCCAGAGGGTCAAAAATGCCTCGTCAGGCTGCATGCAAGCTTTGACCTCTTCATGAACAAGCAATACGTTAGTTTGTTCCCCAAAAATGCAGTCATGGACCATGCCTGTGAAAATGGCATCCCCGGGACCTGATAGGTCTCAAAATGAGAACATGTTTTAAAACACGCGAAAGTAAAAAGAACAAACCACCTTATGGAGAGGCGGATGCTCCATTCAATTTATGCAGATGCTCCGTCCCGTACCAGAACCTCAGAGTGAAATGGCATGTAGGCCTTTCGAAGGACGAGGGTTGAAAGTTAAAATTAAAGGGGGCTGTGTGCTTTGCCGAGGGATTGCTGACGCCTGCTTCTAAAATACGATAATGAACATTTCACCTATTATCTTTCGCTCGTATGCGGGTGTCTGCATAACCCTGACACAGGAAGGAGAACGAACCCCCAGCAATTTCCACATCGATTGTGCGTCTTCGAGCGTCGCAGAAAAAGAACGTGTTGAGCGTGACCAGGTCTCGCGACTGCCATCCCGTAATCCGTTTTAAGGTCTCAGGCAAAACAGGTGACATTTCGGTTCAAGTCAAAGGTCAAAAATTAGCAGAAAGTGGTATTTTTTTTGGTTTTAGCGCAAATGAACACCAAAGAACTATTGGAAATGAGGCGAAACGAATATCATAGTCTTTGCCGACCATTTACGAGTCCATCATTACTCCACATGATTGTATTTTACTCATAAACTCCAATCCAGGTCATGCTAGATCAATCCTTGGGCACTGGGGTCGTCGGCTTGAATGCATTCTGGGAGCTGCAGAAGTATTTTTTGCAGATAACAGTACATGCTGAAGTCAAATACGGCATCTGAATTAACCAACAATATTGTCGAATGACCCCTTGAATGACATCTGAGGTCATCCAACGTCATCTTAGCTGATCCAAGGTCATCTTAAGCCAGTGACCTACAATGACCCCAGATTATCTAAAAATCATGACATGGATGTGCTAAAGCGTTTTCTTTTAGTCGATATCCACCATAAAATCTAATTGTAGGCATGTCGCAGCACTGAAGCTCATCAACCCGCAGCTGGCGCTGCTCCACCAGTCGGAGCAAGTCGTGCCTTCGCTGCATTCCTCACTCTTCATAAAATAAACAACAAATTGCATCAAATTTATATCTTTCGATTCCTTACAACTCGAGCCATTCGAATGTATAGATTGATAAGTCGCACATATTTCTTATCGCGTTTCCAGAAAAAAACACATTTCCCGCCATGGCTCATAACCTCAGTTTACGCCCTCGATAGTCCAGGCAGTGAGCATAAGCCGACGAAATTCATTTATGGTCGTACAGAACATACCTTTTTGAATCGATTTATATATGTATATATATATATATATATATATGTGTGTGTGTGTGTGTGTGTGTGTGTATTGTTGCATTTGTGCATTCAAACCAGGCACGTAGTCATGAATTTCATCAGGGGGTGGGTGCAAATGCCAAATTTTGCCACATGCCACTGGCATGTGACGCATTTTATAGGAAAAGCAGCAGTTTTATGTAATTTGTGTCATGTTTAACGCACAAGAAATCATACAATGTTTCCTTTTGCAGTAAATATATGAACACTATTTCGTATTTCCGCGAAATCGCCATATATCTGTAGATATATATCCATGTATCCATATATCCATATATATATATATATATATATATCCATGTAGACCGCTTGGCTCAGGGGAGGGACCATGGCCCCCATGGCTCCCCCGTGGCTATGTTCCTGACTCCAGCCATCTTACAGTGAGGCAAAAATGAGACCGTCGTCAACCGGCCGCGTCGGAGCGCGCAAACGGCTGGCATAGTTCCCGTTATGACGTCATAGCTCGTTATCATGGCAACGTATTTGAATTTTTCGCACCATAAGATGTGGAATGGATACCTCAGAGGGTACATCAAGTTTCAGCTGGTTCAAGCTGACCGTTGCGAAGTTACTGTCGAAAAACCTTACGAGGATCACCCCCCCCCCTTTACGGGCGAGGGTTATCATCTGACGTCTTATAAATGTTCAATGGATGAGAAATCCCGTAGACGCTTTGATGCATAAGCAACTGATTTAGGACAGCAAGACATACATTGTGTTAATTTGTTTTCAATTCAATACACGTTCGCAAAACAGCAAGCGTTGCTTGCAGCTTTATTCGTAAACGAGCCCGAAGTGGAACTGAAATTTTCAGCCAAGCCAACCCGAAGGATCCTACCGTCACATTTAAGCCCTACGATCCTTTCATACTGATTCTTATCAAAACAAATCGAAAGCCCTACAAATGAAATTCATGCCACCGAAATTTGTAGAGAAAACAGATTCGTGCCTTTACACATCATTGTCCAGCTGACGAATGGTTTCAGCGATGATAGTATCAACTTTCTGTGGAACCTTAGCGCCACCGTTGGCCTTTTTCGTGGAAAGGATGAGATTATTTGAAAACAATGTTACGTAACAGTGGTGATCATCCTGCTCAAGGTGGAACCCAGCACGCCATGCCGATAAGCAAGCTTTCTGACGTGTGCTTCCTCACAGAATCGTCAGTAAAGCTGACGCCCTGGACGTTATCAAGCAAGTCGATTCCGCATCCCACTCGTACCTTGCTGAAATGATTCTGGTTCTGATTCAAAGCGGGTTTTTCAAAATACAATCGATTCCGAATACCACTCAGAATGAAATGAGTTGATTCGGTATTGCAGCCACTAAGATCATTTCGACAAAGAATGTTAGATGGTAAAATTGGTTTACTAAGACTAACTTCTGGTCCTCAAGGCCATCTCTGTGTTTGATCATCCTGACTGCAAAGCAATACTGACTCATTTCGATGCCAAAATACCCTACATAAATTTTATGTGCATTTCGTTTTGTTCTACTCTGGGTTGCTATATAAAATAACCCGGCCTTTTAGTCCCCTCTGTGAATGGAAGTCCATTTGCTTAAATCTTTGCCCATATAGGCAAAACAGACTAGATACATAATCCATGGGTCAACTTTGTTGCCCTTTTTGCTCATTCTAGGAGCTCATATCCTTTTAAACGTGGTATCGAGGCCAGCGCAAGGCACAATACTCATATTGGGCCTAACATAACTTAATAACAGGACAATTTCTTTTCACATCTCTACTTTTTTATGGCATTCTGTTTATGTTTCGTATCATTGAGTACTTTTTCCAAGATTTCAGGCTCCGTGAAGAGGCCCTGTTTGATACAATTATTGACAAAAAAAAACTCGTAAACCATTTTGATGCTCACCAGTACAATGCAGCTTTGAAGTAAAACTTCCAATGAGAATGGGCTTCAATGCTAATTCCGTAGACAGTCGTTTGATTCAACTTTGACTCTGATTTCAACAGTTGTGGGCGGAGTCTATTCTGATTCTGACTCTGGCGAAAACGGAATCGATTTCAGAATCGATTCTGATGCTGCTGGAATCGAGCGTAAGTCTAGTTTTAACACTTAATACTTGAATTTTTAATTTTAAGAGCATGTTTTCAATGATCGACGATGTCAAAACACTTGCTGACACCAAAATGCAGATAAAGGTTATTACATCTGAAATTCAAAATTCCGTATCTTTCTCAGCAATCAGATCTTCTCAGAATGGGGATAATGTTGTGCCCGGCGAAACGCCCTCCAACTCTCTGAGACCTTCGCCAGACTTCCGAGCGTGCTTATTGGACAGATTTAGGTAACGAACAGGCGCTCGTCTCGGACAAGATACCGGTGTTTAAGTCGACGCAGCACGAAGTACTGAACTAAGTCGCCCTATTGAGAGGTGCGGCACGCCAAATCTCCCGTCTAGACAGCTTTGCACACATCTTGCAGGACTCGTGCGAGGTGCGCAACAGCGACCTTGGTTGCGGCGAAACAGGCACTACGACGTGCTGTCGGTTCTCCAGGTGTGATTCCTTCAAAGAAGCTTGTTTCAGTCAGATTTGCTGTCGTTCTTTAGCATTGCTGAGTACATAAAATGTGCCTTAGTACCTATGTCATAATAGTTAGGGATTAAATGGTGCCTTGGTAAAGGAAGTTCTTATTTTTCTCGAGTGTAAGTTTTAAAAGCGCACGATTTTCTCATTTTGATGTTGGCGTATAACCGGAATGTTGCCTTCACAGAATATCACAGAAATCGCATTGCTGCAAATATATCCGTTGCGTTGCTCTCCATTGTCCAATGACTCTAATGTCCCAACATCCGTCTTGATGACAAACGTGGTGGTATTAACATTTTCTTTCTGTGATGCAGAGCTATACACACGGATACTATAGAAATATGATGGCAATGCGAAGTGCTATGGCTTGGCAGCGGAAAATACGGACGTTTCTCAGCCAGTCTTGTTTTAGCTCTCAGTGACTTTGACGATCAAGAGAGTTATGTCAAGAAACCAGGTGTCTTGTAAGCAGTGACTGATAGCTTCACTTGGTTCGGTTTATAAACGCGTAGTTCGCAATGGAATTCGCGCCATGAAATGAGCTGTAGCTTTTTTAGCAAGAGCTTTCACCATTTGTGTGCATTTAAGTTAATCCTGCATCTAATGTTTCACAACGTGGCCATCAAGGGTAGGCAACTTAAGCATTGTTGACTCTCTGGCTTCTGGTCAAATATCAATTTGATCAGATCTTTCAACCACAACAGAATAATGCAGAGCAATCATAGACCATACTGCTGCAAACATGCTGTAATTTATTCCCTTGCACTTGTTTCTCTGGGTGGAAAGCAATCTTACAGTGCATTTAAAAATGTAGATGGAGAAACAGTGGACAGCTGGCAAATTTTCGCATGGCGGACCTCTTCCGTACAAGCGATGGCTGCGTCGTCCTCGCACTTGCTTCTCGCCTCGCACGTGTTTTTCTCAATAAGCTGCTGGAAGGGGAATAAAGAAGCGATAAATACTCTAAATGTTTTTTTCTTTAAAAGCGTCATTCAAACTACGATATCCCACGCCGTTACCAACTGGCAATTTTCATAACTCAAACGACACCCCAAAGGTCACCCGATATGACTCTTCCTCTGTTTGAAATAGTCGCAGACACAACATATACGTTATGTTGCGTAACGAGGAATGTTGTAGGATACTTGTATCGTGCCGAAACCACAAGTGACTCGGCCATTTGAAGCGCTGTTATGACAACCATCGAATAATGTGGAGGTCAGCGTCAGTATCAGAATATTACTAAGAAAAACGCGTAGGATTTCGCTTTTTAGATTACGACAACCATCATGGAGCGGCGTAGAACAAAAAAGAAAATTCCATGGAGGCTTAAATACATCCAACTTTTACCCGGAACATTTATCATCAGTTCTGACCGCGGCGCAAAGCTCATAAATTTCGCAGGTCAGTTTCAGCCAACTATTCCGCAGCGGTTTCGAAAAACGATGGCAAATAAGAAGGCTTTGACACTGGCTGTCGCGGTCAAATGGATGCAGCGTGTCCAGTCAACGGATGTTGTTTATTGTTTGCTGAGGTAACACAGCAAAACACACAGTCGTTTAGTTTTGCTGTCTCGGTTGTCACTATCCCAATATTTCTTCGCTAATAAACACAACATCCGGAGCAGGCGGAGAAATAGTAGATAGCACTCAAGTTTTTGCAAAGCATTTGAATTGCGCATGAGTGTTGGCTACGGCGAAGGCTTTTCAGTTCTTTTCCGAAATTTGCGACGACAGCATTCCATGCTGTTACCTAACAGCCGATTTCGTAACGGCGAAGTCTCGCATGACACCGTTAATACAACTTGATACGACTCGTGAACCTTACAGACTTTCAAAATGTTCCAGCACCTGAACATTTTCAGATCGAACCCATTTCTGTGGCATGTCAGGAGGTTCCCGTTTTTTGTTGTGTAAATATGCTTAATCAAACTAGGCCAAAGGTTCGCATATTTGAGCTGATATTTAGGTGTTCTGGATTTAGTCCATTTTGCATATGGATATCGATAACAATACAAATGCTACAAATACAAATGCTCAAAACTTTTTAATGGAAGTTTTTTCCAAATGTTCTTGACCAGCGGGGACAGCCGACTCTTTTGCCAGCTAACCAACTATACCCTCGCGCTTTGAACTCTGACGAACGACCCGCTTTGCAGGTCATTCATTCCGTTCATTCAAAAATGAGCAATCGATCGGCTTGCCCCCGATCGTATCGTGATCGCTTCAGTGCCTTATCGGTCATCGCTCTGAAGGCTGTGGCGCCGACATTCGGCGACCGCAATGAGCGTTGCTGGACGCACAGTGGAAGCTTGGACACAGTCCGAAGCTAACGTTCTCATTCCCTTTCACTCCCGTTCAGTCTTCTTTTCCCGTTTGTTTTCAGCGCAAGTCCATAATAAAGACCTTCACTTGTCTTTTGCCTTTTAAAAAGTAGCCGCGGTTTTCTTTCAGCCTACGCTCACGTTTCCTCTCTTACATGCGCCATTTCATCTCCATTCTCTGACTTGTTTGCGATTTGCTTTAGAACTCCTTGTTTCAAAGGCGCACACAGAAGGGCGGAGAGGAAGGGCTTGGGAGACTGGAAACCCTCCTTTGACACAGAGGAGGCCCCCTTCGGCCCAAATTCGGGGCTTCACGCTGCGCTCAGATGGGCACCCGGATTTGGGTTGGATAGTGCCCCCTCCGCACTATGCGCGGGCATTCCTTTTAAGGCTCTGAATTGGGCTCCTTGGGCAAGTGGCGTCATTATTAGGAACTCTTTCTACTAAGGGGCTACCTTCCAGCTAACGGTCCTTGCTGGCATGTGAAGGAGGCAACTTTTTGGCCTGTAAAGAGGACGCCTGCCAGCTTGAAGAGGACCCCTGGCCGACTTGTGAAGGACTGTTTTAGTCCCTAACTAAATAATTTAAGAGTCATTAAGTGTATTTAATGGATATTTTTTCCCCCAAAATTAGCACGAACAAGTTGAAATACGTGGTATTAGGCTTAGCGTCTATACTACGCCAAAAGTTGTTGCCTGACCCTGACCCTGCCAACAAGTGTTCCCGAATATTGAATAATTTCGCCCCTGGCGCGGAGCCGAGCAACTCCACGGCACGGCCTCCCCGTGACCGGCGGACCTTTCTGGTCTTGCACCAAATACAGATGTCCGTTTTGGGACTCGAACCCAGCGCCTGCCATGCACCGGATCACGTTATCATAGAGCTACAAGGATGAATACTGGGAGACGTCAAACGATGAAATACTCTTTTTCACTGTGGCCTCCAAGGTCAGCAGGTAACGTGAGGGAATCAAATGAGATATCAATGGAATAGGAAAAATGCGCTACACGTTCGTTTGAGTTTCGTTGCTCTGTCTTAATCAAGAGTGAAATGGACAAGGGGTGGCAATCATCCCTCTCGTGGGCTCGAAGGTGAAAATCCGTACGTCCGGCAATAGTTACGAACTTCACATTTCACGTCCCCGGTGACAATGTCATTATCCCTTTCCACATCTGGAAGCCCCATCAGCATCAGATGCGCTGGCATCTACCTGCGTTTCCAGCAAATTGCACTTAAGTTAAGAACCCCCAGATGCCTGCTTGCGCGGTAACTGAACATTCCGGATCTGGTAACGGGGCTGGTGGCAAACTTAGTATGTCTCAGCATCAGGGCTCATGCTTTACCCCGCACTGGGGCAAAGCACCTCTTGTGCAGTCCAGTGTTTAACAATTTCCTATAAAGCTAGGCAACTGCATACAATCTCGATTCGTACGTTATCTGTTAAATCCACATCGTAAAACTTGGGAAATTTCATTTCTGCTGAAAACGGGACGTCATTCTGTCCTTCACGCCGGAAGCCTACTCTAGTTCTAGCTCTAGTTTCAGAACTCTAGTGCAGGAAGTGTTTTTTAAACTGTCTAGCCCTGACTTATGACCTCTATTTGCCCTCTTCATTCTCTGATACCTACGATATATATATATATATATATATATATATATATATATATGTTATATACTGCATGCTATATACTATACATATACTAATATCTGATAAAACAACTTTTGCTCTTCAGAGTACCCGACTACTTCAAACGCGTTTCAAGCATTGCTGTGAGTGATACGGAATAACACTGGTGTTCAAAGAAGGATGTAACTTTAGGCCAGATGGCATTAACTAAAGAAATCCCATACTCACCAGATTCCGTGACCAGCGGCCAATCACTGGCTACCCTGTAAATGGTCGTAAGCAGCTCATCACTTTTGATTAGCAGTGACATTGGCGCCCTTTATAGCTGGCATTGCACGCAGGCTTCCGTAGTGTAGTGAAATTTGGAAAGATCTCGCTGCAGACTGAGTAACTGCCACCAAGCTCCGCAGGGCAAAACTAAACGTACATGTAGCACACATGCCATCACACTTTGGCCCACTTTGCTTTCCTGCATTCCTCCACGCAAAAGTTCGAAAACAATGGAATGTTGGAAAATAGGGTTGTTCAATAACGGGTAACAAGGAAATCCACCGATTCGGAAGGGAATATAAAAACAAAAGGAAAACAAAGTAATTAAAGTGTTGTGTCGACATGTAACGTTTCGGCTTGTAAACGACTGTGCAAACCAGCCTTTTGCACTTATTTTGAATGACAGAGTCATGCATGGTTGTGAAAAAGTACAGCAATACATTCGAAGAAATACTTTAAGATAGCACAACATTCAGAACACCAAAAGCAATATCTTTTAAAAAAGGGCCTAGTGACTGAGACAGAGTCAGCGAGCGAACAGTCATAAATCGACGAAAACCAGAAGTATGAATGCTTGAATATAATTCACAGATACGTAGTGAATTGTGCACACTTCATTCATCATTTATTTTGGTACCAAAGGAAATACCTCAAAACTAGTCAGTGCGGACACTAGGTAACCTTATTACCTAGTTACCTTATTACCTCTACCCATAACCTTATTCATAAATTAGTAAAAAAGCATTTACGTGGGAATTTTAATCGCCTTGAAAGACCTTACCACAAATTGCATGAGAAAATTATTGACGAAGCTCCCTTGCAGCATACCGGAAATGCGTATACCCTAATTTAACTGCATCACCTTGCGAACAAAATCCAGCCTTCCTCCCTTCACGTTATGATGCCGTGCTTAACCAGCCGGCAGATTTTGTTTGGGAGCCTCTCATCAGGCAGCTTGGTTGGCAGAAACCTACAGGCTGTGGATGACAGCAAATTATCCATTTTTCTTTTGAAACGTACGTCAGTTTTAGGAAGTTTACTGGTTTGAATTAAGTGGTAAGTTATACATCACTGGACTAGTGGCAACTCATCACGTCTGTTTCATGCCATGCATGTCCTAACCAGTAACGTTCCACTCATGATCACGTTGTTCTGTCTTCAGCAGAGCGGTCAATGTCACGTTAATATCGGAAGGTTCAGGAAACAAGGGTAGCACGTGTTCAGAAGGTCCAGGTCACAGTTTAGAAAAGCGTTATCACTGGTCTTCATCGTGTCCTCGGTCAAATGAAGCGGGAGGAATAGCTTATTGTGTCTAAGCCTGAGTCGACAAAGAGCAAAAGAATACGAAAAGGGTAGTCTTTTAATCTGTTTCATAATCCATGATATCCGCTGGGGTAGACCACCTACAGACCTAAACCGATTATGCTGGTGGCATCTGTACGAGGTATAGCAGACCTGCCGCTGCGAGAACTCTTTAAAAAAATGCATGTAGCATTAAAGTAAATCAAAGTTATCCTGTTTCAACCCTATTCCCGGCAGGAGGGCTGAATCCGCCTTCCCTCGGGGTTTCGCTTGCCAATTCTAGGTTTTTTGACGCCACTTTATGAAACTTGGCCATTATGAACCTCCCTATTTGTTCTACGTACTGTTACAAAGTTTCGTAGTTCCCTGCTGCGCAGGGCCGGGGCCAGGCAACGTTTTTGGGTCCTTTGGCCATTCGTGGCTCTGTTGAAGGTAAAAGGAAAATGGCTGAAAAATAACGTTTTTAAGATAGAGCCTAAACTTTCATATGGATGCATAGCTAAATAGTTGGGTATGCATACAAATATAATTTTGTTGATGTGAGGTCATTTCACAAGGCCAGGTCAAGGTCAAAAGTTAACATATGGTCTCATAGTAATAATTTTGGAGCCATCTCTCCAAATGCTAGACCCGGATACTTGTGTACCAAGTTTCAGATTGATATCAGGTCGGGTCACTGAGCTACGGCCTAAAATTTCAGTGCGCGAGCCCTATAACACAACAGTCGTAAAATGGAATTTTAGTGATAGAGTGAATGCAGATGATTGGAAACGTTTCGAAACAGTATGGAATGCATTTAAAATCATTCAAAGTGGCTCTAAGTTCGTTGGAGGTCATTTAAGGTCAAGGGTCGTAAGTTTACCCGAAGAACATGTGATCATGGCAGTTCTTTCTTTTTCATGTCCCTGGCACCGCCTTTGCCAACATTATACAAACATTGTAAAACGATTTGTACTTCTTTATCATAACGTGACCAGAAAACGCCAAAGAGGCGTTTTAAATTTTTTTGTTAATCCATTTCTTGAAAAACTAGTCCCCATTTGCAAAAACACGTGAACGTCTATGAATTTTCCCAAAATTCCAAATGTGCGGGCCAATGGTAAAAGTCCCATTCATAATCTCTCCATTCGCGCCAATGCCATCAAAATCGGGCCATAAACAAGAAAATATGATAAGTCCAAAAATATCCCTATTTTGACTTTTTGCTCCCCTGTACTCACCCTTTTCGAAATTTAGAAAGTTCCCTTCTAGGAAAATTCAGTTTACGTCATGGCAAATCGATTACCGTTTGTAGCGATGAAATCGGATGTGTGGTACTCGAGATCTCAGGGGGGTCGAATCCCCCCCCTGCCAGAAATCGGCTATACCGTCTAGCCCTCCGGGAATAGGGTTAAAGAGAAGAAAGCTGTATTTGGCAGAAGTTCAGTATATCTGGGTGTCTTTGCCTGAACTGACAGCAGATAATATCCCGATTCATGAGCGGATCCAGTCAGCCATTTGGCAGAGGACAAACTGCTGCAGGAAAAAAGCGGGATACACACCAACTGGTTTACAAAATGAATGCGTAATATGCAGAATATTGTGAATCAGTCGTTTTTAAGCAATTTGAGGTAAACACATTTGGATGTTGTTGCATAAAGTTTTCTCTCAGAAATCAGGCCGACTGGTAAATTTCGTCCAGCATGAATACCTCAGAGAGTTCTAAATGACCTCTTCATTCCACACCCTTCCCCCTCCCACTCCCTCCTGGATTCGCCTGTGTCATGAATCACCAATTCGCAAGCTCAGCAGCTTTTAGTGCGTTATCAAACACGGTCTCCATCCCCGCCATTCCTAACATAAGACTGTCAAGTACCATGCCAGTCCGACAAAGCTGTCTCACCTTAAACTTTAGGCCCTCCCAAGAAAGGCATGCACCATTTCCCTGATTCCCTCCCCTCCCAAAAAAGCGCCTATCATATTCTCCGCAGAAGAGAGCTTTCAGTCCAGTCCAGCCCTTTTAAGTAACACAATCCCGAATTTCTTTGTACCACCACCGAGTGACATCGACCAGCCCACCCCGCTCAGTGGAAAACATAAGCACTCGCCTTCCTTCCGTTCGATAACGGTCTTGCTCTCTCCCACCGTCTTCAGTGAGGTTGGCCAACTCTCCGGCATCCTAACGAAGTGACTCTAGTGCTTATCGCCTCCACTGAGCTGTCGCCCTTTGCAGCCTCAAGCAGCACCCACTCCAGACCCACCCATTTATCCAGTAAGAAAACATCTATCACAGTCCTGCCTGGCACAGCGAGCGCTCTCCCTAGTTCTCCATAGGGGGGGGCGGCGCCCTGCCCAGTCCTCCCCAGCGAGACAGCACAACGCCAGTCCTCCCTGCAGTAAGAATGACATTTTCCCCAGTTTTTAGCGGTGCAAGGCCCTCTCCAGTTCTGCCCAGAGAAGCGATAATCACTCCGTAGTCCCGTTTTGCGAGGCGGCGCGCGTCCCAGTAGTCTCCTGCGAGGCGTCTCCATTACCCAGTCCTCGGCAGTAGGGCGGCGTGCGCCCTCTGCCAGTCCTCGCCAGACCAGACAGCACAAGGACGCGCCCTGTCGCCGGCGCGGGCGGACAGGCCACAAAAACGCGCGGACGGCTTCCCGGCCCGCTAAGTAGGTCAGAGCACTGGCGTCGACCATCCCTGTGACCCACTTTTGGCCGCTCACGAGCTGGCCCGGAAAGTGACGCCGAATGGCGGGAAGGGACGCTTGACTTTCGTGCACGGAGTCCGGTGTTTGTGTATGCATGAGTTTGGAGCTGTCGGAAGAGGCGGCATGTTTCCAGGAGGGTGTTCGTGCATCAGCGCAAGACATGCGCCATTAAAATGAAATGCAAGTAAAAAATGTATTTCAAAATGATATCACGCTAACATTCCAGATCCCAGAAGACACGGAAATTGATCGCCAAGTTATGCTGCTTAGACTGAGCCATTTCAAGCTTTCTACGCCGATGAGGGCTCATTTTTGTCTACGAAGAAATTCTTACGACAAAAAAAGCCTTAGGGGGTCCGTTAAGGTCTGAAATGCAGCCATTATTTTGTAACAGGAGGGAGGTCGAGGCTAAATGAAAAGGCGTATACTAGATATTCTTACCCTATTGACCCTACCAAATAGCATGTCTGGAGATTTTGAGAAAAAAACATTACTTTTTAATGTTAAACGATTCTTGCCTTTTGAAATAAAAAAAAAAAAATTATAAAAGGAAATCTTTGGAAACCTTTGACCATAAGGAGGGAGGTCAGGTAGCACCTCTGATCCCCCCTGGCTACGCTACTGGTTACACTACCTTAGGTTACGAAGCGATGCTTCAAGTGAAAAGACGTGTTTGAGATTCTGAACTATTAAAATTATCAGCCTGGGTCTGCCTTTCAGTTTCCCAAACTGTACTTTTCTTCAATGTGGCCGAATGCCTCAAGACGCATTCTGCCTTGCACGCACGATCCGCGGAAAAGGCTGCATTGGCTGCAGACAGACAGAACAACAGCAGACGGCCAAGACTGTTAACGGACGAGCGTTCACAATCGGATTTCCGATCTCCGGCGGGCGATCTGCAGCTGAGGACGCGACAGTATCGTGTAGAATCTGGACGGTGTTGCATATGTTTTCCCGGCCGGCGGGCTGCGCCGGTGGCGACTGGCCGGACAAAGAGGCGACGGACGCACCTGCGGGCCAGCTGTCGCCGCCGGCAGACAGGGGCGCTCCAGTGCCGCGCTGGTCTGGTCCACTCTCCGCGGCGCGGCGCTATCGTAACCGAGGAGATCCACGCCCCGGGCGACAGGAGAATCCCGCAGCACTGTTTTCGCCCTAGTTAGCTTAGGGGCTCGAGATTCGGACTCGTAATCGCAAGGTCGTGGGTTCAAATCTCGACACCGCTCGCTCTCGATCGGCGACATGCGTGATGTGGATTCGGCTCAGGGCGTCTGAGCCCAAGTGGCTGTGCGCCGTAACCCAAACCAACCAACCAGCACTATGTTCGTTGTTTTAGCATTGCGTGTCTTTGGGCTGTCGCCATTTCTGTCTGAAAGACTGGCAGACGCTTGATCGCCGTTGCGACGCCATTGCGATGTAGAAGCGGACTGCGTTTGAAGCGAACGTTTCCGTTTGGTGGTATTCCATTCCGTCCGAGACAATGGAGAAGACCGCAAGTTCAAAACCTGCAAACCCTGTGTAAAGTGGCAATTTAAGGTTCTGCGGTCTCCCTCATTTCGTCGCACGATTGCATCCAGTGAAAGCTCTAGTACTTCGTGCATACCAAGACACTTGTGGAAACAACGCAGAAGCTGGAAAGATTTGCTCAGACGCCGCACACCACGTTACACGTCATACAGGTCACCACGATGGCTAGGGACTGTCGAGAAGTATGGCGAGTGCACATGGATTTCGTACCGTTTTTTTTACCAGTCATTGCCATAGGTCCGATGTTAAAATCCCCTAAATATTGGGGTTCGGACCTCCCCATCCTCCAGCCCCCGGGGTCGCCAGGTATGGTCACCACAGTGAAATCAGCAGAGGTCTCCACATTCTCGGCACCTCTGTGAACGCTGACCGACCTGAGTCTGGACACCTTGCGGTTGTCACACTACGATACCTGTGAATTCATGTCCAGCCCTGAAAAGCCTATGTCAGAACAGGTGAACAGGATCGAAAGCCGTCATCATATGAACCATCGGACAAGTCGGCATGCACTTCGCCTTCTGGCGTACCGCATGCATGCCATGCATTCAGACAGCTTTTGTGCACGAATCGACGATCCACCTGCAGACGGCAAGTAAGCTTCTCAGGATAATCATCACATGGCCACCCAGCGGCTATACAAGAAACATACAAAGCGGCCGCACGGAAACACAAATATAGACTGGAAAGGAGCCACTGCAAATTGTTTTCGGCATTCCGCACCGTAGGACTAATGTTGAACTTCTGAGAAAAGCGGCCCCTGTCCACATGCCCATTGTCGTTGATTACGTTAGCAACGCAGAACCATTCCCAGCTCATAGGTCAGCGGGTCCCAGGCTGTCTTCACCTCTCCACCACTTTCATGTTCGAATCGCTTCTGAGAGGGTGCCAGTGCACTGCCGGAGAACCAGTGGGGACAAAATTCAGCAGAGGACGCCGTGGCAAGCTCTCACTTTTTGGAGGGTTACTACATGCTTTTTGCCATGTTTCTCGTGAGTTGTGGTCTGTAATGGGCCCGGACGCCTTCTGTTGGGTTGTTGTTGTCCTCCGATTCGTCGGCGGTGGAACGGGGGGTGCATGGGGCACCGTGCCCCCCTTAACTGGCGCAATTTGACATTAGCCCTATGGCGCTGCATGGAAAAAAATAGGTCGAAGAGTTGCCGGTGCCCCCCTTGCGACGCACGTTCCGCGCCTAGTGCTATAATGCTAATAGCGTGTGTTCCGTATGTATTATCGTACGTCAGTCCATTCCAGCGTGCTTGGGCATCTCGTAAATGAGTTGCAGTCTGTGAAAAGGGATTACTGTTTTCCGCATAGGGTTCATTTAAATCAGTCAGCCGCAGACAGGTCATTTTTCGCTAGACACTTATGTCCAAATTTCAGTCCTATCAAACGTATACGTTTCACGCCGTTTAAGTGTCAGTGGCCTAGCTGACGGTTTTGATGTTCTCACGAGTCCATGAGTAACGAACAAAGTTTTGAATTGGTTGCTGTAACTCGGCTTTTCCTAAATAGTGATTGCTCCTCCAGTCCTCGGGTCTGACGCCCCCCCCCCCACAATTTAACACTCGGGGTCGGAAATACCTTCCAGCGCTTCACGTGATCTTGCAGCGACAATTATCTGGCACATGACCTAGGTATATCAAAAAGGTTCAAAGGAGTGGAAAACTGATTTTGCGGAAATGGGCCCAAACATAGGAAACACTTTTGAAATTTCACGCATACCGGCGCGGACGTCCTGAAATCTGTTGTCACGTTTCTGGTGAACAAACAAGCCAAACATGTGGTTCGTTCGTGGCTTATGACGGAAATTTTGCGTTGGGTCTCGTGAGGTTTCATGATCCCCTGGGCCTGCGAAACCGTCCGGCGTGCGGTATCAGTCAGCATAACACGATATCTTTGCCAGGTTGCAATTGGTAAGGCCACCTCACAGTGGGATATTACGACATTGCTGCTAAAAATAAATGTCACAGTGGAGCAGACACGATGAAATTAATCTGTCAGAGCATTGCAAAGGAATACGTTTTCGCGGGTCATAAGCGCAAGATCATTAAACGGGGGCTAGCAACAAAATTCCAGCGAATCCCTTTCTCACAACGCTATAGCTTACGTAGAAACTCTCAGAGAAACGGAGGGTTTGTCCGTTGTCCACTTTCCGCAGCTCTGCTCTGTGGCACAGACAGCAGCCGAATTTATTGTTCGGCGATGAGCACGACAGAACGCCTTTCGTCGACCCAGGCCGCAGCGTCGGGTCCCTAGCCGGAGGCCGTTTCGCCGCCGCCGTCGGCTCCGTTTTCGAGCGTCGGCGCCGACGGCTGTGCCGGCCGACCGGCGTCGTCGCCGGGGACGGCGGGCGGGGCACGCCCGGTCGGCACCGCTGACGGCCGGCGCCGGCGCAACGGGGCCGGGAGGGGGCCCCGGCCGCGGCCGAACGTCAACAGGACCAACGCCCGACCGGCACGTGCCTATCACAGCCAGCCGCGCCGGCCAGCCTGCAGCTCTGCAAAATGGCGGCCGGCGGCGGACGGACGCAGCTGTACCCGCCCAGCGGGCCTGCTTTGGCGCGGGGCCGGCCAGTGTTGCGGCTGCTGATATGTACTCGGGGCTTCGCTGGTGTTTGTAAACGTTTTGAGATTTCCCGGACAGGAAAATATGGAATGGGCGGGTTTCTGTTACGCAGTGATCTCTCTGGCTGGTTCTTTACTTTGCTCCGTACGTGTCAAAGTTAGGCAGGTGGCATTTCTTTCCGATTCCAGGCCCTTTTGTTTGTGGAATTTCGTTGTATCAGGCACGCTTTTTCTTTTGCCTGAAAGCCGTGCCCACGGAAATTCTACGACTGCTTGTTCTTGAACTTTACTATTTTTTCGTTTCTTTGTGGGAGGGAGGGCAGGGGAGAGAGGCTCATTGCGTGACAAAGGCCCCTGTTTCATGTGGTCCGTAGAAACATATGACGTCCCAATAAAGAAAAAGTATATGTTTGTGTTCTAGGTCGAGCGGCGGACGTCCCCCCAGCAAACAGCGCCACGGATGTTGCGCATCCTCCAGAGAACAGACACTTTCAATAGCTGTCCAGATTCAGAGGAAATCGCTCTCTGGAAGACGATAAAAATTTGGAGAATTCACATCCTCGCATGAATCATTCATTTCTAGAATAGTCCCTTGGATATTTTCGCATCCAACCAGCCAAAAGTAGGCGGAGGTAGAGCCCTAACAGCGATTTGTCCTTTCTCCAGTCACTAAGACCTTGGTAGCTCCCTTGTAACGAGGCTCTGAGAAAATATTGAAACGGACCCGGTGCGCAATGGACCCCTTGACTGTGCTGTAGTGCCTGTCCCGTTGGCTGCCTCGGATGCTCCTTCTTCCACTTTCGGGGAAAATAGGGCATTTTTTTCCCGGTCCGCCTTTGGTAGTTCGAATGTTATCGCAGTTTCGCTGGCTGATTTTATGCCGCTGGCTGCAGAATATCTTCTGCCACCTCCTGCGTTGGACACGCTGATGACGTCGCGCCGTTCAATGAGTTTGTGCCGTCGGGTCCATCCCAAAGCCCGGAGGCCGGCGGTCTCGTCCAAGTCCGCGAGCTCCAGTTGTCATTTAGGGGCAAAGCTGACGATCTTTCCACCCTGAAGTGTTTTCTTCTGTTTTGGAAACCCGCTCCATACACAGTGACAATACAGACCGTGCCGACGGACTTCAGTCTCGCTATGCAGTATCCACAAAACAATTTTCTTGGGTAAAATACCGTCGGAACCGAGAAGAAGACATAAGAAGAGCGATGTACCTCCTGGCAGTTTGATACGCTTGGTGTCTCCAGGACAGAAGTAAATCCAGAGATACACCCAGCACCTGGGCAGAGCAGAGAATTGATGACATCGTAATGAATGCTTAAAATACGTAGAAAGCGAAGCATGGAAACATGAGAGTTACATGGCACTGTGATGAGACCATATCGCAATGTTCCGGGTGATGCCGGCTGTTTTATGTTTGTTTCTAACTGAACCGGTGGGGCATTTTATGAGCAAAAATCATAACACCTTAATTTTTTTACTAGCGAGACCGAAGGTCGAGTGACTCTTACTACAAAAAAAAAAGTCGAGCAGCCCGGCCTGACCCGGCCATGCCACTTTCTAGAGATTAATAACCTCGTAGCCACCTCGTGGGCACCAGTCATGAAGTTTTGATAAGGAGATAGTTCAATTTTTTTTAGATTTTATGGATTTACGTTAGCATGCAAGTTGTTTCTTCCACATAACTATTCCGGGAGTAATATTTTCGCTCTCAGATTTAATTTTCCGCGAATGTTTTGGACTGCTAAGTAACAGCAGTGAACAACATCGCGGACGCGCGTGATGTTTAAACCTGAATGGTTTCGGATGCAAAATATCGCAGTGATCGACAGCATTCCTTTTGCACTGCGAAATACGTAAAGGACATGAATGCAAGCACCAATGGCGCTTTCTCACGCCGCACGCAGGGCTCAATCCTCGGTCCAGTCCTTTTCCTTATCTTCGTCAACGACCCCTCCTGCTTCCTGTCCCTTGGCTGACTGCTGTTCTGTACCGACGATGCCTAGATCAGATCCCTGCCTGTTCTCGTCCCGACCCCATCGGCGCTCAAAGTTCGGATCGGGGATTCCATGGAGCAACCTCAGGCCTGGTGTTCCTTCAGTAGTCTACAAATGAACTCAACAGAATATGAATTTTTTGCTCCTCGGGACAAAACATACATTGAAAAACAGTCCAGTGTGAAAACCATTTCCCCTCAAGGTGACTGAATCATCAAAACCAATGAGGGTGTTGGGTGTTGTCCTCGATCCCATCTTCTCGTGGGAACCTCATGCGTCCATGTTGGTTAAAAAATGCGGCACAGCTCTGGCCACGGTGTTGAAAATCCGTTCCCTCTTTACTTCTGTGGTGCTCAAACTTCCTACTATCCTGCATGTTTTCTCTCATCTTTACAACTGCACATCTGTCTGAGGAGATGCCGTCGATTGCCGACTGGGCCACGTGCAAAGGGTTGTCAACCTCACCGCCGGGCTAGTCAGCGGAGTAAGACGCCTTACGCACATCTCTCCCATTCCTAGTTAGCTACGGTGGATGCGGATGACAGAAAAATAAACCACTGTGACTGTATCATTGTTTACAGACAGACTTTTGCATTCCACCGATGCATCCCGAGAAATGACATCCCTGTTCACAGCAGGCGCTGAGATATATCAGCACCACACTAGAGCGGTGACCGGTGGTACTGTCGCTCTCCACCTGCCACGGGTGATGGCTCACTGCCACCCAGCACCACTCTTTTACCGTTTCGTCGCTGGGTGGAACGGTCTTGACCTAAGCCTCGAACAAGCTCCATCTAGTCGTGCTCTCGCTCGTCCCTTGCGTGGCTCGTTGCAGTAGCATGCCTTTTATTAGCCACACTGTACATTTTGTCCTCTCGCTGTCGTTATCCCCTTTAATTTCCCATCCGCGTTTTAATTGCGTCTGTTCCCTTTTAGCGTATCTGAGCGTCGACTAAGCCGTCAAAACGCACCCTGTGGATGGCCTTAAACAAACGAAACGAAACGAAACGAAACAAAGCAGTCCTCGCCCATCATACGCCCCGCAAGGTGTCTTACTGGTTTTAGTGCTTCAGCGCAAATAAGGATGCCATAAGTATCGAAGTAGCGGCGAATCATTTGGCAAGTATTCCGAAATCAAGGAGTCCGGAAAGGTGATAGATGTCTACGTGTTCCGTTGTCTTCATTTCACCTACGCCATGCACTGCGCTGTGGGCGACGTTAAGCTTTGCTGGGCATGTGCGTAGCAGCCAGTAGGTCAGGTAGAAAGCGCTCTTACGAACTTAAGAGCGACCACACCAACTTAAAACAAATATGGCATGAACTCTATGGTTTTGCACGAAAATAAACTGCCGAAAAATAGCCCAGGCCCTAACGATTTTGAAAAAGACCTAACGTCGACGTTCCTGTCGAAAAATTGGAGAACCAGTGCACGATGGCGCATGTGTCTCTAGGAAATCAGACAAAGGCGGCGTTATTACGTTATAATCTACGCGGAGATATTCCTGTTCGTTTTAAATATCCCATCCTTCGATGCAATGTACCTGCACCAAATGGACAAGACAAAAAATATTCATGCATGATACACATAGGAGTTATGTGCTATTTTAGGCCCCTTTCCGTTTATAAAACTGATTGATGGGACTGACCTTGTACTAGACGATTATTTCGTGCATCGCATTACCTTTCTCTAAAATCATTTTTTAAACCACGTTCTTAAAAGCATGGTGTTCAGTTTTTATTTTCAGCTAATGATGCATTTATGATTGGCCTAATTTCATTCCGACTGCAAGGCAAACGTAAGAGTTTCAACGGGGTCTGCAAGCTAAACAAGAAATCGAAATAAAATTCCATTGAACCTAAAACTACTGATGATCGAATCGTAACGCTATTCTTTCAACATTTGTTCTACAAAGCCAGTCGACACAGATTCTAGGAGCGTAAGGAAATTCTGGTAAGCTTTCAGGTGAAGGGGTGGTGGCCCTTACAGTTGCCAGAATACCAGCACAAACGCAAAATTATGTTTAGCTTATTTCTAGCCACAAAACATCTACGAGGCCTTCTTACGCTGATCATTCACATAGATGAGCTCACCTGACACCGTAGTAAGATGTTTCACCAGTAGTGTCTCGACAGATTCAGACATCTCATGTGATGACAAGGCGGTCTACATGGTCGCCAGATATGCATAGATATACATAGATACACTTAGATATTCACAGATATTTCCGGATATACTCAAACTCAAACCCGAGAGACAAAACAGTTTCACTGGACAACCAGAGAATGCGCTGAGGAAAGACGCAGGCTGAGTTCTCGGAGAGCCCGCCGGATGACAATGTACGGCATTCTTGGAGATCTTGGTGGTTGCTGGCCTGCATGCCGTATAGTGAGGCTTGTGGCTCTTAGAAGAGCCGGGGAGTTACCAGACGTCTCGGACATAGGCCCTCCTCAGTGCTTCTTCAGTGCTATGAAGTGCTGTGAAGCACCGAAGAAGCACTGAAGAGGGCCAATGGCCGAAACGTCTGCTGACTACCCGGCTGTCCTAAGATCCATAAATCACACCTCATGGCATACAGATCAACAACTACCAAAAAGAAGATAGATGTAGTCGCATTTCCACGAGAGGTCCCCTTAATGTCGTTTAAAGCTCATGTAAGCATGTCTCAACGGGTGGCAGGCAAATGCGCATTCCTCACACCCATCCAGGAGTGTTGTTTTATGTGAGTGATTGGAGGGGCCAACAACCAAACCTCCCCGAAATGTGAGTTTCTCGACGGATTTAGCCAACTTCGTTTTGACCAACAGCAATTTTTATGTTAATTTCTCATTATCATTTATCAGATAACAATAACCAAATAACAAAGCATGTGTTCCTTGTTAAAACCGACAGAAAATATTGGGCCAAAATCACCTTTGGAGAGGCCAGGATCCACATTACGGGGCGGGCATGACCCTCTCAAAAAATACATATCGACGCCCTAGCACTCATCTGCACTGCCAACCTTTCAATTGGCTGCACACACTGTCAGGATGCAAATGTCAAAAAGGTCGTCGAACAGCAACAAGTTTTAGCTGAAATTCTCTTAAAAGACCGTAAATACTTAGGAAGGACATTTCCTTTAACACTGTCTGCCATAATTTGTTAATGCTATTTATTGGTGCACTGCGAATGACTTCCTGTTCGTTTGCGTAGACACCCACTGGAATCGCATGGCTTTCGAACTCGAAGGATACAGGGACCCGGGAAATAAAAAAAAAAAACATTCAAGATTGTGATGCAAGCAAGTTCTAACTTTAATACTCACACCATTTTTGATCATGCATGTACACACTTCATGTGAAGGGGCAGTGACATAAACCACAAGAAAAAATATATTTGGGCTGATTTTACCTTAACAAATTTCTAGGTTTCTTTCATGTAGTATGTTAAGCTCGTTTTATGCTGTTTGCTTACGCTACTCAAGTCAGAGAAAAGTGGCGAATGCTCAACCGTCATTAACTGATCGTATGGAGCCATCTAATGCGAGCCTATTGGTTGACTAAACATCACCTGGAATGATCCAGCCAAACACTCCCTTTCTCAGATATTGCAGAACAAACGGAAACCAAATTATGAGAGCGACGCGAAAAAATATTTCCTCAAAACATCGGAAAATCAAGGTATTTCACGGGTGGCACATCGATAGCATTCATTGTGGGTTTGAAGTTTTTTTTGACAACGCACGAAAAACGATATGCGATTCTTTCATCGACGTGAGTGATGTTCCAGGTAAGGCGCCAGAGGAAGGTGACAACAGCGCAGCATGCCGTAACATGTCGATTTGTCTTGTCCGGAGCCGTCCGGACGATTCTGTGTGAACAGTGGCCGCTTAGTATGCCAGCGTGGTATGCATACCAGAAAAAGCACTTCACTTCCCCATCACGAATGCCGTGGAAAGTTCTTGCTCGTTCGAGTCCTCATAAGTTACTTAGGTTTTCAACAGGTCTGTGATCAACACCTCCGCTGCTCCACATTTCGGCAAAGTGGAGTTTACCGTTCCCCTGTCTCTGACTATACATCAGTGTCTGACCACGCTGCCGCAGACCGGGCTGCCGGCAGGGTCTGAGCGTCCCTCTCGACAGTCGGCCCTGCCGGCCCAGTTTTCCCGGCCTGGGCAGAGGCAGGCGGGACGGCCTGCCATTCCTCGCCGCCCTCCGTCGCTATGGTAACCAGGGTCCCGGCACCCCTGGCCCGCTGGGCCCGCGGTCGAGTTCGAGGTGCGCACGGTCATCCTGTCAACCACGACTGGCAAGTCGTCTCCATCAGACTTCGTTGGAGCAGCACCGCAGCGCAAAACCAAATTTTGAAGGTCTCAGCAGCTCCTCAAACGGTGTAAGCTAGCGAGCGCAGCGTTTCCCAACTCGAGCGGCCGGCGTTGGGCTGGTACCGGCAGTCCGTGCGCAGCTCCGACGGGTCCGGCGTGGCCGTCCTTGACCGGTGCCGCGGCCGGTTGTAAGGCGGTCGGCGTAAAAACACTGGGACCGGAATGTCAAAACGGAGGTGGCCGGCCGGCAAAAAAACGTGGCGGCCGCCGCTGCCCGGCGTTCGGGCGAACGGGGCGGCGGGGTCACGCCGTCGCCCGCCGCCGCCCGCTGCCGGCACGCTGGTTCGGCTGCCGGCCGCAGGTGGCGCTAGCGAGCGGGCCCGCAACGGCGCCGTCCGGCTCCCACCTGGCGGGGTCCCCCGGCACCGGCAGGCCCCGGCGGCGCTCAGCAGACCAGCCGGAGACTCTCGGCGTCAGTAAACCCCAGCGGACTGAGGGCACTTAGCAGACCAGACGGAGACCCTAAACGTCAGCAGACCTCGGCGGACTGAGAACATTCACCAGACCAGCCAGAGACCTTCGGCGTCAGCAGACCCCAGCGGACTGAGAACATTCAACAAGCCAGGCGTAGACCCTCAGCGTCAGCAGATTCCAGCGGACTGATGACAGAGCTCAGCAGATTAGCCGGAGACCCCCAGTGTCAGCAGACCCCAGCGGACTGAGGACAGAGCTCAGCAGGCCAGCCGGAGACCATAGACGTCGGCAGACCCCAGCAGACTGCGGATATCGCTAAGCAGACCAGACACAGACCTTGGGCGTCGGCACACCCCACCGGACTGATGGCAGAGCTCAGCGGACCAGACGGAGGCCTCTGCTGACTGAGACCACTCAGCAGACCAGACCAAAACCGTTGGCGCCGGCAGGACTCAGCGGACCGAGGCAGCAGACCTCACGAGAACTCCAGACGCTGGCAGTAGTCCACGAGCAAGTACAGAACCCTTTGCAGAACCCACGAAAACCGGGCAGGACCCGGTGGACCGAGACAGATACAGGCGAACCGGCCCGAGGGGGGTTGGCCTGTATCTGTAGGGCCCGAGACAAACCAGGAGGGCACCTGGGTACCGGTACACTCCCAGCGGACCGGGGCGGTGCCCAGAGCGGTCCTGAAGCAGGTATGCGCTCCAGCAGGATGGCTGAAGTAAGAAGGACTCGGGAACGGCGGTGAGCTCCGGCGGTCATTCCATGTTACCAAAGCCGCCGTGTGAAGCAGTTTCGCAAGAATCGGAATCAGGATAACTGAATCTTGACCAAAATTTGGATGTAGATTTTAACTACGTCTCTTCAGGAGAACTATTTGAAAAGCCCTGACAGCAAAATATCTTCATTTCATTCTTGGAGTCCGGGTGCTCTCTTATGGAAGTATCTCCTGCCGCTGTCCGCACGTCACCAATTCTGTTTCGTCCTTCAGGCCCAGCATCTTCCCCATAGACTAACGACAGAAGTTGTCTTCGGTTGGCAGACACGATACTTTAAATGGACTGGGGTGGAGTTACCCGCTCATGCATTATCTCAGGTACTCGAAATAATTTTGGGTGTCCACTTTGTATGGCTGCGTGCATACTGACATTGTCAGGTGGGGGGCGCTGGGGTCTTCAGAATGGGCAAACAAGTCTTCTAGGGCTGCACCCCTCCCCTTAAACAGTACCTTGTTGTCTACTTGCTTCTCTGGGCACTGTACGTGACATACCGCGACTGGTTTCGGTAAACATTCGTAACATAAAACCGGCGTTTAATGCCTCTTTTATCCATAACCCACCAAATGATTCACCCTAAAAAAGCCACCCGCCCAATGACCTTATTGAAAAACCCACTTATTTGGCACACCCGCAAATGAGTAAACTGTGATAACGATAGCTGTAATCCATCAGTCAATTTACGTGTAACGTGTTTCCACGAAAGGGAGTAATTTTGTCTCCGCCTTGCAGAATTTGACCATGCCCATTAGCACTGACTGGCATCTCATTCAAGAGCTCACTTCCTTACTTTATGTCAGTCTTGCATCGTCAGAGAGTTGTCATGACTTCTGCAATTAATAAGTTTTACAAGGTTACAAGGATTTCTGCGTCGGATTAATTTGTTTGCATACGTCATCTGATTAAAACTTGTGACGCGAGTCCAGACAGGGTAGATGTATTTTTATGAGCTGCAGGTAACAGTCGAATTCCGCCATTTTTAGTTATTGTACCAGCGTAGTTTTTGTACACACCAACGCAAAGGCAGTTGTCGAGCGAATATGATCATGCATGCCATATTGCCTTATCTGTGAACATAAAGCCAAAATGAGAGAAGAAAGTTTGGGGAATTTTTCAAGAAAACACGCAAAATAACTACTTGAACACAGCAAGTCGTAATCGACTTTTCTGCCATTGCTGAGCATCCACGTTGCTTTTTGGAGTTGTTAGCTCTCCTTTCAAGAAACTGCAACAATATGGAATTTCACTACTTTACATGGATGACGACGTGACCAGAAACTATGCAATAAAACGACAAAATCGATCATGAATCAAGAAAAATCATATCATATATGCCGACACGAAGAACGGACAGCGGAACAAGAGACAATGCATAGTACATCTTAGTTTACGAACAAAAGGATCACAGTGAACGAAATTTATATCTAAGTCTTTTTGCACGCCCTAAATTCTCTGCTGTCATGTACCTTGTTTGATCAGCTTTAATCCTTCCGATTTTTTTTCGATTCCGATTGCCGATTCTAACATAAGTTTGATCAACTTTAATTCTTTACCTCCCCTGCCCTTCAACTGAGTCCTTGCCATGTGCGCAGCGCCGGAACGGCCGCGGTTCCCGGCAGTGGGTTCTTTTGCTGTAGCCCTATCCTTACCTTCCATTCGGCAGGTGTCTCATGCTTGAGCGCAGCGCTCTATAGGCGGCAGCGCTCAGCTGGGCACCCGCTGTTTTATCTCCATACCCTGCATCATTAGTCCCAACCCTTGTTGGGCTGTCATGGTGTTGAGGCCTGTTAAAGTCCTTTTTAATTTCTCTTCCGTGTGCGGAATAACCTCAGCGCAATGAGAACCCACATGTGTATGTACAACACATCCTTGTCAAAGTTTTCTTTTGCCCGTTTTGCTGCAGTCTCCTAGTTCCAGCCGTATTTTTCGGGATGATTAAAATGTACTAAGTGCAACTTTTAAGCTCTTTCAAATCCTTTTGAATTTGAATCACCATCACGATATATAGAAGCCGTTTTTCTATTAAAGTAATATCTACACAACTGATTATAACAGCTATTGACGTAAAAGACATTAAGACTTTAGTGTGATATTTGTTGCAAACTAAATGGTTTTCAACACAGAGCAAACTGGCAGCATGGTTGTTTTTTTAGTCGGCGAAGTAAGAAAATGAAACAACGTTTTCCTGTCATTTTGTTGCTTTTAAATAAAAAATAGTGCATAAAGAGATATTTGAAAAACAATCGCACCATGATGTTGCATCATTGTTGAATGCACTAAACTATTTCTGTGGAGAAAATGTTCGTGAAAAACACGGTGGTTCCGAGGATAAACAATGCTTGCATTGCCTACCCTTAGAAGCTGTCCATAATTCACATATCTTTGTGGTTGCCAGTCCAATACTTGGAGTGCTGAAGCACCTACAAACATAGGAGAATACACCCATGTTGGTTGGGGCAAGTTACTGCACCCACAACTGAAGCTGATAGATTAGAATTCAACGTGCCATTACGTTAATCCTCGTCTTGTTAATCCTTTATCTGCTATCCTTCCTGCCATGTCTTCATTTTGTTCAAGTGCACCTTGTTCAAAAAGCCCTTCCACTTAAAAAACAAAAAAACAAAAAAAAAAAAAAGGCTTTCTTGTGTATGTTCCTTGGATACCGAAACTCGTGTTCTTTGCATTTGACGATCTTTCTGTGGTTTTCTATGAGTAAAACCCGGAAAAGAGAAAATAACTATTGTTCTTGAGGACATGTTAACGCAGCATCATGTACTGTTTTTCGTCGTTAACACAGGGGCAGATCCAGGATTTTACCAAGCGGGAACTCCTTACGGACACCAAAACATTATTGATGGGGAAGCAAAATCGCATCGAAAAGGCGTCAAAATTGCGCCGAAAGGGTGGCGAACTTAATGGTTAATGTTAACGCAACGCCGTAAGCTTCATGTCAAAATGTCAGACAAATGCGGAACGGGAGCCTGAAGATTATGCCGTGTACAGTCGCCTTCGTACAGTCCTTCCTTTGCTGTAAGCATCCCAAGGCTATAAAAGCAGATATACCTCCAAACTTAATGTGTTTTCACTGACAAATGCCACTATATCTGGAGACCCACACCGTATCCGGAAGAATGAAGGCAAAGCGTATCGAACGTACGCAATGCAGTACCAAAGGTGCTCAAAGGTCGAACAGAGCCGAGGTAAGAGCAGGAACCAGGCCTCCCAACTGAGTCGCCCAAAGCTCCCACAACCCATGTCTGCCTGCTTTGGGATAATTTTTTCCCGGCGTTGACGGGGGTATCTGATGTAACGTCATTCACTCAGGGAGAAAATATTGCCCCCTTCCCCCGCCCCGGACATCCCATAACTGCTTAACGAACAAGGCCGCAGACCAAGGTCATATGAGGCCAATACGCGATAACAAATGTGATTAAAAAGCATTGATGACTATGACATTGACGTCCACTTATCTCAACTTTAGACCATGTTCTTGGCAAAAAAAAAAACATACGTTGCGGGATGATTAATGCAGGGGCTATCGAATGATGTTTAGTCTGATCAAATCGGTTCAGTAGTTCCTGAGGTAATACACCGAAGGATATTGATCTCTCCTGGCATAATGACACGCATCGCAACATACTAACATCTCAAAGATCATCGCACAAGAAAAGAACGGATGAAATCGAGTCAGACGGAAGAAATCGTAAACACCCTTGTCTTTATGACGTTCATTTGGACGTGGAAATGAATGGACTTATAGCAGTTTTTGTACCAACGTACGCAGACTTAATGTTAAAAAGGTACTGAGAGTGTCAAGTCTTTGCCTCCCTTTGTTTCTGAGATATCACGAACGTTCGCTGGGAGGAGGGATGCTTTCCCCTCCTCCTCCTCCACGCCAACGACGGATTAATGCAAACCTTTCGGCGGTGCATGGCAAGCACTTCTTCAGAATGCCTCGGGCCCAGCCTTTAAGACTTCCATACGGAGGACGTTACCCTCGGGCCTGAGGCCGGTCTGTGGCGGCCGTTCTGCCGCCTCCGGGCGGCCGAGGACGCGGCACGGCGGCGGAGTCAGCACCGCCCGACACGAGGCCCCTCAGCTATAAACCAGCTGGCAGCTATTTGTCAGCGGCCGGCTCGGCCGGGCGACGACACCAGCCGTCCTGAAGACCGTGCAGGCGACCCTCCGGCGTACCCGGCGACGGCCGCGCGTACAGGCCACCGCTCGCCGTCCCGCAAAAATGAGCCCTTCTCGTCGGGAGCGTGGCCTGAACGGGCTCAGTGACTTCGTTGACACCTATGCGGGCGCTGCTGTTGTCGTGCGACAAATGCGAGAGCGTCGCGGGGGAATTGCGGGGTTGGCCCGCGTCGCAGCTTTGACAATAAACACCTCACAAAGACGAACGGTGTTTGCAAACATCAGTGCGTTTAGTTGAGACTTGAGAGCTTGCGATAACGTTAAGCTGGATTTGTATAAACCGGAGACCAGTTCCCATTGCCTTTTTTGACACAACGCACATGGTCTCTACGACCATTTATTTGCCAAAAGAAAAGTATGCTTAATAAACGTGTCGGTCCCCGTAACTTTTGCTGTTAAAGGTTCCTCATGACAAGAGTATTCTTTCACAAAGCTGTCCCTGTTTTAAGGACCGATTCATTCGTAGGCGAACTTACAGTTCTATTCCAATGTCATTCTGTCGTCAAGAAGGATTCTTAGGACCGGTCGTTTAAATATATCTAAAGCCTAGTGTAGGATTACCAGCCTAAAGGCGAACCCGAAACCACAACTGAGAAATATGAGCTGTTATCTAAGCCTTTCAGCATTGCATTGGAAGGTCAAACTCGTGTACCAGTCAGATTATTTCATAAACTCCCGGTAGACGTCAACATTTTCTCGTCAGAATGAGAGGTTTTGTATCGCAAGAATGTGGAAAAACCTGGTGGATTCCAGAGTGACGTGCCTTCCTATAAGGTCGACGGTAACTCTGAGCTGCGAAGACTCAGTCGTTGAGAATAGACGCCTCACTCCTAGTCATGCTGCTGATATCTGCATGCAACCGGTACTTACTAGGTACCAACAGTGCTTGAGATGGGCGAGCGCACATACTGTGTATGTGTGCACTTACTATGTACCTAGGTGTATATACGCATACATTTTGAATATTTTTACCTTATTATCGCCTGTCAGGTTGTCGTGATTGTAGGGGACCCACCTTCTTTTTCAACATTCGTCGAATGAACGACCGCGATGATCCTGTTCTGGCGGTAATCTAGTGCTGACTCCGATGAGTCCCAGGTTGGTCCTCTTGCGAACACATTAGCTAGCACACTCCGGCCTCATTTTCGCGAGTCATGACAGAGGGACGCCAACTACCCTGGGTTCTTGCGGTTGTTACCGTGGTTTCCAGTTTGTGGATAAGCCGGTTGACAGAAATTTTGTTCCATTTCAGTTGAGGGAATTCTTTGATCAGGCGTGCACCGCGCCAACCTTTTTGTTCGAAACATGACTTAATTGTGTACTTCATTTCAGTGGTCAATGTAATTCTGATAGCCTAATCTTCAAACATATGCCATAAAATATCACAACACAAATGAAACAGCCATGCAAACACAGTTGCCAAACAGACACACCACGGTCCATAGACACGACATTCCAAAAAAGAAACAAAAAATAAAGACAATTTTGCATCTTTGTGTAAAAAGGATCCTTTGGGGCGGAAATCCAGTGCTACATTGCCTACATTTTACGTGGACGCTTAGCTCGGCCAACAATTTCATGCGAAAGAGCGTTCAGAAGTTGGAAATGCTTTTTTCGGCCCTCTCGGTATGTTTTTCCAGTGCGGTAAATGTGAGGTCATCGACATAAAATTGCTGCTTTTCCCTGTAAATATTGTCATATGTCAGTGGTGCATGAAAAAATTGACATTTGCCCACCCCCCTCCGAGGAAAACTCTGGGTACGTGCCTCACTCTACTTGCACTCAAATTCAACTTTTTCCGCTTGCTCTGCAACTCTGCGACCTACCACTACCAAAGGATAGTCAAAACTCTTATGCTTCTTTTGATATGCTCTCTGCTAAGTTTGTCACAAGTTTGTACCGCCAGATTGGTACCAAATAAAATAGGTGTAAATCTGCATTTCAAGCAAAAGTATCCTGCCTCAAACTGCTCTCAATTTTAATTTGTAAGCCCAGGCGGCGTATGCTGAGAAAGGAGAGGGAGTCTAATGTCGGAGTCCCTGCCTCGAAAATTCCTGATGCTGGAATCTCGCTTGTGGGCGACGCATGAAGAAATGACACAGAACGTCATTCTCCCAACAACTTCGAATTTGCCACTACTGTTTCCAAGTTGGGAAACCGAGCTTCTGTAGACGACGTGCACGGAATCCGGGGAGACAGCCCAGTTTTCGATCATACTGCGCACACAAAGACCCCTCTGTGAAGTTCTGTCCCTTTCAGTTTCAACCGATACATTGTGATTGTGTGCAGGTTGGGATCCAGCGGCGCGAGCCGGGTATTGTTCCCCTTTCCGATGCTTTTTTTGTGAACTTACAAAAAAAAATCTGTAATTGCTGGAGGGAGGGGTGTACTGACACTTAGGCCACAGAAAGCAGTCCGGCTTTACGGGAAAACGAAGACATCAGTGCACGTCCTGTATATAAATCTAGCTCGCATGTCATCCTGAATAAGACAGATTACGTTACCAACACCAGAGGTATACTCAGCGACGAAACCAAGTTCCTGCAGATTTCAAGGAATCCGACTGAAAGCATAAAGAAACGCCGGAATCAACTGCTAACTGATGTCAATGCATAAGCAGCTTTCAGACAGCAACTTTTACGTGAATGTGAAGACACATAGCCAGGAAGTTCCCGCGACCAATAATATACGCCAACATATGATCTGGCCAAATGTTTGCATGGCAGCATTACACCGTACGTTCCTGCCGCCTAAACGCGGAGCTCGGTGTAAGACTTCGTGGACATCTTGAAACGTAACAACCCGAGAGGACTTCTGACCTGATTTTATCTTTCTGACCTCACGTTCTTATCTCCTGTAAGAGCATCATGACCCCGGGCTACAAGAAAGACGGACGGATTCTAAAAGATATTGTCCTGAAGAACTACCATCCCATTCAGTCGGATAAAAAGACTAAACTTATCATCTTCTACCAAAGCCCTAAAACACCAGCACTGGTGGTGAGACGCGGAATGCAGAGAGACCACAATCCTTTCAAGCAGACCAACAGAGTGTATAGATTTACCGGCAAACACGGGGATCGCGCAACCCGCAACGCTCACCACCGTTATACAACAACGACGTTCAGCCGCTGTCTAACCATGCATTTACAGAGTGGTGGTTTTAAACCGCATCTCATGGACTCCCGTCAGACTACGTTCATCAGAGAAGTCTTGACAGACAACACTGGGATCCTGGACCGCCCTGACGACGACCGAAAACTAAGACGTCTACGACGAGGAAACTCCCTGTAATTAACAATTAACATCCATTCCAAGATGGTGGACAGTTTGACACTGTGTGACGGTCTGGCTGTCAATAAACAGCCAAATGACTGGCAGATATGTCCCCTTCCAGTAATACTGTGGCTATAATATCCGTGATTTGCATTGATGGTATAAGTCTAGATGGCGCTGGACGCCAAAAAGCCATACCTTTATTGTGCATAGGTCTGAAATGAGGCACCAAGCACCAAGCATATTGGCAAACATTCACATGTCATGGATTTCAGATGCATTCACGACTGTAATCTGACTGGTATCTCGCAGTAGTGTTCGCGAATTTTTTAAATGCACAGTGTACGATTTTTCCAGTCGAAGTCCCTTGCTGGCACTTAAACACTACTAGCTGGATAACATCTAGAGATACATCGGAAGTCCAGAGTCCAGTCCAGAGATACATCAGAATGATCATCCTTACAAACTTTCATATGAGGCACACTAACCAAACACATTGGGAAGCGTACACACAACATGGATTACAGATACCTTGGTGACTGTTATACGGCTGGGACAGAGACGCACCCAGGGAGGTCTTAGGGGTCTGGAGGCCCTCCCTTAGCAATGAGGAGGTCCCTCTGCGCTGCGCGCGGAGGGCTCCGGATTCGGGTTGGCAGGAACCCATTGGCGCGTCGCACGAAGGGGTTTCCTGACTACTTTGCATTGGTGCTCCTCGGGTAATGGCCACCATCATTAGGGACCCTATCTATTTAAGGGTTACGTACTAGCAAAGACTACTTTACTAGATAAGGGGTATCTCTCTACTGGTTTGTAGAAAACTTCTGCCGGCCTGTGAAGAGCCCGCGCACCGACCTGTTAAGTGGTCCTGTGTCCTCCTGCAGGTGGTCCCTGCAGACCTGTGGAGGGAACTTATAAAGGAACCTCCTGCCGTATTAAAAGGAGCCCCTTTAGGCCCATATAGGGACCTCCGTTGACTTGCCAAAAAGCCCGCCTACGGACTTGTAGACTGGCGCACTGTCCGCCTGTGAACGGTGGCCTGATGTTCCACAGAGGACCCGCGCTAACCTCTAAAGCGCCCGCCCACAGACGTATGGCCTCCTGCTGGCTTTTAAAGGGGCCCCTTGCTGCCGGTTGTACCGGCCAACGGGATACGCCGTTGGCCTTTAGAGGGACATTTTGTCGACCCGTAAAGGGGCTCTCTGTTGGCCTGTAAAGGGACCCTTTGGCGACCTGTTGTGGGGTTCCTGCGGGCCTGTACAAACGGCCCTGTTAAGAGCACCCTGGAAGGGTCCCTGCACGTCTGTAAGGAAACCCTTGCAGTTCCAAACCTCACTTACTGAAATTTCATTTCGTACCTCGCGGTTGCGAAACAAAGACAACAGAGGCTACCGCACGAGGAGGCCTCCTCCGCCAAAAACTTAGCCTCTTCCATCTAAAACGCAATTCATGCTGTCGAGCGAGGAAACCCCCGAAATCAGAGATCCCCGGCCGAAGGTCTAACTCTCCCCCTTACGAAAATCCTGGGTGCGTAACTGGACTGGTACTTCCCTAATATCAGACTGCTACCTTCCCATGCACTTTTCAAAAAAGCAGTCCATCAGGAACTAGGAGCGGGACGCCAACCGCTCTTCTATTCCTTGGGGAGAAAGACAGACAACATGGAGGGCTCCACGTTCCACGTCTCAAGCGCAGTTTCAAACGAACGGGGAGCTCAGCTCTTAAGGGTTATCGTTCTTACTTAATAATCCAACACAATCCCCGTGCCTGCGGACATCACACTGAAAACACGAGACGTTTCGTATTAGCCTGTACTCGTCATGACGACATGAAATCCTAATTGTTTACATCCCGTTCTTCCATCCTTTCCATTAACTTTTCAAGTCTCCCCCTTCCCACAGACTTGAGGTCCTTATCCACGGCTCAGGTGTTGGTGGTGGTGAGAATGGCAGGATAGCGCATGTTTTTCAAAACCTTATATTAAGATCGCACCTATAAAGCTGACCGTTTGTCGCAGTGATACGTTGCCTTGACCCGTGGCTGGTGCGGTGGGCAGCACGTGTGTGAGGCGTGTGTCTGCGACCTTCCTGGGGGTTAAAGCTGAATGTTTTTGTTTTCTTTTATGACGAACAGCTTTTTGTTTGTAGGAGAGGCGCCTCGTTCAAGGAGATCTGCTTATGCGCCGATCCCATTTTTAATCGAGAATAAAGTGTTCGAACGAACACAACGAGTGAACGAGGAAATGTACTGGCCATCCCATAATGGAGATTTTTGCCATCTACCCCGTTCTTTTGAGTTTGCGACGTGAAAAGCCAATAACGGAACAAGAAGCTTACGGCCGAGCTTCCGTCAGCAGCCGCAGTCGGCGACTCTAGTCCTTCGAATGGCACACCATGATTCATCACACGCGTACTTTCAACTAAGTGTCCACGCGCATATCCTTCCACAAATCCAGGATCTGCCCGTGGTCAGTGGCGCAACCGGGATTTCATTTCGTAAGGGGCCGAACGAATTATTTGAATAATGAATTTTCCGAAGAGCAAGACTTGTGTGCCCCCTGAAGTTTTTCGATGCGGGAGGGGGGGGGGGGGGCGCTACCCGTTCTGCGCCCTTATCTGCCGCCATTGCCCCTATATGATCAACAGCCAAATGGCACTGTCCTAGATTAATGTAACCCGCTTCGCAATCGGTCAGGCCCAGGCACATTACCTGGCAAGTTTTCCCTCATGTCACGAATATTCGGGCGTCACCGTGCAACATCATGCTTCACTTCTCAACACTTCAGTTGAAAACATTGTGCCATGAAAGAGCACAAAACTACTACATATTTCCAAAGATTTGTATTGACTCCGCCCATCTGCACTCTGTTCAGTTCAGAAAATGGCTGCGTTATGTGCGGTGAGGCAATGTTCCCTGCCCCAGGAAACGGACGTCTGGTAGGCACCGATGCGTGAGCTGTCACGAAACTGGCAAGAATTCGTTGGCAAGAAACTGGCGAAATTTTTGGCAGCTTGGTGCATACTTCAGGCTCGTACAACCTGGGAACAGAATGCTTGCCTTCACCTAGAGGAACGGCACAAGGGCATGAAAAATAGCTTTTGCACAGTTTATGCTGCATCTGTTGGCGTTGCATGGCAGATACTTAAAAACCCAAATGCTCCTTGACTTTTGACCTGTGACGAAGTTCTTCGGAGTAACTTAGTGATGACTTCGGAGAGTCTCTGTCTATGACTTCCTGAGCCTGAAGACTGATCTGGACCACGAAACTGCGCCCCCGTGCCCGCACCAGCCGGAAACGAACACGGCCGTCTGCCAGCGACGGAACGGTGCTCCGCATAAAGCAGAAAAACGCCAGCAGCGCGCGATTTATGACGTCCGCGAGGCGGAAAAACTGGTCAAACAGCCGGTCATCCTCGACCGAGAGCACCAGCTCCTGCCAACTCTGTCTAATGGCAGCGCGGTGTCGCAGGAAGTGGGGAACTTTTCTGCGGCTTTCTGCACGCTGCACTGTCAATATCAAATCCAGGCCGGTGGAGAAGAGCGGCAGCACAGCCGTACCTAGTTCGGATTTGTCCGGAGAGATAAACCATTGATTTTTTTTTCGTTCGCAGTGGTTTAATGAAAGTCATTTTTGTGAGAAAAACTGTTAGTACATGTTGGAAATTTCAGATAACTTCACGCAAAACCATTATAGCTGAACTGGCGAAAAGCCGAGCACTTCGGTCATTATCATTTCCGATTTCTATCAACAAATGCTATCTGACGAGCGAGTCTTTCTCCAGATAAAAAAGAAGTACGCAAGTTTATGTCATGGCTAACCGCTACATTAGTATTTTTGGAAACTGGTTTAGTGATCTCCTGGAAAGCTCCTGGCTACGACTACATTACATCTTTTCATTTACTACTTTTAAGATTGGCTGCTTCTTATGCAGGTTACATTCTTCTTCCTTGTTTCTCTTTTGTTCTCACAGCAGAGAACCTCACGACCTGATGACTCATTTTCAAGAACTCTTCGTCTCAGATTTAACGTGAGGTACTCTGCGTCGTCGACGGCAGGCGTGGGAGCACCTGGTCACCTGATCCTTGATGACGATTAGCAAAGAGATAATACTATGCAAACATCTCAATTAAAAGGGTTTCGATACATATCGATTTTAGTCTGTGTAGATGAGTCCTTTTTGTGTTCTTGCTCTGAAATATCATACCACGACAGTGAGCATGGGTTATTTTTGGACCAATGACGCCACTTGCTTACGATGGATGAAGGCAAAAGTCTATGAATCTTCGAATCGCAGAGCGATCTACATTATATTTAGCTGCTGTTCTCCATACAAGGGAAATGTCCTCTTTAACACGTGGTCTGAACCGAGGCAGCCATGTCGCAGTCCTTGATCTTAAAATACAGTCTGTTAGATATATTATGACTCATATTTTTGCGCTTACGGGGGCTCAAACGAATTTCCTTCGGTTTTCCCGTGTGTTCCATTCGGCTGCGTCCTTTTTTACAGCTGTTGTGGGACGACACGAGCTGGCGCGTGCTAATTGACACTCGTGTCCATGCCACTGGCATGTAACCAAATTTCTAAGAAAAAGCAACAATTTTATGTAATTAACTTCATGTTTAATGCACAAGGGAAACAGATAATGCTTGCTCTTGTAGCTTACATATAATCATTATTCCATGTTCCTACGAAATCGCTAAATATCTAGTGAAGACCACTAGGCTGGGGGAGCATGGCCCTCATGCCCCCTCCTCCTTGGCTACGTGCCTTGGAGACGGCAGATGTACGATGGTGTCCTCCAGGGGTCAGCCAGAAATTATCAACGCATTTTGGGTGTTTTGTTTTCGTAACGGGCAGTCACGAAATTACGTAACGCCCAGCCATCAACTCCTCCCCCCGCACCTCACACGCTGCTTGCCTGTCCTGGCATACTGAATGGCGCATCACTTATTGTAATTTATTGTAACTTATTGTAAGTTATTGTAATTTACTGGCAGGAGCGTAGGAGTATTCAGAAAACGAGACAGACATTTTTTCCCACAGGGCAAAATTTTCCAGAAATGTGGGGAACGGCTCCCCGTTCGTTTCTACGCCTATGTTGACTATCGTCGGTAAGCATTTGCCAGTGATAAGATTTGCTGGAGATGACTCTTTTTAGTGTTTCTGGCCTAGTAATCCCTTGCCTTCTTTGACATGACAGCGTTACGTAACAGTTTGTCAAACTGCCACCCTCGCCGTGGTAACGCTCTGTTCCGGGTTGGCCAAGCCCGGAGCGTTACATAACTTGTTCACGGGCCAGCTCCGAATGAGAGCTGATTGGGGATGAGACCGTCGCAGGCTTGTCGCGCGCGACGGTCAGGAGTCGCACCGCTCTGGAATTTGTCTGGCCTTCCGGCCTGCACCTCCCTTTTTTTTGCCCTTCATTATGAAAAAAACGTTGATCTGCTGGGGTCCCGGTTGAAATATTTGTTGTAATTTTGCGTCTTTTGCCATTTAAAGTACACGAAAAAATCGAGCGCATCGTCTCGTTTGAGAACATTTTGCGCTTTGATTTCCTACAAAGTGGCCGAAATATGACAACGACAGGATGTTAGGCGGCTGCGTTTCTCCCTCTGTCTGAAATGTCGTGTCTGTGTTTGACCCAAAAGCCCCTGTGCCCCCTTGTGGTTTCTAGAGACCTTTTTGCCAGCTTTTTGGTGGTCTCGGGTCGTCTACCGTGTCAGGGCCCTCTAGTGGTTTCAGGTTCCTTTTGCAGTTTCACGGGCCCCTCAGGTCTCAGGCACTACTTTGGCAGTTCCAGGGATACCTCGGGCAATGTCATGGACCCATCTGGCAGTTTCAGGGACACTTAACCATATCGGGTTCGCTCCTGTCGTTCCTGGACAATTTTTGCCGTCGAAGAAGCCCCTCAAGTAGTGATAAGGTCTCTCTCTCTGCCATAACAGAAACGCCTCTAGCACTGCTCTAGGTCCTTTGGCCGTCTCAGAAGCTGTATGGACGGCTCAGGAATGAAGGTTTAGTAGTTTCAGGTGCCCTTCTGGTCGTCTCAATGGCCCCTATTGCTAGAGACTGTTAGTCAGCAGTTTCAAAGACTGCCAACAGTCGCCTCTCTGGAAGTCTCGGTGGGCCCCCTGTCATCCTAATTGCATCTCTTGTCGTCTTTGGGGAACATCTTTGCCGTCTCATGGGCTCTCTAGCAGTTACAAAAGCCTTTTTGGCGATTTCAGGGCCCCTGTGCAGTGTCATGGGCCCTAATGGACGTCTCCGGAAGTCTACATGGGGTCTTCCTCTTTTACATTCAGTCTTAGGGGGCCTTTTCTGTACCAGGAGCCCACCTAATACCTAACTCGGGGACTAAATTTGTCTGAACTCGGGGACCCTCTGGACATCCAGGGTCCACATACCGTCTCAGAAGTCCTCTTTGACTTTGCCTTGCAGGGGTCCTCTGACCTTTTTGGCGGTCTCAGGGGCCATCTGCCGTGAAGCGGCCCACCTTGCCGTCTCAGGACCCACCCGGCCTTCCCGGGCCCCCAACTGTATTGAAAACCCCTCAGATTTCAGGGTCTCTTTGATTGGCCAGGATCTCTTTGTGCCGTGCTAGGCACCCTCTAGACTTCTTGTCTTCTCAGGGGACTCTCTGGCTTTTTAAACGGTCTTACGGACCCTTTGCCGCGTTGGGCCCTTCTTGCAGTCCCAGAGACCCTTGGAGAATTTCAGTGACCTTTTTATCCATCGCCCCCTGCCTTGGATCCGCGCCTGTGCTGCTATCAGACCCTCTGTCGCCTGGTCAGCAACAGAGGGTCTGATAAAACCAGGCTGGACAGGAGAGACTGGCCGACCTCAGCCGTCGCCGGACCGACACCGGGTCGCCGAACAGCAGTCTGGTCTCGCCCAAGATGGCAACTTCATGGGTAGTTGGGCGGGCTCCTGCGCGGGTGCGCGAATAGCAAAAGGAAAAAGTCACCAAGCAGAAAATTAGCCATTAAAAAACCAGGGAACATTCTGAAGTGGTTAGCGGGCATTTATTGGCTCTTCATCGGATGGATGGCTGTTTTACTGACGTTCCATGAATTCGCGTTGCATCCAGCTAAAGGCTTGTTCAAAACTGTACAGGCCACTTGTTTGGAATGCCACATGTTTGAGGCGGTCGCAGACAGCAAATATCCCATTAACCGGGGGCACGGGAACTCCTGTTTAGTTGGCGGGGCCGATAAGCACTTTGGGTCAATTCTTTCCAGTCAACGCAAATAGGGCCAATGTTAAATTTCAGAAAAGTTGGGGGGGGGGGGTGGCAGAAGCCCCCGGCCCCATAGCTGTCGCGCCCATGCCAGTCACTATCTGTGTGTGGGTGTTAGGTAGCCATGGGCGCAGCTAGGATTTTCTTTGGGGGGGACGAGGTCAGGGTAAACTGAAATCATTCGAAAACCGCCTGCTCGGAAGACGATTTGCAATGATTTTCACAAGAACGCGTGCCTAAAGGGCGGCCCCCCCCCCACTTGGCCAGTGTAGTCAGCCAGTCTGTTCTGTCGCAAGAGAAGGAGGAATCAACCAAAGGCGTGCGTAACTCATCGAACCTCCGGGCAAAGCCAGTCTGTGAGATTACCAGTGAACAGACTTACTGAGCCGTCGCGTCTCTCACTGCGGCCGCCGTTGTGCTACCCATCGCCGACCTTTGTACATCCGAGCGACCGATGACCTCACGCAGGAGATCTCCCTGATCGTGGCCAGCGCGGCTGAGGGGCGACCGCGGCAGTGTCCCCGCCTCGCCTTATGAGGCGTTCTGACAGTCTCGCCCCAGCACACAGCAAGACTGCACGCGCACGCACCACACGCACTGCGGCGCGCACCGAGCACGGACACTCGACTCCGTGCCGCCGCAGCGCAGTGTGTGTGGGGGGGGGGGGCAACGTGGTCCAGGTCCAGGATGGTGTCAGTCGTCGGAACACGCGTTGCGGCCGGCTGCTCTGTTTCCGAGTAGCCGGCTCCGACTCTGCGGCCGAAATTTTTCTTGTCCGCCGCGGCTTGTCATTTATTTCTGGCAGGCCTGCGTCATTGTTCCGAGACTGACGGGGGAATACATGACGTTAACCTGACGCTGTGATTAATTTCCAAGTCAGAAGGAACGAAAAAAAAAACAGTAATGAATGTGAACGAGGTGCACGGCCACTCCGAGTCCTGACGAGGCTCCGGCCTTGGGCTGGGACGGCTCAGCTGAACTGGAGGCGTTTTCAGGCAGACGCCGGCTGCTGTAGGTGGCTTGTTCTAGGACGAACCAGTTTCCATGGGTGAAAATTTGGGAGTGGATGTCGGCCCCCCAAGTATTCGGTATTTGTAGCATTAGGCCTACGATGATGCATGGAAAGAATGACCTAAAAAAACCACAAAATTAGTCGAAATTAGCACTTCGCCCGTCCCTTTCCCTCAGTCATTCTTCGCAAAGCTCCATTCCTGTCAGTTTCCATTGCCTAGCAGTCTGTTACGAGGCGTAAAATGTGCATGGTTCATTGTACTTTCCGCAGAATGTCTTGGCCACTCGTTTAAGACGGTTTCACAACGCTCGTTCGTTGATGTGAAGGATGATTTGATTTTTATGGAAAAGTAACGGAGCTTCAGTAAGATATTGCTTCAGCGCGATCTCCATGTGTTCGTTATAAACATCAGCAAATAAAACGAAAAACTCGAGATTCGAGGAAAGTGGCAAACGCCGATACCAGACAGCATAACGCGCAATGTTTGTAGACCTACTCTGTTTCGAAGGCAAACATCGATTGATAACCGCCATAATGGATTGTTTAAACATGGGAAAGAAGGTTGAGTCAGGTAACGCATCCATTTTTTAAATTCACAAACAAATACTTTTTATTGCGATGAAGTACCTACATATGGTGTCGATGCCGTGATTTCAATGAATTCGTTTGGCTCTGAGAGCTTTAATACCAGTGATAAATAGATGGTTTGATATATCTTGCGATGTCGGTACGACAGCTTACTTTGTACCGTTCGCTATTGGCCGAAGGGCGCAGATTCTTCGTATGGCTGCCAAATTTCAGCGGAACGAAATCACATGCGTCTGATGGTGTCACAATAATCTTTCATCAGGCCATGCAATCAGAAGCGGTTCTGGCTGTCAAAACTGTTTTTGAAAGCGGAAGCAGGTTCGCAAATTACGATTTAGTTTGAAACGTGGATCTTTTGATGTGTGCCGATTACTGTGCTGACGGGCATGATGAGCTGCCGACACTTCAGAGCTATAAATACGCGACGACCGACCTAGATAAACCAGGCCTGCGGGCTGACTACGCGTTCATCACACGCGTTTTATTACCGGGTGCATTGGGACGACATAAACCTCTCGAGTAATGTGGCGGTGGGCTAGCTCCTGCGGCGCTCTGAAATGTACTTTAAGTCCTTGCACCATGTATTCCCTTGAAAGGAAGTGCAAAGACAGGAGCGCCAAAAAAACCTTGCAAGGCTGGCGGAAACAATAACTATTGACGGGACATGACGAGAACAGATCAGACGGAGGTGTGCGGAGAAGGACGGCTTGGTTTGGCTTGTCTGACTACGCTTCTGTGGTGGACAGATGCCGAATTGGCAAGCCGAGGACAGGATCTTGTAAGACGAGGCTCTGCCGGCGAGTCGTAGCTATTATAAGCGCTTTCAAGACGCCATCTCGACGACTAAAACGGCCAGGGAGACTATGCAGAAATCTCGTCTGGTCCAGGCCGAAGTCAAAATTAGTCAGAGAGGTCGGAATCGGCACAGCTCCGATCTGAGAGGCGGCGCGTTGGAACATTGTTCATTGCTTCTTTGCTGAACCCATATGCCAGGAAAAATGAACACGGCTGCCCTGCAGAGAATGGTCAGGATCTCCTGAAGGAAGATCTGGTCCTCCCTCCTGAATGGGGGACCAACCGCACTCTCCCCTCAAGTAGGAACATGCAATATTCATGGGGTTCGGGGAGGGGGAGGGGGGCAGTAGGCCCAAACTAGAAGTCACTTGATGACTGACGGATCACATGGGATATGGGAATGAATCCCAAAGATAAAATGATACACAGGGTGTGATCAGTTTTCCCAAATGACCTAACGCCAGTCCCCGTTCCATTCCCCCACCCTTAAGGGCGTACAAAATTGCCGGGAGGCCTAATTCTGACATGCGCGCATCGCCTCAGACATCCCTTGCCGGCTGGTTTTCGGTGAAGCAGAACCCTAGCCCGAGATGCCTTCATTCGATCCCTATGCTGGTGGACCTCCGGAGTCCGAGGAAAACTGCATCAGTCACTTTAAGCGTAATCCGAGCTGCAAACAGGCCCTTTTTTTCTGCAGTTTTGGCAACGGCCGCCGGCAGCCACCATCGGGCGACTGACGCACATGCAAGGTGACGCCAACCTGCATGGTAACGAGTAGTGTTGAGTATCGCAATCCGAATTCCGACTTTTCCAAGGTTCTCCGATTTCCGAATCGGAAATCGATTGGACACAGCACCTATTTCTCGGAAAAACTGGACAGCTTATTGCGAACCAACTGCCAAAAAATGTTATAAAACCAAATGTCGCTTAATATCCCAGTTATAAATTCAACTCCAAGCATGGCGCAAAATAATCGTTTTGATACAGACCGTTAACGCAATGATTGACTAAGCTTTTGCAATTATCATAAACCATTCAACTCCAGATCTTTAAATACTCATATCCATGTTGCATGCATTTCAAGTGGCCCAAGACTGGTGCTGGTCGAACCAATCATCATCGGTTTCTAAGTGAAAACCGGAATGCACCGCAGTTCCTGTAATTTTAAAGTCGTTATTGTGTCCAAACAGAACATGGGACATTCTTCCACCATTCGCCAGAACAAGCCAACAGACTAGACTGAATGATCTTCGTTATTTTATAATTTGCAGATTTCCTCATGCACTGGCCATGGGCACAGTGTTATATCTTGAGGTTACTGGGATGCGTATGTATTCCGGACGTACCTAATATTGCCCCTATGGAAGGTCCACGGTGTTTCATAACACTGCAAATCGGAAACTGGTCTAATGATTTGCAGATGACCACAGCTATTTCACTGCACGTGCAAACTACAAACTGGCGTTCAAGATATGTTTAACTCAAGAACATCTTTTCCCCAGAACACTGGCTTGTGGCATAACTGCATACCGGCGAACCTGAATGCTCAGTGTTATATCCTACTTCCCTCCCACCATTACACCTACCTTAATATGCATACAAAATAATCGGATTCCCAGCCATACCGTTCACTTCCCATCTCGCCCCACACAGTTTTCATTGATTTTAATGCTGTCAGTCTTGATTTGCTCTACTTTGCTCGATGAACCAGGAACATGCGCCACATTTGTTGTCATATCCCTGCCCGTTAACGTTCAGGGCTGAAGGATAGTGAAAAATTGCCAACAGTCATCTTTATTCTGAGAATAGTATTCCACACAAATTTAGTATCGCGGAGACACGCAAGATGCGACTGCGATATGATGTTGCTGGACAGAAGTCGAAGACAATCATTACCACGGCGTCTGTAGTAATGTCTGCTACTACTGCGCCATTGAAAAATACATCGGAATGTTCTTGGACAGACTTGGGTCTTGGACAGTCTTGGACACTCACATGGCTTCTTCCTCGAACCTTGGTTGGAATTATTATTATTTTTTAAGTAGCAACACTAGTAACGGCTGACTCCCCTCCAGTGGCGGCGTATTCAGATTTGCCAGGGAGTGGAGATCAGGCGGCAATGAAGGCATGTCGATGAGTTTTTTTTTTGCAGTACCCGCTTCATTCCATGTGGATTTTGTATTGCATTCCACTGGGACTTTTTGCCAAACATTTGATTTTACGGTGCTTGAGTGCGATTCACTTGAACGAGGAGTCTTAGGCTATCAGAAATACAAAGATGTATAAAGAACAGCGCCGTAAAAATTGTTATAGAATATTGGGTACAGCTAACAGTAGCGTGGTCCTTTTTAAGGACATCCCGTTTCTCGGCAAATCATAGCAACATGCACACATTAGTACTTGGCGACACGAGGGGACGCTGTAGTCCACGACTAAACGCATAACACAATCAGCGGATGAAACAGACATCACAGACAGACACTCACAGACAGCGGGTGAAGTGGAATCGAGTGGTATGGATACAATCAGGCAGACTAAGGCCAGCGTTTCTTATCCTGGCGCAGAGATACGCCCAGGAGGTACCACTGATAATTTTCAGAGCACCAGTGAATGCTGTGTGCAGGTCGCAGTTTCTCAGCAGCCCCTGGTTCATTCGCACACCCAGCGCAGCCCCAAGGAGACAACTAAACACTTCCGTCTCTTACGTTTTGGTGGCACTGGCTAATAATGCCTTTTCATGCCCTGAAGTTGCCGGGTGCAGTTTTCGTCTAGATCGAACAAGTTGGTGGCAAGCCATATCCTGAGGCAGTTTCAGCATTCAGGCATGTGGTTAGGCCAGAAGTAGTGGGCAAAATCCCTAAAACTGCACCGAGCCACGGATATTTAGGAAGGCAAAGGTCATACAACATAAAAACAAGAAACAACTGACACAGGTAAATTTTGGATGAATACATCGTGACCTAGGTCAAAAGCTACTGCCTGACGTTCGTCGAATTTCGGTTACGCGCTTTTTCGGCAGAATACAAATTCGATTAATTTCCTTTGCATACCAAGAATAAAACTTCATTGTGTTCGTTTCCATATAACCATATTTCGGCATCTAAAGGAAGTCTGCAAGGCACACAAATGTTATCTTTTGGCAGAAATACTGATTAGATTCCAGTTAACAACTTGTCAGTGCACTTGGGGTAAACAATGAGGAATCAAGGGGCTTGTTCTAGTTGAATTCCTCCTTTCCTTTCTTCAGTTTCCCTCGTTGTTTAGAGTTCCTAAGTCTTACGTCACTGTATTAGATTCATAAAGTACCGCCGAATTTCAACAGAGCTATGTCGTTCGTAGACTGCTGATTAGCCGTGAGGACGTAGAATATAAATTCATACGATTGGTACTGATTACAGCGCGGCGGAAAATCTCATAATGTTCCAACGTAACGCATGTGCGGCTGAGTGACGTAAATGAGAAAAACGCAGTCGTATCATTCCCGACGAAATGGGTGTTCTGACGACGACCAGTTTTTTTTGCAAAAGATACTAAACGGTAATAAAAATAAAAACAAAAACGAAAACAAAATTAAAGGGAATGCTCAACCTGAACGCGTGTTTTGAACCAGACAAACCGAGTTGTAGCTTAGCGCTTAAGAAGCAAATATGTGACGTTCTTTACCTCAAAATTCTGTGCTTACGGAGGCTTGAAAACGATTTCCCATGGTTTCCCGCGCGTGCTATTCGGTCGTGTTCTGTTTACAACTGTTCGTTAAGATGCCTCCGCAGACCCGTATTGCAGCATAGTAGTACAACCAGTAGAACAATATATAATACAATAGATACGAACAGTAATACAACCAGTAGATGACTAAAGAATATAATTCTGGATTTACCTTCTCGGGCTCCGAGATATTATAAAAAAGACTGAAAAGATTATCAGCATGGATGTTGGATAGGGGTCGATTTTGATATGGAAAAATCAACTCATTGAATACTGGAATGTGGCACTGATAACGTTTTTGCAGAACTATATTCTACAAAACAAGAAAACGTGTGAAGGTGTCAAAATATTGTTATGGAATTCCATACCAATAACTCACTTTAGTATGGCCATACCAAACGTATACAAAGTTACGCCCCTGTTTATCAGCGATATTTTGCAAACTAACCAAGTCCATTTATGAAAGCTGACCAGGATGGGACGTTCCCTTTGAACTGTACGATAAACTGAATGCCACTGTTTGTCACAATCATGGCACACGCAGTTTCGTGAAAGCACGCGAGGTAGTACATCACCTCGTTTGTGAAACATCAGCCTTGAATGAAGCGCCTTATTAGGCGCAACGCTGAAAAATGACCGCCAATAAGCCTTTCAGTCTTTCATTGGACACTGGCATAGACAGGACGGTGCCATTCACCACCATTTCATCCAGCACCACCAACGCCAGTCCGACTGCACAATGCACAACAGCGCAACAGTTGATGTTTTTGTAAAGTATCCAGCCCAAGTCTGTCGTCCTGACAACTAGAAAATAGCTTACGTCTCGAATGGTTGCTAAAAAATGCGAAAATAGCTTTAACTCCAATCACCCCGTTCACCACCACCCACATTCCGGGATGTATTCTGAGTGGAACTTTTTCACCACTCCTCACGAAAAAACTGCGTGTTCATTTTCGGCATTAGTGGCGCGTTAAGCTGGGACTATCGCACGGAAAGTCTAACCCGCACGGTTACAAACCGTATATCGTGAACCGGAGTGTTACTGAATTCCTCATCTAAAATCTGAGCAGCATCACACATTTCTGTCTGGTTCCAGGGTCTGAGGCAACAACCATGGTCGAACCGTTCGGTGAATCTTTCAGCGTAGGCAAAACCAGCCCCGGCGACCAGATACACGAACTTGTTCCAAGACACGAGCTCGCCATGCACGAGCTGTCTAGCAACGAAAAGCGGATCATGCGTGTGCCTAGGCAACACCATAGACGGCCACATCGTGATTTCTCGGCCGAGTAAGTCTTATTTTAATTAGCAAAAGCAAATATTGAGCAGGTGGCGCGACCGCAACGGTTTTCGGTGCTTCGCGATTGCTTGCAATGAAATTGTCCATTTTGCACCCCGCTTCTTGACCATATTTGCTCTTTAGTCTACGACCTTATTTCGTCATATGGTCACGTCCTGACTATTCCGGCGGCGAATTATCCATGCTTTTAATCGCTTAATGAAAACGGCAAACAATGCCTTGGCGTGGATCTCCGTGCCCTCCGTGTAAAGCGCCTCACTGGCTGTATTATGCAGGGTTATGTTCAGTTTTTCTGACGGACCGTTCCGTGTGCTTTTACCGGACTGCGTGTGCCATGATCTTGGCAGAAGGTGACTTCTCATCCTATGGTACTGTCTCATTTGTTTTCATAGTTGTTTTGTATCGCGAGCAGGAAATAACGATCAATCGTCACGGTGCCTTTTTTTCACCGGGAGCGATGTAACTGCATTTCTGTGCTTTATTGCACTTGGCTTTTCACGTCTTATGTCTGTAAATCATGATCCTTTCCTCCTCGCTGTTCGCAATAAAGGTGAATGGAGTTTTGTTCGATCCCCTCGCAGATGATGATCATATCATGAACAACAAACAACAACAAACCACAACGTCGATTCACGTCACAAAATATGATCTTACTTCGTTGGACACTGCCCCCACTGATGTTTTTGCGGTGTTTAGCTCCCATCGCTGTCATGGGAAAACTTGCAAAACTCTGAGTAAAATGATTCTTCGTAACGACCGGTTATGGTTACACCAAAGACACGAACTGTCAAATATGCGGTCATTCAAGCTCTTATTGCTGGAAGTGATTCCACATTGATATCGATTAAACTCAGGCGCTACCTGGGAGGGCAATGAAACAGTCAGACTTCTTTTAGCATGGAGAATGTGCAGAAAACATGGCGGGCGGCACTATTCACCCCTTCACTGTTCTTATTGCGACAGACATCCCACAGACACGCACCCGAAAATGTACGCGCATTAATTCTAATGGACATGCAAAAGGTTTCAGTTCAGTACCGATCAAATTCAGGCAGTGCATGGGGGGATAAAAGGAGACAAGTTTGCAATCAATGAGTTGATGGCCCCTACGGCCGAAGGTTCGATCCCTCGGCCATAGACACTTTTTATCCAATGTCCTTAACCCTATTCCCGTACGCATAAACGAAAGATACATTCCCACCACTAGTCTACTTTGTTCGCGGAAAAAGCCGTTTGATTCACAGTGGTGAGAACTTGATTCTTTTCGGAGATGATTTGGAAAATAACGGCAGAGGCGGATACAGGAGGACAAAAACAGACGGAGAGTGTGTTATTTTTGGTTGTGGTATAGCCCGACATTTATCGACCGATTCTGATGAAACAAGAATCGATAGCTATTAAATACGGATTTTAGCTCAAACTTGCAGATTTACAATTTCGAAATTCATAGGCGTTCATAGAACATTCAAAAGGGAATATATATCGGAAATGCATGTTTTTAAAATAATAGAACCAGACGCTGAATGCTCTTCTGGTAAGACAATGCTTGAATCGGTATATAAACCTCACAGATACACAAAATATCCAAATAATCTGGAAATAAGCTTGGAGATAAACACATGTGCAATCAAACGTAACGTCCTCATGATCCGACACAGCAAACAGCAGTAAAGTATTTTCATGGTCACTTAGCACTATACTGCTTTTTCGGTCGTTTGAAATTGCTTAATATAAGTGTATGTTGAATAATTTGTCGATTGTTATCTCGTATTTGTTTTTCTTGATATTTAAACCAATATTTCTGGAAGCAGTCAGTGAATTAGCATCCTGAACAAATTCGGATGGGCAAACATTTCGCGCACGAACATCTCAATCGAGCGCAGTGTCCACTACGAAACTCAAGTTCTGGCGAACTGTGGAGAGCAAGAGCATCGCGAGGACTCAACTCCAAAACTCCCAAAGTTTCAGTTCTTCGAGTTTTATTTCAGACTCTCTCAAGTTGCGTTAGATCGATTCCAATAAGTGTTTCTGGCAAAACATGGCGTTATTGTGCCTTGCAAGCATCCGTTAGATGTTGAAACTTGGTATTTGGAAGCAAGTATTATGGAAACCATTGCCTCAAAACGTTGTTTTTGCTATGTTTAGAAAAAATATTCAGACATCTTTTTCCGAAAGCAGTTACCGACGGAACTCCGGCAAATGTCACTGTGATCTTCGCCCTGGACCATGAGATCAACTGAACGCTAATTGAACTGCATCACTTGCTTTTAAATTCCATTTTATGCATCTTATTGGTCCGCAAGATGCATGTCTACTATTACGGGCCAAAATGCACCCCTCAGTACCGATATTGCCACAGGCAATAACTGGTGAACTGTTTACCTGATCCGCATGGAACTGAGCCAAGCGAGTTCAGCGCCGAAAAAGACCCTCAACCATTTGCAATCAAGATCTGACATATGAGGGTGTCGACAAGTTGCGCTGTGTGGTTGAACGGGCCACGTATTAACCCGCCCCGGACCAAAGGAGTGTTTGAACATCACCCTCAGGTTTTTTTCGCCATAGGGAAAAACACAGAGCTGCCAAATGTACAGCAACTTTTCGATTATTTATGACACATATTATGTCAACTTTTGAGCTTCGGATCAGGCCAGGTCACTGACCTAGGTTAGGTCAAAGAGATCAACCTCCAAAAAACTTTGAACAGACAACAGACTTTAGACAACAGAAAAACGTCTATTTGTACGGGCTGACTGGGAAAATGCAATGGAATTATCCTGTTTACCGAGGATTTAAATGTGATTCCCAGTACCATTTTTACACGTAATATAGGTCCCTGTATGTTATAAAATGCACATATCTGTTTTTTACTACAGTCTGATGAGCGGCCACTAGGTAACGAAAACTTCAAAAAAGCCAAGTTTTACTCAACGTGCCATCACGATCCCACGGCTGTCACAAAGAGATCTGGTTGAAACCTGCCTATTTTGCAGACTGTTGAAAGCGAATGCTGCCCAATTAATCCAGCTGACCCTCCCACGTCCTAGTATTGCAGGATAGGGTTGGGCCAGCTGCAAAGAATAACTAATTTCTTTTCTGAGAGGTTTTCAGTATCTGCTGATTGCAGCAGCTTTGTACGTTTTGATTCCGATCCTTGAGCTCTTGCTCTGCATAGGAATCATGGGTATTCTTTTGCGTGATTCTCGCAAATTACGGCACCGTGAAGGTCACCGTCGCTTTTTTAGACAAAACCCAAGGGTCGTTTGCCACGGCGTCGTCATCTTCACCAAAAATTGCCCGCCGGTACCATCCTGGCTACCAAATAAAAGGCATCGCTGGCGTCACTCCGCAGCCAGTTGCGTCTGCGATTGTGACTGTTCAGGTTGGCATGAAAACACCAAAGCTTTGCGTTTCATGGCTATAAAAATTGGCACACAGTTAATTACGTTCTGCAGCGCTGATAGCATGAATGCTGTTCTGTCCACCATGACTGATGTGGTAGACGAGGAGTGAAACTTTCCCGAAGTCGCGGGGGGGGGGACAACGAGGTTCTTGAACGCGTTCTTTCCAGTTAACGCGCCATGTTAAATTTCTGCAGCTCTGAGGGGGCAAGAGCCTCCCTAAGAGTATTAAAGTTCCATCCATGCTGCAGACCACCATTTTACTGCCATATCAATATTTTTGTGTTTAATATCTCATTGGCCAACACCTGAAAGCAAAAAATGTGGGGTGTCCCCATATGGAGAGGGGGTGTAAAGATAGTTTTGGCTTGCCCTCCAATCCGCCGCCTCTGTTCCCCTCACAGCATGCTTCTGAGTCTGTCACGGCTAAAACGTGATCCAAAGGACGAAAATAACTCTCCTGCTGCAGCTACATTTACAAGTTTACGATTATCTATTGCATTTTCTCACTACCTTTTATGAAACAAGGCATATTTGCTGCAGCCTACCATTTCGCAGATCATTTGCTGTTGCTCCTTTTGTGTGGGGAAAGGTTCCGGAGCTCGGGGTGAATGTTTCAAAATGAAGCCTCTTCGCGTCATTTCTTGCACTAGCCAAATACCTCTTGTGTGACCTTATTTGCTGGATTGTGGTTCATCCACATTTTTACAACAACCCCTCTGAACCATAGCCTGGGGCGCGTTTCCGTATTTTGCTTTGCTGTCAGGGGGTAGAGATGTAGCATGATTTGTAAATAAGCTCTTCTGTGTCAGTGTTAATCTGCGTGAGCCGTGACCTGCTCCACTTATGATGTTTTTGCAATTTTTTTTGTAAATAATTTGTATTTGTAATTTGTATAGGTAATTTGTATTTGTAAATATCAATGTACATACGTAATTGGTATATGTAATTTGTATATGTGTTTTGTATTTGTAAATAACAAACCAGGCGCCCTCTTTTTGTAAAGATGAAACGCCTCTTAACTCCCTTCATAGACTAGACACGTCTACGATGCAGGCGCCCCTTGCAGACCAGGCGCTCCCGCACAGATTAGGTGCCCCTCGGGGCTCGGCGCCCTTGGTAAGCTAGGCACCCCGTCCACATCAGACACCCCCCATATGTCTGGCGTCCCCTCTACAGACCAGGCGCCCCTACGGGACACCTCAAAGACCAGACACATCCACGATACAGTCGCTCCATACAGGCCAGGCGCCCATGGAACAGACCAGGCACCCCTCGGGGCTCAGTGCCATTGGCGAGCGAGGTGTCCCGTACACATCAAGCACCTCTCATACATTTGACACCCCCTTTGCAACCAGGCATCCGTAGAGTACACCTTACAGACTAGACATATCTACGATGCAGGCGCCCCCTACAGGCCAGGCGCCCTCGCGCAGATAAGGCGCCCCTCGTGGGCCCAACCCCCTTGGCGAGCGAGGCGCGCCGCACACATCAAGCTCCCTTCATATATTTGGAGCCTCCTTTACATCCCAGTACTCTTACGGGATACGTTACAGACCTGACACGTCTACGATGCAGGTGCCCCTTTCGGGCCGAACCCCCCACAATTTGGAGATAAGGCGCGCCGTATATATTTGGTGCCCCATGTACAGGTCAGGCGCTCACACGGGACTCGTATCTGTATCTGAATAAAAGGCGTTGATATATGTGCCTTTAAATCCATAAAAATGTAACTAAACTACCAATGTCATTCAAGTCGATCGCGCCCCTGCTGGAGATTGGAGTCCTCCTTGGAGGTTGGCGCCCCTGGACAAATGGTCCCCCCACTTTTTATCGGGCTCCTACACCCCTGGCGAAATTTCGTCACTGCATTTGATTTTTTGGCCATGTAATGGCTTCTGTGAATAGCGAAATGCGTTGACGGTAAAAACACGTTAAGCAATACACAAATTATTGGAACTTCCTGGATTGGATCTGAAGATAAATTTTAAAAGCTGCATCTAAACAGTTGTATATCTGCTGTTTTATAGGGCAACTGTCACATCAACAGCAGCTATCTGAGCAGATAGGGAAGCACTTCCCTTTCAAGTAAAAGCATTTACTTTCTCCATACCACTGTACTAGAGAAGTACAGTACTAGAGACCTCTAGTAAACTATCTCTGTGTTAGAGAAGTCTATGATGGAAGTTATAGATATGCGGACATACCATACCTTGTTTAATTTGCCTTTAACCTCTGTGAATTTCTTTGTGAAGCGGTTCACGATCGATTCTATAGGGAGCCGGTTTAGGCTGACTTAACAGCGTCCTGGGGAGTACACTATTCAGTTTGGATTCTGATTCACGGATGTTTTCAACTGAATCAGTTGTGTCTCCGATTTACGTCGAAAGTAGTAATTTCCGTAACCGATTCAGAGTCGGTTCCAATCATGCAGGATCGACCACAAGCCTGGCTTTTGGTTAGGTCGTAGCTTCCCATTTCGGAGACCCGTATTAGCATGCTAGTTCAGCACGGACGACAATCATCTGATCTCCGGTAGCCGTGCTTTCACATGACGAATGTGTCGCATTGGTGGCCAGAAGCTCTACACACAAAACTTATGATAGGTGCAGGAGAAAAACCTTCAGCTCTATAGAACGATTTGAAGAAAACAGGAGCGGTATAACGAGCGAGCGATGAGCTAATGGCCAGAGATTTTCGAAAAATATTTGGAGGTCTGAATAGGGTCTAAGGCCTCTTCTTTCCCGTCTTTGTCATGGGTCTATATTGTTAAAATTTCAGGAGCGTTTAGGGATCTAGACCCTCCTAATCCTCCCCAGGATCTCCAACCAGGAGTGGTACCTTAAGTTAAATATAAAGCTTGCAAACACCTCGGACATCCTTACCCCGAAGGCCTCATGTCCAGATTGAACTGCACTGCGTTTTACGATCTCCCGGTTTACAGAGTCGCAATGTGTGACACAAGGCGGCGCTCTTACTACTGCACTGGTTGCGTCACATCCAATGGCTTAGCAATCGCGAATGGAGGACATGCTGTTGGACAAAGCAAGCTGCTGATTTCTGTGGTCTTCCATGAAAAGGTTGTCTGGCCTCTTCAGGATGAGCTATGATGAGCTGTGATATATGGATGATCAGGGATGAGCTACTGAAATTATTGGAAGCCGCTGGAAAGTGAACGGCACAGGCTCCTAGGCACATCCCTTGGACTTCATTCTGCTCCCCAGTGTTTTCAAGGCCTTGGTTTGGCTCTCGCCTCCATGACCGGGTTCCTGGGAACGGGTTTCCGTATTTCATCGCGTTTTGTCGCCTTTTGATGCCGCCCGGTTCATTCCGGTATTCTGCTCAACCGTTCACCTTGACATAAAACAAAAGAGCTATTACCGCAGTGGGAGCCAAGGAGAGATCCAGAAAAAGGGTCATGGCATTGAAGGGACTTTCAAGTAAAATATTATTTTAGTGCATACAATATCCGAGGAAAATGAAATAAAAAAAACAAGAAAAGGTGGCCGCGCGGCCGCCCAACTTGAGAATGAACCTCCAAGTGTCGAACACGCATCCACAGACCAATCATCCTCTCTTGGAAGATTCCTGGATCTGTCTCCGATGAAACCACCAAGATAGGCCAGTGGGCTGCACAACAGTCATCCGTGGTGCCGTTTTTCTTTGGTTCCTACGGTTATGCCGTGTACAATGGATAAAACCAAACATCGTAAAGCCTTAAAATTGGCCTTCAGCGGGCGTTCCGTGACATGGTCGTCATTTCCACAGGGTCTCCGACCGGCGGACACAGGTGGCTCCGACTGGCCGAGCTCACGGTCCACGCCTCGCCGGACCGTAGTCCACGGTCCATCATCTGAGGCCGGGGCAGCCTCCGCTGCAGCCTGGCGCGGCACCCCCTGAACCGTTCCGTGAGCCGTTCAGGCGGCCGCGCAGCCGGCGGTGCCTTCCCCCAAACCTGCTCGCACCGCCGCCGGAGACCGAGCAGACCCACGCACCGCTCAGCAGCCATGCTTCCTCCCCCTCCCCGTCGGCCTGATGGCGGCATTGTTGGCGCGCTCAGCGGCGTTTTTCTGCTGCCTGCCCGCGGAAGGGGAGGTGGTTGTGGGGGCACGGCGGCTCCATGCCGGCTGACATATTTACTGCTTCCCAGTGGGGCTCGGGGACAGGCGGGCGCGGGGCGACGGCGCGAGGGGCATTCTCCCGGTATGTGACCTTGATCGGCGCCGGGGGTGAACGCCCCAGTGTGCGCGCGGCCGGACCGGGCAGGGTCCGACGCACTGGCCAGGTTCACAGGCCGCACCGGCGGCGGGCGGCGCGCGTACCGCTAATGCAGCCGAGGAATATTGACACGGCAAGACCGTCACTGGCAGAACGTCTTCCCGGGCATGCCTTTGTTTTACGGTGCATGCAGTGAGTTCAGAGTGCACAGCACGCTGAAGCCCCTGGCCAGTGCATCGTGACAAACGCGGACTCGCCGGGATATTGGGAGTTGGTGATGCGGAGACGGGCTGGCTGCTGCACGTACGTTTTGAAGTTTATTTTATAAGCGTGCTGAGAAGTCCGGCCTCAGATACATGACGGAGTGGAGCGAGGTCGAAGAAAGAGGTACGTCGAAGCGACTAAGGGGAAGGGTGAGGAACCAAGTCCAGCGGCTGTCATACTAATGTCAAACATAGACGGACTCTACCACTTAAAACATTAGATGGCCCGGCAAACGTAAAATCCGGTGTGACACGAGTCACGCAAACCATCCGACAGACGACAGATCTCAAGATGTTCCGTCGATCTAAAAGCTAAAACCACATTTAAACCCACAGCGCATTGGCAACGGGTGCCTGAGGCACGCGTGTCGCCAATACCTCGTCCCGCTCACATAAACACAAAAGTGCACAGGTTGCATCAGAAATTAAGCTAAGCATTCAAAAGCCGAGTGCATGTTAAAATGTTCTTATGCTGTCTTAATGGAGTTTATGTTAAAATGTTCTTGTCCGTTTCCCTGCGCCAGGAATGGGACGGCCGCGCCACATAGAAATGGATCTTGAATATTTACCTACATGCCCAAGTTAGTCATTTTATTTTGCATTTGACGATTAAATGGAGGAATTCGCCGTTTTTGTTTGGATGTCCGTGTGACATCCACTTTACGATTTTAGGGGCATAATTCTGGGGTATGCCCAGAAGAAAACCCCGAAACCTCAGCGTTGCGTTCGGCATTAGTGATTGGAAATTTGACTATGGGACCCTACGGGCACCTCTCCAAGATTCGGTGCAGCGTTTGTTGGTACCCATCTCAGTCACATTGGGTAACATCCCTGCATGGGCCTCATTATTGCTGATTTGCACGACTGATGCATCTAAATGCCTCGTTCTTCCAGGTTTCTCTTGCCTAGCCACCGTTCCCAAAAAGATGATTCCGCCAGAATTATATCCTGCCTCTGTAATGATCGCAGCGATTGATCGCGTTATAGTAGCCTTGTGTAAACATATGGGAGAGAAACATTTGTCGAATATGTACTCAGTCTTGCAGCAAGCACGCCTACTGTCTGCTGTATAGTGCTGAAGCCCGTTTCTCTCCAAAACAAAGGTTTTTGACAGTGCGAGGGTTAAAGCGCGTGACTACGGAAACATGCACATATCATTTCGTCCCGGTGAGGATCAGAGGACATTTACCAAATATACTGGTCAATGTTGCCCAACTTAATGGCAGATGACGGCAATGGGGTTCCTTCGACGCGCGTCGTGTACTAGCGGAACTAGGCGCCGTCCACCCGACTAGCGTGTAAAGGACACCCGTTGGCAAAGGGTCAGAATAGTCCAACGAACCGAGTTAAACGTATTTTCAAGTAAAATCTTGCGGGTGGGACAATGCTGTTGAGATAGGTTACATTTCCCAAGCACACCAAGGGCAAGACAACTTGGGAGTATTTTGGTGATGAGCGATCCCAGTGACACAGCAACTGACGTCCGTTTTATCTGGACCTAACGTTCGTGGCATTTGCTGACGTTCTTCGCGTTGCGGGCATATATTAATTAATCACACCGAACCATACCCAGCCACGAAATGATTCGCAGTACCGGGCAGCATAAATAATCAGCGGTCCTGCCGGTGTTCCGTGCACAAAATGGCGCGGCAAGGGGCCGGCGGCCGCAGCCGCTTCCGTGCCACGTGCTGCCGACATGTAAACATCGCTCCACGCCCATGGGGTCCGCTGGTGGCAGGGAGGGAGACGCGACAGTTCAACTTTTTGACGCTCGGCGGTGCGTGGGAAGGCGTAATAAAACGACGTCCGTCCAGCTATGAATCCGTCGCGGCGCTTCCGACCATCGATCACGCTCGGCGGATCGCAGCGACGGGCCAGCCTGTCCGCCCCTGCCGAACAAATAGCCGCCTCTCGCCCGATGTCCCTCCCGTGGGACGATTACTGTCCGAGCGTCGGCGGCTGTTTCCGCTGCCCCGGACCTCCTGAGACTCCGGCTGGAGGAAGCCTCCGCCGGTTCCAGTCGATCTCAGCCGCCGGAAACGGTGCCGATCATTTCCCACGGTTTCCTGGCCAATGATTATGCTCGTCAAGGGCGTGAGATTTTTTTGACGTTCGCTGGATGAAGGCGATCGCCGGGATCTCCTGTTATCGAACGCATCTTCCCGTTAATGCAACGGAAGTATTCAGGAACGTATTCGATAACAAGAAAACGTCAGAGTTGCTGATGAGTCATCACAGGCTTCGTCGATTTCCAATGTTATGTGGAAGTTGAACCAGCTAAGTGAAATTCGTATTTCCACAGAACGATACATCATTTGATGACGACACAATATTTGCAACTACTACAGTTTAGCTATATTCGGTTGCGGAAATTTGTGGTCCAGTTATGAAGTACGGGATGTCCCCTCCCCAAAAAAGAAAATACGACACTTAACTTTGACAATAACTTCTTTGTCTACTGAGTTAAGAACGCCATGTTTTCGAGCGGCATTTGCAATGTTCTGCATGTTTAGCCCTCCAACTTTCATTACGATAAGACATTCCGTGTTGATTTTGTGACTGTTTTATTGCATGCTCTAAATGTTGGCCTCGGCGGCTCAAACACATCCGAATGCGTCTGGAGAAATTGTTCACAACGTTCACGCACTGAGCGATGGGGATCGCTCGAATCACAGGGTTCACTGTGAAGTACGATCTCCAGTATACATTGTTCTTTGAATTGGCATGGCCAATGAGCAAAACGTGTGCATCATCTGTGGACTAGAGATCGTCAAGGGAGTTTGGTTCCTGCGCGAGGTTGTCAGTCAACCACTGACACATCGCCATCCGTTTCTCCATGTCTTGGGGTTCGAGTTTATGGAACACATCTATATGGTATGGATGTAGTTTCAAGTCCTTCATCAGAATGTTGGACAATCCATTCTCGGACAGCTCGAGATTTTGGCAGCGAGGGCTAAGGGACGCGACAGTGGCGATGTTGGCTGGATTTTTTTTTAAAGATTTTGGTCTTCCCGAGTGAGTAGCCTCGCTCGGGGCTGAAGCGTTCAGATTGCGTACCGTTCTATGAACTCTGAGTTTGTGCATCCAACGGCAAATTGATTGTCTCTTGGGGGCATCACGCCCTTTAAGACCGAAGCAGGGTGCACGGGTCTGTTGGGAAGATTTGGTTGTTGACTACTTCCTAACACAAAACGCCCTTTTCTCGATTGTAAACCCCAACTTGATTAGGTGATATCTCCGGCACTAATGAACGTTTCGAGGAGAAACGCACACCGTGGCACGTACCATGCATGTGCATTAATATGTGAAAAAATCACTTGTTTATCTGTAAAACTACGTCCGTTATTAAGAAAGATGTCACATTTTTTGGGACACGCTGCATTTCTTCGTGATCGCCCCACTTTAACGGGTCGTCACGAGCAGTGCTTTGGCACGATCGTTTTGAGCCGATGGTGCAGTTGTGAGTACAGCCGGAGAGACTGTGCAGTGCACGGCTGGGTGACTCGGATTCGTTAGCAGCATAAGATTGTTTTTTTCTGTAGGGCACACTGGCATCATCGTCCAGACGAACTACGCAGTCATAATCCAGAGATATCATGTAAGTGGATGCGCGAGAAAAGTATGTTATTAGTTTTTGGGCCGCCGAATTTCTTCTTTCTCCTATCGTATGAAGACAGTGGTACTATGGTCAGACAATGCAATTAATGATAAAAAGGGTGATGAAGTTACATATATTCGTCAAGGCTGTCGTTCAGAATCTTGCATCTACCAACGATGTTTAAGTGACGCTTCAGAATGCAGGAATGTTAAGATGGTATCGACTCAGGCGGTCCCTGGTCCAGTGCTGCGCTTGCGTACCGACGCTCTGCACAATGCATGTCCGCGCGCAGTTCGCAGCAGCACATTGCTGGAATGCAAAAATTGCCCCGAATTACGAGCGCCCCAGGCCACAACCAGTCTTCTGTGCATCTGCCCGGTGGTCAGCGTCGTGATTAAGTGATGCGAATGGGCATTCGCCAGGTGGTATGCAATCACCACGCGCCATTTGAATTGTTCGGGAGCCGAGATAGAACATGCCATGTCATTGAGTGGCGTGGCCGGCTGCTGGACTTGAGAGAGAGAACCAGTCCTTCCGAGACATGAAGCATTCAAACTCTTGAAATGTTTTCAAACAATGCCTGGCCAGATCAGACTTTATCTGGTACAGTGGATCATTTCAGGCTCCTGGGGTGAGTCAGGTTAGGTCAGATCACACCTTCCCACGGTCAGTTGAAAGCAGTTCATATCCTCTCACGGTCAGTTGACAGCAGGTCATACCCCTCCACGGTCCGTTCAGGGCAGGTCATCCCTTCCTACCGTCAGTTTATGGCAGGTCATACTCTTCCACGGTCAATTCAGGGCAGGTCAGACCTTCTCACGGTCAGTTCAGGGCAGGAAAGACCCTCCTACGGTCAGATGAGGGCAGGACAGACCCTTACACGGTAGTTCAGGGCAGGCCGGACGGTCGGCAGACCGGAAAAAGCTCTGTGCCGGTTGGCAGGTTCCTCCGCCAGCCGGCCGCTGCTCCCTCTATCGGCCCCGGTTCCCATCGTCGGGGCGGGCGCCGCTGCCAACCGACGAACCGCTCTGTGGTGGGTCAACGTCCCCTCGCCGGCGGTCAACGCCCTGTCGGCCGGCCGTCAGCGGACGGCGGGTGCACGCGCCGATCGGCGGCCGCACTGCCGGCACACGCGCCAGTGATGGACAGCGGGCCGCCGGCCGCTGCTGGCCGCTCGCGCTGAGCGGTAAATCCCTGGCGCGCTCACGAAGGCGGATGGCACAGCAGAGCCATCTAGTTTTTGATGGTGCAAGAAACATGTTCAAAGATGGCCGCCCGACCTCGCGGACCCCCGCTCGTCACGCCGTCCTTGTTCTGTGTTAGTTGTACCCAACGCTGGGCCGTTATCAGCACGGATAGCGATCACCGTGTTTGAAGAATAAGATAGCATATAGTCAGCGCACATGTTGTCGCCACTTTAAGCGAAAACCGTTAGTTCGCGAGCCGGAAACTACGTAGTGAATGTTTGGTACATTCTGCCATCTATTGCCGAGCCTGTAGGTTGCAGTTAGGGCGCTCTGATGGCGCTACGCTTCTGCGGTCCCAACTTTGATCCGTTAATGACAGTAAAAAACAAGCTGTTTTTCTGACACTAGTGTTTGCTGCAGGTTTTAACCCCAGACAGTGGTGGAGTGTCATTAAACACAGCATTTTCTGGGTTATTTGGGCACATTTTATCTTCTATTTATCGTTCATGTGTATTCTCGTTAAACCGAGAATAAACGCACATGAAAAATAAAATAAAGTGACCGAAAAACAAACATTTTCAAGCGATGGAGCTGGGCTGAAAAATCTAGGAACTGGGAACCGGACTAGGAACGATCAGGACTGGGAGTGAAGATAGAGGATAAGGATGCGACAATGTGTGCCCAGCCAAGTATTTCAGGTAGCCTCGGCAGTGCTGGCTTCGCTTAGACATGACGTGCCTACTGGAGAGAATGTATGGGTAGACTTATGATGAGAAGTATCCACTATGGATTACTGCAGCCTTTCCAGCGCTCAACTTTATGCAACGGCTCGGTTTTAGGCAAAGGGTCAAGGATGGCGAAGGGAAGGAAAAAGTGAGTCGCTTTCCAGTTCGTGGTAGCCGTTGGATTTTGGATGCATGCACCTTCCAGCATATCTTTTTGTGCGCCACTTGCCATCCGTTTGAGTGACCAATGTGCAAATATAGGTGTTTCAAACCGTAACCGACGGTTCATCGCCCACAGTCCTCAGAAAGGACCCACTCGTACGGTGTACCTCGATTTCCATACCAACATCAAGAGTCATGCTGCCATCTCATGATGCTTGGTAGGTACAAAGGCATCCACTGCTCTTGAAAAACAGCAGCGCCAAAAGGATCGGTACTGAGCAGATGTGAACCAAACTAATGGAATTTTAGCAGCTCACAAGGTGGCTAATTAAGAAATGAAGTCTTTAGCTTATGTGGTTCTGAAATCGCGTGAAGAAAGCTTGAAGGACAAAAAAGCCGGTTGTTTGCGGGACAACAGGACTGGCCACTTTCAACTCAGCGGTCCATTTCTGCCAACGCGCAAAGCGTTCTTACGCCACCTAGTGTCATTACGCATGTTAGCAAATCGACGAAGCTGTCGTACGCAGCTCTGTCGACAGCTGGTCAACCACGGTGTTCCGGCGGTCAGCGCTGGTCCTCGTTACCGCCTGTTTGACGGTCGTTATATGTTCGAACAGTGGCCGGGCTACAGCAGTGGGGTAGCTGGATCAACAGCCCGTGTGTACATCGGATATGTGTCATGTGCCTGCATGTGCCGGAAGCCATGACAGGAGCCTGCCAGGGCAGTGGGAACAACTTGACACCATCAGAGAGCAGGCTCATCCGAGCGAAACGCCATCTTTGCCAGGGCGCGGTTCAAAGTTCACTCAAAGTCGGACCGCGCACTTGAATTCGCAGCTTCATGCCGCGATATCCCAGTCTAGTGACAAGACAGGTGCACGTCGAGTGGTGGAGGAAAAGTGTACAGGTCATCCACGCGTATCTTGCCAGACACATATCTGAGCTCAGCGGCCATAGCACAAAGATTAAAACGCCGAGGTTTCGAAGTCCAAGCTCAGTTTTAGGTCTTTCATTCACCAGAACATTCGAACGGTACGTCAGAGACGTCCACGAAGCCATGCAAATAGGAACGCTAACCACACGTTTTCTGGATCTCGACGAAACTCGTCAATCCAAACTATTAAACCGCGACGACCAGCGAATTAATGGCACCAAGATCCACATAAGGAACAAACATACGGTGGTCCTGTGACTCAGACAATACGCACAACGGCGGATCATAGACAACGGTGAACCAGCCAGCTGGGTGCCGAAGCAAGCTGAGCCGACCAACGAAATTCCCAAGGAATGACACAGCCAACCGTTTCAGAGATCTCCGTCAAACCCGAAGCTGAACGCTCATGCCATTATTTCCTTCGCTCGCATGTGCGTGGGCAGAGTTGTAAAAGGCAAAGGCACTGCACCAAATATTAGGATCTGTTAATCCAAGCCGGGTTACTACCTATTACACATCGATGTGCCCGTTATAACCAGTCCAGTGCCGGAGCTGGCAGTCCAACTGACAAGCCCACCGGCGGCCGCTGGGACGGCGTGCCCGGCAGCCGGCCGCTGCCGGCGCAGGTCCCCGCTCCGGCCCACACCTTCCCCGGCAGCGGGCGTCACAGCGGCGCAGCCGACCCGCCGCCCGCCGTCCCGCGCGTCACAGCAGCGTCACAGCAGCGCCACAGCAGCGCAGTCGTCCCGCCGTCCGCCGTCCTGCGCGTCACAGCAGCGTCACAGCAGCGCAGTCGTCCCGCCGTCCTGCCGGCCGGACGTCACAGCAGCGCCGGCGACGACTCCGGCTCGGCCCAGTCGGCCGCGCCGCCGGCCAGACGGCCGGAGCAGCCCAGGCCGGAGTCGCGCCAGTCTGCCGCCGGCAGAGGGGCGACCGCGCCGGCCTCCGTCCCGGTCGGCGCCCGGCCGGCGTCCGACCGCCGGCCAGCCGCCGCGGCCGCCCAGCGCCGCCTCCAGCGAGTCCAGGGCGTCGGCCAGCGGGGCGGTGTCGGCCGCCGCCAGGAGGGCCGCCGTCTGCCGAGAGGCCAAGTCGGCCGCCGCCGGACAGCCGGCTCCAGGCACTGGCCAGCTCGGCGCCGGCACCGGACTGGACAGGCCCAGTCGGACGTCCACCGCGTCCGACAGCGCCGCGTCCGCAGGCTCCGCCGGCTCCTGACGCGTCTCTGTGGGCGGAGCCGGAGCCAGGGCCGGACCCAGAGCCGGAGCCGGAGCTTGAGCCTGAGCCTGAGCCTGAGCCTGAGCCTGAGCCTGAGCCTGAGCCTGAGCCTGAGCCTGAGCCTGAGCCTGACGCTGAACCTGAGGCTGAGGCTGAGCCTGAGCCTGAGCCTGAGACGGAGCCAGGGCCGGACCCAGAGCCAGAGCCGGAGCCGGAGCTTGAGCCTGAGCCTGAGCCTGAGCCTGAGCCTGACGCTGAGCCTGAGCCTGAGCCGGGGCCGGGGCCGGAGCCGGAGCCGGAGCCGGAGCTTGAGCCTGAGCCTGAGCCGGGGCCGGGGCCGGGGCCGGACCCAGAGCCAGAGCCGAAGCCGGAGCCTGAGCCTGAGCCTGAGCCTGAGCCTGAGCCTGAGCCTGACGCTGAGCCTGAGCCGGGGCCGGAGCCGGAGCCGGAGCCGGAGCCTGAGCCTGAGCCTGAGCCTGAGCCTGAGCCGGGGCCGGAGCCGGAGCCGGAGCTTGAGCCTGAGCCTGAGCCTGAGCCTGGGCTTTAGTCGGAGTCGGAGCCGGAGCCGGCCGGACGTCTGCCGCCGGAGGAGGGGAGCCGGAGTCGGCTCTGCCGCGCGGCTCCTCCTCCACGGGCGACATGGCCTGGCCAGGGTCGGTGGGCGGCGCGGCGCCGGCTCGCCGTCGGCCGCCGGCCGCTCCGCCGCCGGCCGACCAGTCGACGTTCCGGTCGGCCAAGATGCGCCGCCGTCCAGACGGCTTCAGGAGGTGCTGGCCGAACTGAAACAGGCACGGCGCCGACGGCGCAGCTCCGGTCAGTTCAGTTCAGGTCAGTTCAGGTTAAAGGCAGGGCAGTTGGAGCAATCATAAACTCCAACTTAACAACAGCCAGAAATACCTCATTCTTAGCACACTGACTTTACCACACAGAGTAAAACGTATCTGCGACGACAACCGTACGTCCGATGTACAAGCGTTCGCTTCACGTCGGACGCCTGCATGAGTTTGAACAGGATAAATATGCCGCGACGGCACCCGCAAACTACTGTCATACGCCATGATCGAAGAGACTCGCACACAAAGCCCACGCTGCAGACATAGTAGCTGAGGACTATGAAATCATCCCAAAATCGATGACCCTGCAACGCCGCCAAAATGATGAGGTGAAGTTTATTACAAGAGCAAGCATCGAACTGTCTCTGCGCACGAGCTACCAAAGGAAAAAAAATGGCCGGCGTTCTGCAGCAGAACAAACTGCGCTGCCAGTCGCAGCTGCAGCAGGACTCTTCGACCGGTATGGCAGTTCTGGTATAGGCATAAACACAGACATGACAACGCCGTCGGCAGTCGACTGGCCTTGTGAAATTCGAAAGAACTAAAACATACTGAAAACCCAAACCCAGCGTGGCCACCCAACGAAGTTAGACAGTATGCCTGTCCCATTTTGGTTACAACGCCGTGTCAGATGATCAGCTGAGTCACTAGTGACAGGACTACATACCAGCATCAATGCTACGACGTTTAATCTGCCACCACAATCAAGTTGCAATCAACTCTAAACCCCTCCAGTTCCCAATAAGCACCACACCTGTGCACGGACATGCTCCCCAATACCAGTAAGCAGGCACAGCCTACCAATTCCAGACCCAGCAGTCATACTCCACAGTCCCAGCCAGCAGTCTAACTCCCCAGTCCCGGTCAGCAGTCGAAAATTCCCAGTCCCAGACTCCGCGGCCATGGTCGTTAAGTCCGAGACTCAGCAGTCACACTCTGCACACAGTCACTCTCCTCCAGTCCCAAACCCAGCCATCACGCTCTCCCTCTGACAGACCCAGCCGTCACGCCCCCCAGTGACAGACCCGGCCGTCACGCCCTCCAGTGTCGGACCCGACCGTCACGCCCTCCAGTGACAGACCCGGCCGTCATGCCCTCCAGTGACAGACCCGGCCGTCACGCTCCCCGGCGACGGACCACGCCGTCAAGTTCCCCCACTGACGGACCCAACCGTCACGCTCCCCACTGACGGACCCGGCCGTCGCGCTCCCACAGTGACAGACCCAGCCGTCACGCCCCCGGCGACGGACCACGCCGGCACGTTTCCCCACTGACGGACCCGGCCGTCACGCCCCCCCCGTGACGAACCCGGCCGCCACGCCCCCCAGTGACGGTCGGACGCCGCCGGTCGGCGGTGCGGCCGCCGCCCGCGCTGGGACGGACTGAGCTCACGCACTGTGGCCGGGCCGCGGCGGTCGCCCGTCTCCGCCGTGCAGCCGCCGTCCCACTCCGGAGAGCCGCCTGACGCCTGCGAACGACCGCAACCGGACAGCGTCGCCGGCCCGCCCGACGCGGCGTACGACGGGACCTCGGGAGGCAAAGGAAACGGTATGCACTGGAGACAGTAGAGGGCAGACGTGGCAAGTAGTGGTTACGGCATAGGACAAACATACTATGTAGTGGACACGGTATGAAACAGGCACAGTATGGAGTGGGCAGAGCAGAGAACAGGCTCGGTCGGAGTGAGCATGATAGGAAACAGACACGGCGTGCTGCGGATACGGTATGAAATGGACACGGTACGGAGCGGACACGGTATGCAGCGGACAAGGTATCTAGCGGGAACGACAAGTGGTGGGCACGGAGTGCAGTGGAATGGAACAAGCACGATATGTAGCGGATGCGGCATGGAACAGACACAGCATGTAATGGATACGGTGTGGAAGAGACGAGGCACGGAGCGAACACGGCATACCGCGGATATGCAGCAGACACCGTGCGGAGAGGACACGGCACGGAGCGGATACGCACGGAAGAAAGACTGGTCCGTTGCAACGCCCAGCAGGCTCGTTTGCCGCCGGTCGGTGCGACGCGAATGGAATTATTGCTAATATATATATTTGGAGAACTGCAGCCCGGCGCTTACCGTGCGAAGCGAGTGGCGACGGTTCAAGCGACTGTCCGAAGCGGGTGTACGTGGTCAGCCCGGTTGTCCCCAGAACACGATCCGGCGGTGACCAGTCCTACGGCGCCTCGATGGCCCAGTGTGAGAGCGCCGCTGACCAATCTGTACGGCCAAATCCCAGAGCCGAGCTTCCCCCACCCGTCCCTCTCTCTTCACGCATAATGTGCGTATGGGTGCCGTCCGGTTCTCCGGCGATACCTCACTCTGCGCCCAGCTCCCGCCGAGGCACGTCGTCAGGTGCGTCTCAACGATTCATCGACAGCCGGGGTCACACAGCCACGCTCCCTCACGCCGTCGCCGTCTGCGGCTGGCGCCGACCGGCGACAGACGGCCGGCCGTACTCCGGCCCACTGCAGCGTCAAGTGAGGCCCCGTACCGCCCTGGCGCCGGCGCCGTGTCGCTCTGGCGGACCCGCGCCGCGAACAGCTGCGCCACCACTGCCGTGCCGCGGGCCCCGTGCCGCCCTGGCGCCGGCGCCGTGTCCTCCCGGGCCCGTGTCGCTCTGGCGGACCCGCGCCGCGAACAGCTGCGCCACCACTGCCGCGCCGCGGGCCGCGGGGCGCCGGCCGTCTCCGGCCGGAGGCTCCGAGTCCGCCCGGGAGCCTCCCCATCACCTCGCACCGCTGCATTCACCCAGTTAAGGTGGCGACGATTCTAGTTTACCACAGACAGCCTCCAACGCCTGACACAGCAGGACAGACTACGAATTCGACTAGGCCTCGCATGATGAGTGTAAACTACTGCATTGTTCGATAAAAGGCAATCCTTGCTGCTAACAGCTACACATGACTAACGAACAAGCTCAACATTCAATGGCATCACACAGGGGTACCGTGAGACTCCGTCGCGCTGTACCCAATAGAGCTCATAACATGACTGTTCAAGAACAATTTTGCTTGAGGCGAAAGGGTGGCGACCGCGTGCTGAATAGGAACTGCCGCTAAGGCAAGAAATCCGGCGTTATGCACTTCAGATCATAAATTATCTTTTACTTTTATTGCCTTTTTATTTTTTACTTTTCATTCCATTTTTTTTAACTTAATTAAGAAAAAGTTAACTTGACGGTATTTGGTGAACATATGGATGACACTTTAAGTGGCTTGCCGTGCGGCTACCGCACGTGAAACGTTGGATGTCCAATGTGACCTCAGCCCGGCGGTCGGTCCTGCTACAGAATACAGCCTAGACGCTAGAGATTCAAGTACCTGAAAATCATATTGTACGCGATTCGAGCCTACGTAAGTATATCCGTTTATAATGCAGATCACAGCGATGTCTGCGATAACCGAGAAGTCCTTTTGAAGTCCAACAAATCTCCAAGAAGTCTTTTTGCCGACTCAGGAACGAATAAACAGAACCATTTTAATGCACCCTCGTGTTGCGATATGCCTGAGCTCGAAACGTTGATGTCGGATGAAACCTCGCGAACCTGCTTTCCCTGCTAGTCGCCCAAGATCCACAGTGACTAATTGCACGGCGTGTCAGTCGAAATGCTTCACTACATTACACTTACCGAAACCAATGTCTAAGCATCAAATCACTTGAGTCTAATGAGACTTATCGTGTCCTTGATGCTCTGCTATAAATCGGACGCCACGAGTTACTTCATGTCGTCGTTCAAAATGCACTACTAAAGTTATAAAGTTAAGGGCTCCGGTTGGGTTTCGGAAGAGCACTCGACCCCTGCATGCCATGAGTGCAGCTCCGCTCCGTCCACGACAGCGGGCGTGTCCTCACCAGCGGCGTGGCGGCGGCCGGGCGGCCGGCCGGCGCCGGCGGCGACTCGTCGTTCTCCTTGTCCGGGCTGTCCTGGATGTGGGCGAAACGGCGGCGCAGGGCGGCGGCCAGCAGCGCCGCCGGGTCCTGCGGGTCGGCCGGCCGCGGCGCCACGCGCAGCGGCGTCCCGCCTGGAGACCTGGAACCACCGGCCAGGTCAGACGCGCGCGGGCACTCAGGGCTGGTACGGCAGCAGATCACTGTCGACAGGTTACTATCGCACCGCTGGTCGTCGTTTTAGCTATGTTTAAGGATCATATCAACATCGTGGAAAACGGACGTCCTGCGTGAAGGCGCACGATTAGCATTTGCACAAGGCCACGAAGTTTCGTGTCACAGGATGTTATACATAAGGCAACGAAGTTTCGATAAGTAACTGCCGCATGCTTCATCACCACAAGTAACACAATATCGCGCTCTTACCATGCAGTTTAGAAACGACTGCACAGCCCTCCTAGCCGGAGGGACGCCACTAATAATGCCCATGCATCCAACTTTACCGTGCCATTCTATACCGGCGTACATACTTCAGCGTGAGCAAGACATAAAAGCTGCCACAAACTCAAAAGAGCAATTACAACCATGCACTTCTTCAATAACATCAACCTCAGCTTGGACATTATATAACCGGAACACAGCTTGCTAGGCGCCTGAAGCCGGCTCGGCGTCGGTCTCTCCGCTGACAGGTCGGGGGAGGGGGAGCGGTCGGGGAGCGTCGCCTCACCTGGCCACCCGCTTCAGCTTGACAGAGCCCATGCCGCGCAGCACGTCCGTCATGGAGGGCACCGCCAGCCGGGCGGCCGGCGGCGCGCAGTCGGCGCCGGCCGCCGCCCGGTTCCGCGCGATCTGTTGCCGCAGGCTCTCCGCCGCCGACACGCCCGACCGAGGCGGCGGCGGCGGCGGCGGTGGCGGCGGAGGGGGCGGAGGAGGGGGCGCGCCGCCGGCCGGTGCTGGTCGAGACAGCGGCGGCGTGGGCGGGCACACAGCGTTCAGCCGAGTTGACGACAGCAGAGGACTCTGCGGCCGCGAGCAGCTGACATGGCCCAGATCTGAGGGGGACAGTTCAGCGCCGGTAACATCCGCCCAGCACCTTAGACGACCGTCCACAGTTGGGTGCCGGGGGAGGGCAGACGGTACCTTCCTCCGCCCCAGACAAAAGGGCACCGCTAGCCGGGCCCTTTTGTCCGGGTTGCGACCCCGTGGTTAGCTGAAACGACTCGCCGTCTGCAGCACCACTAGCACAGCCCCAGGACGACGGCCCGCACCACACCGCTCGATCGCTTCATTCATACCAGACCGGGGGACCTCACCTTCGGCGCACTCCCGCTCCAGCACGATGGCGGCCACCTGGGCTCGCAGTCGGGCCAGCTCCTCCTCCAGACTCTGCAGCTTGGACAGGTCAACCGCCGCCTGCGCGCACAGGCAGCGCCGTCACACACGAACAGCCAGCTTTCCACGCAAGACGCGACAGCGAAGCCACGCTGCCTACGGACAGCAACGTCGAGAAACAAAAAGGGCTCCGACCCGCACTGTCCTCCGGTCGGAGACAGACGTCACAGAGTAAACGAAGAACCTGTAGACATTTTACTCGAGACGCACATTTCGGACGGGCTCTTCAGGACAGTTCGGCTGCCACTTCGGCGCCGGGGGGGGGAGGGCACAGGCCTCCCCCATCGGCACAGGGCACAGCGAACGAACCCGAATCTGGTCCTGGTGCCGTCGGCTGGCCAGCTGCTCAAGTTCATCAGGCTGTCGGAGCCTCCAACTCTGACTCTCACCTCGGAATCATCAGCCGGGCAGGTGAGGTCTCGCGGCCTCTGACTCTGACTCTCACCTTGGTAACATCCGCCTGTCTGGTGAGGCCCCGCGGCCTCTGACTCTGACTCTCACCTTGGTAACATTCGCCGGTCTGGTGAGGTCCCGCGGTCTCTGACTCTGACTCTCACCTTGGTAACATTCGCCGGTCTGGTGAGGTCCCGCGGCCTCTGACTCTCACCTTGGTAACATTCGCCGGTCTGGTGAGGTCCCGCGACCTCTGACTCTGACTCTCACCTCCGTAGCGTCCGCCAGGCTGCTGCAGTCCAGCGGGCTGGTGGCGCGCGGCGACTCTCCGTCGCAGAGCGCCGGCCGCGCCGGCAGAGACCGCTCCGAGGCCGGCTCGCCGGCGCTGGCCAGACTCAACTGGCTGGCCGAGCGGCCCAGCAGCAACAGGTGGGGCCGGCACCGCGGCGGCAGCGGCAGCAGCCAGCCGATCAGCCGTGTCGCCGACCTGTGCCGGCCGTGGCGCCGCCACAGCAGGGCACGCAGCTGGCCGCACACGAGTGTGCCGGTCACCGGCGCCGTCATACGGACACGACTGACCTGGCCATGGCAGGCCATCAACAGCAGGGCAGAGAATCTGGGGAATGTCTGAGGAGGCCCCTTTGCAAGTTGATTTTTAAGTCTGCAGGTGTGAGTAGTTCTTGACAATGAATTATGCATGCTATCTGTAACACAGCATATTGACCAATTGACTGCAAACACTTAACAGATCACAGTCACCAGCAGAGATCAGGCATCAGCAACACTGCATTACATTTTCAGCTCCTGCCTGGTCACCCCTCCCCCCTTTCCTGTCACTTGCTGTTGTTGCTGGCAGCCTGGCATCAACCCTGCCCTGACACCTGGGATCTAGGTACACAGATGGCCCTTACCTCAGCAAACATGGCATGGAGGGCTGACTCAAGTCCAGTTTGTGCCAGCACCAGCATCAGCACTTCTTCCAGGTCAGTCCGCAGCTCCAGAGCCACTCCACGCAGCAGCTCCCAGGCACCCCCTTCTGATGGCATCTCTTGTAGGAGGCACCTGGCCTGCTTCCTGCAGAAACAGATTCACTCGATCAAATGTGGTTGTTTTATTGTTTACTTTTCAAACTAAGGGAAAAATTCAAGTTCACAGCAAAATGCATCTAATAATGGTTGAAATTATTTATGGCTAAAACCTAAATTGAATGTGAGGCACATTAAACCCACAGTAACATCACAAACATATTCCTTTCATAGATGATAACATATGAGTCTGCCAGGTGTGATCTTAATTTGCCACAGTTTAATACACAAAACATAAACTGCTTATATACTCAAGACACTTAAACAGCAGGAGTTGGAAAAACCAGCACTTTCTGTGCCAACTTATTTTCAAACAGGCTTTTCAGAAGCTTTTGGAAGCAAAATCCTTGCATTTGTAAATGTTTAAAATGACACCAAAAACCCTGAAAAGCTAGGAAGTCCAGGACTACAACTTTGGGGCTTTGATGTATCACAGATATCACAAAAAACATGGATCATGACTCCTATGGGCACTAAACCTAATTCTCCACATTCAAACTCATGACAGAAGGCCATTTTAACACCTATAGTAAAATGATCCAAATTCGCATCGCTTCTACATCTCACAAACTTATAATCTGTACCAAAGAATTGGGTGATTCCGTGATCTGCTGCGCTATTAACGTCTGGTCCTGCAACCTATTTCACGGCACACAGGTTTACGAGCACAGGTTTGCACTCCTAGAAAAATTACCTCAGCACTATCAGCACAAGAAACGACGAACTGCAGCAATTTCATGAAAGAACAGTGCGAGAAATTTCATTTTCTCGCATTGAGAAACACGAGATTACACATTTCATCGGACGAAAACTGCTGAAGACTTCGCAAGCTATTCAGAGACCGACAGGTGAACAAATCGCGTTCAAAACGCGCGGCGGCACACATGACGCACTTTGCATTTGGCGCATGAATGAGGAAAGTTACTGCTACCAAACTGCACCTACTTACCTACATACGTGGACACTGCTATTCGCGGCTTCGCCATTCGCGGGTTCGCGTATTTGTGGATTTTTCTGAACATATTAATTTTAGAAATCACAGGATGATACCTTTTATATTTTTTGCAGATGAAAATCATTCCTAAGAGTTCATACTGTTTTATTGCATGTTTCCGGTAAACATAGTTTTAAATGGTTATGCTATGCTGTTATCTAAAGCACGTACTGTGCGGCACAGGAACCATGCACCGGTAAGTACTGTACACTAACCAGTAAGACTTCTGTAATGCTGCATATATTTGTGCAATTCTGTCAGGAAGCATAACTGTATAACTATGCATTAAAATGCATTTACTGGTCTTGTAGAGGGTCTGCGGGTAACGGAAATAGCTTAACAACAAAAACTGTTTTTCAGGGGTAGGTTCGATATACTCGCGCATTCATCTCATTCGCGGTACGCTCCGTGCATAACCTCGCGAATAGCGGAGGTTCAATGTACTCGTATGTAGTAATGAGCAAAAATGTTCTCGACGATTCTTTTCATAAACCGAAAATAAAATTTCAACACCGTGCAAAATCTATTAACGACCTTCGTTATACCAGGAGACATTATATTGTTAAATAAATCAGTCGCAAATCAGACAGGCAAATAGCCAGGATCTGCCTCGGCGGGGACAGATGTCGAATTTTGATCATATGCCGCTGGTATATGACGAAATTTATAGGAGAAAGCAGCAATTTTATGTAATTTATCTCGTATTTAACGTACATGAAAAATGTATCGTTTGCTTTTGCAATATATATAATCACTATTCCGTATTCCTGCAAAATCGCTACACATCTAGTGTAGACCGCTTGGCTCGCGGGGGGGCATGGCCCCCATGGACCCCCTTGGCTAAGTCCATGATCAAAGAGAATGCTAGACTCCACGTTTCGGCCGGGGACGATCATCAGGAATAATATACACGGTAAGGTCATCTTTGTCTAGTGCACTGTGATCATTTAGGTCCTACAGCATGAAGTCAGATTTCAAATGTACACGTAAAAAGTCGCGTGACCAACAGTGCGGACAACACTACGGACCTCAACACTGCGAACACTCAAAAACAACGGATACTATATCACGCAGGCCACTGCGAGCAATAAAAAGGGCTCAACTTTATCCATGCCCGGAACAGTGAGGGGTCTCCTAAAACGAAAGCCCATGAGAGGCACGAAAAAGAAGGTATATATTTATGGTTCACAAATTATGCAGGTAGCGAATAAGTCAACTATGATAGGACCCTTCCCCCTCCCAAAGTCACCGACGACAACAAACCATGAAAACCTAATTGGGTAAGGCGAACCAAACAAATATTTGTGGTGCTCCTAACTAACAAATAACCCAACTCAAAGCGCTGCAAGCGAAGCTGTTCATATTATGTATCAAGATGTCGTCTGTGAGTTAACTTCAGGCCGGAGATGTCTGATGTGTAGATTCCAGAGCTTTCAGGTCGGCATTGTACCTCGCTGTTGCCAGATTTTTTTTTTCATTTCACATCATTTTTCATTCGCATCTTAAAGAGCTCGCTGCTATGGGCTTGAATACAGTGCACGGCAAGTTAAGTCGCAACAATGGTACGCGACCTAACATGGCCTCAAAGTGGAACTTGGGAAGGCTATGTAAAAATGACAAAAGCAACCATAAAAATTTGGCGTCCTTATCTTGTTTCGTTTCCAAGTTAAAAAAACAAAACAAAATTATTTGGGGGCGGCTAGTCCTCGCCCCCACCCCGGAGGTGTGCGGGTTAGCATCCTTGAAAAAAAATATTAATATGTTTTAAATGCATACTGCATGCCCTTGTACAAGTCAAACAGTAGGAAAACAAATTAGTTGGCCGTAGATATCATGTATTACTACCTAGTTTTAGGTAACTTAGCAAATGTACGCAAACCAAATGTACGTATGGATAAATACGTATGTGCAAATGTGCGTGAACGTAAATGTGCGCAAGCGAAAATGTACGTGTGCACAAAAGCACGCCCACGCAACATACGTACGCAAAATGTACACATAAGCATACATAAGCATACAGTTACAAATGGGATGGTTTGAAAATCTCGTGTCATTGTTTCATCTTTGTTTAACTATTTGCTTTCGTGTTTCACAATGTTCCTGTTAATACGTTTTTTTGTGAGACAATGTCGTAATGTCATATTTCGTCTTTAGCTGCATGCATTGTGATGTAATGAATTCCGGCCCTATTCTGCTGATTTTGTCTGCTGACTGATCGCGACTTATATGCCGAGTACTGTCGGCGTTTCGACTGCTCCGAGCTGGGAGTGTGATGTCAGAGAACATAACCATGTCGCTCGTGATGCGTTTCTAAAACCGACCGCGGCATGGGTGGAGCTTTTTTATTTCAGTTAGGGGATCCAGGGTCCACAGCCAAACATAGCTTCCCCGCAATGCAAAACTCATATGTTGGCGACTTAACTTCAAGGTTCCGGATTCTTATAAATGCGTCGTTTTGTATTATTTTGTCCTGGAGAAGCGGCAGATGTTTCCAGAGGGGCCAAGTATAAGTTGTCTTAGGTGCAATAGCGGTAAGGTATATTTTAACCGAAGCCCAATGACATCACTGGCAGGGGTCGTACAGGCGCGTGGGAAGTCTCTGAAAGTTGCAGGACGGTCTGCAGCCACTTGGGAGTTTCGTAACGTGGACCACTCGATTTCGATGTTCCGGAAATCCGTTTTTTTGGCCATAAAACAAAAATTAAACATATGGTGGAGAGGGGAGGAGGGGAGGGACGGAGAGCACTCACTCAGCTGTATCTGCCTAAGATACTGTTATGATGGCTATGTCAACAATCTGCTCCATGCGTTCCGGTCTTTTTGAGCTGAAGAGTGATTGCGTTTTTCACAAAATAAGTGATATGCTGCGGGTAAGTACATACTGGACTGGGGTCAATTTCATCGTATTTGAAAACCACTTCAGTAATCTGAAATGACTGTATTTCTAAAAGGTCTGTTTATGACCGTCGCGATATAGGATAAATGCGTGGACATTTATGTAGGTCGCAGCACCGTGACCCGATCTTACATCGACCTGAAACTTGAAACACAATTAGAATACACTATACTGACACACACACACACACACACATATGTATATATATATATTCCAGATATTTCGCTCTGAAAACTACCATTGAAAAAGCAGTTTTTAACGTTTGACGTTCATCTTATCTTATAAAGTGATCTTATGTCAACAACAATACTTTTGCATGTTTATGAAGTTGATATCTATATATATTTTTTAAACAGAGAACTTAAAAAAACATTTTCCTTTACCTTTGTTAGTGCCAAAAATGGCACGAGGTGCCTCCCAAAAACTTGGCCTGGCTCCCTTGGGCAAGGCCAGATTATGAAAATTTAACATAATGCGTGGAAACAGTACATCGGGAAAGCGACCAAGTTTCGTTGCGATAGCTGTTTATATGAAAGATCCGGAAACGACGAACAAAAAAAGGAGGGAGAGCTTCTGAAACACTCCATATGGGAACAGGATTAAAGGGCCCTCCACGCCTGCAAAAAAATCCTTAAAGCTTCGAATCTCACTGATTCGAATGCCATTTCGTAGTTAGCCGCTACGAAACTGAGGTAATACAGGCTACGTTACAAGAAGGCAAGGTGAAATCAGAGCCTCCGCTCAAACGAAAACCTAGCCTCTCCTCTCTCACTTAGGATCATCTCCCGGGAGGGCTGGTGGCTTTCCTGGGGCCAGGGTCTTTTGCCCTCCGCAGGGAAAGCTTGGATGCGCCGCTGATGATGATACAAGTATAGTGTAGATGCCACTTTTTGACTGGTGTTCTCTCACATGCACCTGACTGAAAGCTTTCTCAAAATGACTTAAAAAATATGGGCACGTACATGCGGAACAGTTGCTCTCTTTTGGACCATCTAATGCTAGTACGAGCGTGTAACTAAAGCACTATCTACCAGCAGAACAAAAAATCTCTCACTGCTATTATTACTACTACCAAAAAACAAATTGCATACATACATACTTACATACATGCATACATACATACATATGGTACTGATAATGCTTATACATGATATACGCCAATAATGAAATGTAGCATCCGATATCCGGTTGTACGGCACAACATCGAACAATTTATCCAGTAATGGTGCCTTTGGTAGGGTTAGTTTTGTGATTTGGTGAGAAGGCGTGCGTGTTTGAGTGTGAGTTCCACATACGTCAGCAACAGGATGTAAATGGCTGATGATGGTAATCCGGATCACTAATGTGCAGACAATCTCAGCAAGATTTTTGCAGTGTCACGACACACGCGTTACATGTGGCGAGGCACAACAGTGAACGGTGAAAAGGTGCCAGGGCGTTACCTGTATGTGCGTGAGCAAACCGTGAGGAAACGAAAACTATTTTAAAAGCAATGCATTTCAGTGTTCGACTTCCACACTTACATACGCGCACGTATCAATCGTGAATTCAATGAAACTCATTACTTAATATGACATTTGGGAGATGGCCACCGAAGGGCAAAAAGTGTCAGTGACAACAATTTATTGTTTTGGCTGAGAATGACCATTCTCCAAACAAGGACCGTGGTTTAAAATCCTCGGGTTTAGGAGTCTACGCCCCACTTTTCAGAACTGTGAACATTGGGCTGACGGGACTGACAGGAAATAAACAGTCTGCCACCGTGTTTAGACTCCCCCTCCCAATTCTTTTTGCAATTTCCGGCTATAATGAGGACCACAGCGCGGAGGTCACCGACACCATGAGTGGCACCCAGGGGTAAGACTGCGTAAAACTGAGCACCGTAAAACACTTAAACATTTATAACGCGTACAATGACGACCATCGCTCTATTGGGATTTCTCCATGGCATTTCCTGGAGAAAGAAATCAGTGGCCTGTCAAAACAACGATCTCATATTTTCAGGAAGCATGCAAAGTAACGTAAACGTCATTTACGCAAAACGTCAGGGCGATCAAACCAGTCTCTGCGAGTCAATGTGCAGAACAAAATCGAATCAGGGGACTGCACGAACACCTGCTTTGTTCTGGTGAGGGTCAAACGACAGGACACTACAGTACCTTTGTAATGCAAAAAAAGATCAACTGACTTTCTAGTACTAACGGATCCTACATAAACCATCAGAAACCACGTGAACTGCAATGGCCAATCAAGTGAATGAATGGTTGATGAAATGACTCCATCGCTGCGCGAAGTACTGACTTCCAATCGGAAGCTGATGCGCAACCGTCAAATAAGCGTCACGCGGAACCTTTTTTGCCGCCATAAGGCATGATGCTACAGCCAAAAATGTCTAACCGTCTGTGTCATGTTTCCGGATTTGCGCAAAACAAATGACAGACATAACGAACCCGCGCACACCCCGGTGCCCGAATCGCTCTTTGCTTACCAGTGGGCTTGAAAGGCTACGGAGAATGCAGTGACCTCAATCGAAATTTCGTCAGATTGTAGGAAGAATGGACCCTGATTGAGTATTTCAGTGCCACCAGGGCAAATAAGGCCACGTAACGATAGGGCGGTCCGAAATGCACGAAAGTGCGATAATACAGCGGGAACCGGGGGTTTCCCACTGCCCTCTGCAAGAGCTTTCCAAAATGGTGCGGAACGTCATAGTGCGAGGAACTTTCCCCTTGCCGCAAATCAGTTGAAATTTTAGTATATTTTTAAGCTCCCACCGGCTACCACGCCACAACTGCTACAGACTCTTGCTACCGACCGCACTGTTATACGACATCACTGCTACACGACACTACTGCTACCGACACTGCTGATATCGACAGTACTGCTACCGACAGTGCTGCTACGGACATTACTGTTTCACGACATCACTGTTACCGACACTACTGCTATCCGACACTACTGCTACCAATAGCCCCGCTGACACTACACTGCTGCTACTGGCACTACTACTGTACGACTTCACTGCTACTGAGTGCCAGTACGCCACGCCACTGCTAATTACAAAACTGCTGAAGGCGAAAAACTGCTACAGTTGCTACGGGTTTGATTTATTCCCAATATCTCCCGAACAGACTGCGACAGATACATGGAACTTCCAATGACCTTAAATGAATACCCACGATACCTGATGTCAAAAATGCGCATCTAGGTCAACCTATGTCATGTCAGGCTGGATAAGATTAGGCTGGGTTACGTTAGGTTAGGTTAGGTAAGGTTAGATTAGGTTAGGTTTATATTATTCTTACTAATGTTACCGGTTAAAGGCCCACGTGCGCAATTAACGGCAGTCACGTCAACTGTTTTGGTGGTAGCATCTACTTTCGGAGGTGCCGTTTAACAGCAATGTCATTATAAGCGGTATCGTAAACAGTGTCGTCTTTTAACAGTATCGTCGTAAGCAGTATCGCTGTTAGCAGTATTGTTAGCGGTTATGTCGTTAGCAGTAGTGTCATTAGCCGTACTGCCGTTTAGCAGTAGTGTCGTTAGCATTACTGACGGTAGTACTAGTGCCGGTAGCAGTACTGTCATTAAGGAGTAGTGTAGTTAGTTGTGGTGTCGTTTAACAGTAGCGTATTTAGTAGTGCTGACGTTTAGCAGTGGTGTAAGCATTAGCGCCCTTTAGCAGTGCTGTCATTAGCACTGATGTCGTTAGCAGTAGCTTCACGTAGCGGTGATGTCGTTAGGAGTAATGTCAAGTGGAAATACTGTCGTTAGAAGCAGTGCCACGTAGCAGCACTGCCCTTAGATGTGGTAACCCGTAGCAGTTTTGTCGTTACAAGTAGTGTCGCGAAGCAGGACTCTCGGTAGCAGTACTGTCGCGTAGCGTCAATGTCGTTCAGTAATATTGGCAACAGAAGTAGTGACGTGGAACCGTTCTGGTTGGTTCTTGTTCGCAGATGCTAGGTTTGGCTGTCAGGAAGTCGCCACTGACTGACTCGCGCAGTCAGCACTGGATCTTGAGTCATCAACGGAGCAGGAAGACGATGCTATCTTCTCAGATGTAGACTGCGCAGAACGGGGCCGTCCACTATCACTGTATTTGCATCAACAGGGGCCGTACTAGGGTTGGTAATCGATAAAGGCTTTTATATTTTATCGGGAAACAACATAATTTTCTCTGTCCATCGATCATCGACAAATTTTGTCGACAGACTGAGGTTTGCTTAATTTAACATCATACCCTAATGAATGGAATGGTGGGGAGGACGAGAAGGGAGGAGGGCAAAGCAGGGGTACGTGAAGAACTCATCTCACAAAATAATTACATCCTTTGAATCAGTCGGATTGGGAAGACACGTCAGACGTAATGCAATGCTATTTTTAAAAAAGGGATGTGAGGTTCCATGGTTTATTTGAAGAGAGCTTTCAAGAAACAAAGTTTTCCAGACTACGCTATTACCGATGCTCCGTCAGTAGTCACAGATAATATATCGCTATCCATAACAATCTGGACTACAATGGAAATTCTTCACGACTCCTACAGCTGCTTTGGCATCCATGCTACCCACGATTCTTACCATACTCAAGTTCCACTGTTGGTTTTGTTGGTAAACAGGAAAACTCATACATCGTCTGTTCCTCTGACTAGTGTTCTCACCAGTGGAGAAGGGAATACCTCTTGCCGGTTCTCAGCTACTCGCTTAACTCATTGATAACATGTTTTTTTTCATTTTAGCAGCATATTTCAGCACCAGCTGGGCCATTTTTTATCCTCAGGCATAACAAAATCTCGTTCTGCTACGCCAGACCGACAAGGAGCTGTTTGTGACAGCTTTGAAACCAAAGCCGTCTAAATCCACGAGTTTTGCCAGTACCCCCCTCCCCAACGTTTAAGAATGCTTGTCTTTGGCTGGCTGCATCTTGTCTTCGCTTTCTTGCAACTTGGCCCGCCTGTGTCTGCATCACCGATCCGAAACTTATGTTTGCTCTGCAAATGATAACAAAGTCCTGTAGCACTGTTTTGTTTTTGTTTTTGTCGTTTGTGGTTTATATTTCTGCATTACAGTGTTTTTGCACTTGACAATTATCTTTCACGTTTTGGTCGGTGACATAGACACAGACGGGCCAAGTTCTTAGATAGTGAAGACCAGTACCATGTAGGCAGAAGATAGAAGCATTCTTAAAGAAAGAATTCCGGAAATGTTGTCAAAACTTGTAGCATTAGACGGCTTTGGTTTCAACGCTGTTACAAACAGCTCCTTTATTCCGTCTGTCGTAGCAGATCGAGGTTTTGTTATGCCTGAGGGTAAAAAATACCCGAGCTGGTGCTGGGTATTTTTATATAGATATGCTGCTAAAGTCAAGGAAGATGTTACTACGAAGTAGAGAGAGAAGCCGAGGACCGGAAAAGGTTTTCCTTTTCCACTGATACCCTGCTCAGGGGAACAGACGACATAACTCGTGAGCTAACATCACCCTCTATATACCTGATATATATATATATATATATATATATATATATATATATATATATATATATAGATACCTGGCGACTCTAGGTCTAGAGCTGATGGCGCGACCCACAGCGGCGACCTCCTGGCAGCCGAACCTTCCTGCTCACGAACAAAATCAACAGTAGAATTTCGGTATGGTTAGAATCGTGGGTAGCATGGATGCCAAAACAACTGTGGGAGTCGTGAAGAATTCCTGTTGTAGTTCAGATTGTTTATAGATAGCGACATAGTTTCTGTGACTTCTGATAACATCGGTGATGACGAAACCCTGTCCGTGTTTCTTCAAAGTTCACTTCAAATAATGCATGGAACCCCATATTCCTTTGTCTTTAAAATAACATTACAATGCGTCTGACGTGTCTTATGAATCCGGCTGATTCAAAGAATCCAATTATTTTACGCATTTATGAGTTCTTTGCGTGTCCCACTTCATTTCCCCCATACCTAACTGTTAAGGTAAGATGTCAGATCTATAATCAACCCCCACTTTATCGATAACTTTGTCGATAATCGATTGATGGGGTACAATTCTGTTCTTTGCCGACAAAGAACCTTTATCGATTTCCAGTCCTAGTACGGCCCTTGTTGATGCAACTGCGGTTATAATGCACGGCCCCGTTCCGCGCGGTCTACAGCTGACCAGTGAGCTAACATTGCCCTCGTGCTCCGTTGGCGGCTCTAGATCTAGTGCTGATGGCGCGAGCCAGCTTCTAGCAGCCAATCGTAACATCTGCGCACAGCAACCAATCGGAGCACGGTGCTGCAAGTGCGCGCGCGCACGAAGACGTGGCGCCGGCGGGAACCTTAAAATATAGGGGAATTGCAATACATCTGCGCCAAGGTGAAAGTTTCTCAACCTCATAATATGTCACGCCGCCCTATTTTGGAAATCTCTGACAAAGGGCAACGGGGCAAATCCGGTTCCTGTTGTATTGGAGCAACTTCGTGCATTTTGGACGACCCTAACGTAAGTAACGGCTTCCAAAATACCTAAGTGATACACACAAATTGGACGATCCCATGAACTGATGTACAGTACTCAACAGGTTATAGTACTAAATAGCACTAAACAGGTTAATAACAGTCTACGCTTGGCGCTCACCGAGCGTTCGCCGGTGCTCGCCGGGCGCGGCCGGAGGAAGGGCCGCAAAACTGTCACGGAACGGCGCCGCTCGACTGTGAACACCATAAAACAATCCGGTAACGGCAACAGTAAACGCGCATTCTGGCACGGCCAGAGTGTGATCGAAGTGAATCGGACGTCATCCGATGCCGGCATGCCCGGATCCGACGACGACTCGCAAATGGTGTTGTGAAGGGCATTTCACTTTTTGGGATACGTAAAGGCAGGGTACTCCAAACCCAGAGGCAAAACCGGAGCCAGGTTCAGAGCAAATGTCAGGCCGGTGCCAGAGCCAGCGCAAGCCGCGGAACCACACCTCCACCATGGGAGCTAGAGAGGGCAGAGGCCGGAGAAGAGCTCTCGTCCTCTGGTCCGTACTTAGGGACTGGGGCCGTCTCTGGGCCTTATCAACTATTTAATCTTTCGTTTTCCCCACCTGTTACTCCTGGCATCGCGTCGACGACGGCCAGCCATGTAGTGAATTTGCGTAGGACCGTGCCTGACGGTACACTAATGGACTGACGCGATCGTTTATCCATTTACAAACACCAACCGCCAACCGTTAGCTTGTCTTTTCGTGTACACAGAGACACATCCAAGGGGGCTTAGGGGTCTGGAGCCTTAGGGCTCCTTCCCTTACGGCGAAGGAGCCCCCTCCGTCCCGAGCTCATGGATCTCCGCGGCGCGTGCGGAGGGTCCCGGATTTGGGATGAAAGGTGCCCCTCCGCGTTTAGCACGAAGGGCTTTCCTGGCTTCTTTGCTTTGGGGCCCCTCGGACAAGGGGCATCATTATGAGGAGCTCTTTCTACTAAGGCGCTTCTTATTAGTTAAGGCTACTTTACCAGCCAAGGAGTCCTGCTGGAGTGTGAAGACACCTTCTGGCCCGCAAAGAGGGCACCTGCCGCCTTGCAGAGGGCCTCTGCTTTCCTGTGAAGGGCTCGCCTATGGGACCGCAGACAGACCTCCTGCCGACACGTTAAGGGTCCCATGCTAGTCTGTACACGTGTTCTGTGTCGCCGCCCTGCAGATGACCCTGCGGGTCCGTAAAGGAGCTCTGTAAAGAGGTCTCAAGCCAGTTTGTAAAAGGTTCTTTGCTTGCGCATGGAGTTCTGGCCTGTACTGATCCCCCCATACGGACCTGTAGATGACCCTTGCCGGCTTGTAAAGGACTCCTGCAGGCTTGTAAAGGGTGAGTGGCTAGCCCATAAAGGGCCTGTGGTAGGGTGAAGGGTACGCCGACATGCCTTCGGATGGTTTCCTGCCGGCCTCTAAAGTGGTCCCTGCTGCTGGCTCTACGAGCTAACGGGATGCCCCGTTGACCCGTAGAGCGGCAACTTGCCTGCGCGTAAAGCGTCCCTTCTTTTGGCCTGCAAAGGAACGCTCTGAAGGCCTGCTGAGAAGCCCATGCAGACCTATAGAGGTGGCCCTGTAAAAAGCCCCAAATGGTGGCCTTTAAAGGTGCTCCGGCACCTCTGTGAAGGAACCCTTGCAGCTGCCGTGATGCAGGGGGCCCATGGCGTCCTGTAAAGTGGTTTCCTATCTCTTTACGGGTGCCTGGGCACCCGCAATAATTTTTAGTTTTACCATCAAGCCCATGGGCGTGCACTGGATCAAGTAAACTTGAAACCCCCTTGGGCACTGGCAACAATTTGCGCATCCACATTGAGAAGCCACACCCCTGGTCTCCACGTAGCAGTACAGGGCCCCTGTACCTAAAGTGATATCCACTGGCCTGGGAACACGGACCCCTTTTACAAGTCATCTTTTTCTCTATGCAGTAAAGGGGCCCCTGCCGACGTGCAAGGAGGATCAATACTGCCCTATACGGGACCCGTGTGGACTGTGAAGGAGGCCTCCGCAGATCTGCAAATGACATGAACCCACTTTAGAGGTCATCATATCCGATAGCTTTTAGTACTGTGTGACTACTGAAACTGCTGTCCATGAATGCAGTTGAGAGTGAACAGTTCTGATTTAATTTTTCACTTTCGTGGGACACGTTATTTTTGTAGTTGCGTTCTTTAATGCACATGGTTTTGCATGAAATCCTCACTGATCTACAAAGGAGCCGGTGGAGCTGTCAAGGTCTCCGCGGGCCTGTAAACAGGGTGGACCTACTTTAGAGGTCACCATATCCGATAATATCTAATGCCGTATGACATTTTGTAACAAACTAAAATTTGCACCTATCAATGCATTTGAGCGCGAACAGTTTTCATTTAATTTATCACTTCCGTGCAGGTGTTATTTTGCCTTCGCATTCTTCTCGAGTTAATGCAGTCATACAGTTATGCAAGACTAACCTAGGTCAACTGAACCATTGCTTGACAAACAACACGAAGTATCGAAATGCGTCTGGGCTCATAGGAACAACTTTGAAGACATTAAAACGAGGATATATGACCGTCATACAATTACGCAAGGCCAACGCAGGCATACCGAACCATTTCTTGTACCCCACAAAAACGCTGCCTTACGTCTTTATGAAAATCCATAGTATTCCAAGGGTTACCATGGGATGCCAAAATGACACGTCATGCCAGATCACATAAGGTTCTGTGGGGTCAAAATCTTCAAGAAGTCCAGCTGAAATGTTCATCTACCAAGCCTTCCTTAAATAAAAGACAAATGCATTCTACACCAATTCGTCCATTTTATAACCAACTGATCTGGCCTCAGATCATTGTACCCTCACAAACGGCACATTGCATCCTTCAAAAGGATAAAATATGGTTTGTATCACATTCTCCATCCGCGATAGTCACCTGTCTAGAGTGGTTTCTGACAGACAGGTCAAAACAGCATCTCAGAACGGTTGACCTGGAGTCAGGTTGAACGATTTTCCCAAAGTTGCTTATCAGCATCAGGCAGTCTTAAAGGCTTCCAGCCGCACGGAACAATGACAGAATTGGGGCTGCGATGCATCTTTCCACATGCGATTGTCATTTTTGGCAATCACTGGCGCACGCTTAAACTTCTTTTTGGAAACGCCTTGGTTAAAGGGCGAATTGTTTAACAGTCTGACATGGACTAAATTTGAAATTTTGTCACCAGGTGTAAAAAAGGAAGCCTCTAACCAGGGGCGCAGTCAGGATTCCACCAAAGCGGCCAAGGGACCAGGATAAACAAACTCCTTCCAAAGCCGAAAACTTGGATTTTGCCCACTCTTTATTTATGTCCCGGAAATGTTTTATTTGTTTTATTTTCGATGCGTAAAGAAATGTTCGATTTTCAGCCTCCAAGTGGGGAGGCATAGCCCCCTTGACCCGCCCTTGGTTACGTCCTGCTGCTAGCTCTTCGTTTTCGCGCGTTGTTCAGAAAGACTTCGAGATTCTCGACAGTCCTCCCCCTTCCCGTGAACGAAGGTTGAAGGCTCACTCTTGCGTAGTGGGTGTAGAATCGGAACAAACATTGATGTGTAAAATCCAATTTCAAAAACATCCACCCGGGAAAAAACAATGTTTTAATCGTTCCATCCCGAAAACAGATTTTCTGTGGAATTCAGTATTTAATACAAACAAGACCACATGCAAGATGTCTAATACAAATCCGACTTCCTGTTTTGTTGAGAGGTTCTTTTCGACAAAATGACCTCGATTGGTCTGCTTTTTCAGTTTCAGTCTCAGTTTGGTACGGTTTCCATCAGACTTTAACGCACTTCTGCGCTGGCTCATTATTATACTACATAAATTATTTCACTGACAATGCTGAGAAGGGTTGGAGAGAAGAAAGGGATTACCAGTTATCATCAGCAGAAAAGTGGGTTATGTGTTAAGACTAGCCTGGATCAGTCTATCACTTTTTCCCTCCGCAGTCCAACGACATTCTGGTAGCGGCGACGTCTACTACCCACGACAGCCCGCTGGCGGCAGCGTTAAGCCGCCCACGTCCTGCACCGGCCACGTCAGTCGTCGACGACCATCAGGTGGCGGCGGCGGCAGACGCCATGAAAAACGTGGCTTCTATCGAGCAGCTCCACTCCGAACGGACCAGGGCGGCGGCCACCGATCGTTCAGACAGGCCGACGACGGCAACCGTCACCGCCGCCGACACATTGCAGGCCGCCGAGGCGGCACGCCAGCAACTGTTTTTGTTTCAATATCGACGGGTTCTAGTGACGATTTCCCTCGTCGCCTTCCGTATGGTTTTCGCTCCCAGTCTATAGGACCTGACCTTCACTGAACGGCACGCTATATATGTTCTTTTGAGAACTTGGTGACCTCAGACCGAGTCCTAATTTCTACACACAACGAAAACCCAAAGTTTCGGCAGTGGCCAATCCTATGCTATGAGCCTATGCTATGGGATCGATTTCAACCAAAGTTTCACCAATCGACGCAGCATATGCCCTTCACTTCTCCTGTCTAAACCTGGCGGCCTCAGGTCTCGTCCTTGACCTCTAAACACAACAAACGCCACGTGTCCGGACAGACCTTCGTATCGCATTTCTTCGTAATGCGTTTCTTCGTGCGGAAGACTTCGTACGCAAATCCTCGTATCGCATTTCTTCGTTCGCAAACCTTCGTACGCAAATATTTGTATGCAAATCTTCGTACGTGAATAATAATACGCGCAAAACTTCGTATCCGCAAATCTTCGCATACGCATTTTTTCGTATCCGAAAAACTTCGCATACGCATTTTTTCTCCTCCGAATTTCTTCGTATTGCAGTTCTTCGTATAGGCAAATCTTCGCATTGCATTTCTTCGCATATGCAAATCTTTGTACCGCATTTCTTCGTATACGCAAAACTTCGTATCTCGTATTTTTTTTGGAGGGAGGGATACTCAGAATTTGCCGTCTTGTTAATCATCATACGAAAGGTTTCATGCTGAGCTTTT